>JAOYMU010000274.1:60798117-60815119 GCA_025802295.1 Psammodynastes pulverulentus
CCCACCTCAGCCCTCGTTTATAACGCGCACCCAAACTTTGATTTCTTTTTTTGGTAGAAAATTTTGCGCGTTATACTTGAATAAATACGGTACTTTCCATAAGCCACATTCTGTATAAAGGGATAAGAGGACAGATACGACAAAGAGATACAAGCATAAAGACTTCCTTGAGGAATTGTTTTCTTTCATGAGAAAACATTCCATTTCAACATAGACCTTTATGTCATGAGATTTAATAAGGCCATGAAAACTAGTACTTAGGTCAGGGGTGTCAAATTCAATTTCATTGAGGGACGCATCAGGGTTGCGTTTGACCTTGGAGGGCCAGGGTGGGTATGGCCAGGGTGGGCGTGGCCAGCTTGATGTCACTCGTGTTGGAGGCGCCTGTGGTGTCCTGAGTGCTCTGCCAGTGAAAACGGGCTCCCAAGCTCCATATCCGGCTGTGATGGCCTCCTGCAACCCTCTGCCAGCAAAAACGGAGCTCGGGAGAACTGCACACGGTCCTCCCAAGCTCTGTTTTTGCTGGCAGAGGTACTGGAGGTCAGTCCCTCGCTGTTTCCAGGGTGGCCCCATGGGCCAGAACTAGGCACCCGACGGGCCGGATTCGGCCTGTGGGCCTTGAGTTTGACCACCCAACTTAGGTGGCATATATGTGTATATAAAATGCAAAGAAGACAAATAAAGAATTAAAACTTCAAAATTCTATTTTCTAGGCTTATGGTATCTTTCTTAATTGTCTATCTTAATTGTGAGCCAGAAATGCTCTAAATGTGATGTTGTGCTGACTCAAGTGACAATTTTTGTCATTATTCAGGCCAATACAATGCCATTTCAATTTTATTCTGTCTCATATCAAATTATTCACAGTACAATAAGGCTACAATAATATCCAGTTTGATCTAGTGGTAAAGACATTGGGCTAAAAACCAGGAGACTAAGATGTAGTCCTGCCTTAGGCATGAAAGCCAGCTGGAAGCCTTTTTATTTTATTTTTTTATTTACTTATTTATTTTGTCAAGCATATATCAGAAAAACAAGTACAAGTATGAACATAACATATAAACATAGAAGTATAAACAAGTAAAAATAAAAAGAACATTAGGACAGGGACGGTAGGCATGTTGGTATGCTTATGCATGCCCCTTACTCTTTGGGCCACTCACTTTCTCTGCACACAATGTCAGCCCCAAAGAACAAGCTGGTGGGTCAATTTCTGTTACAACCAATGGATCAATGCTTGGTTGATCTAGAAAAAAACCTCAGATCCTGCATTTGCAGGAAAATGCTACCTTGTTTCCCCAAAAATACAACCTATCCTGAAAGTAAGTCCTAGCTTGATTTTTATACATGCACCCAATATAAGACCTACCCCCAAAATAACCCCTAATTAAGATCCCATCCACTCCAGGGTGCACAGGTAAAAATTAAGCTAGGGTGGGGATGGGGGTGATGTAGCTTCCCTATTACTTACCATTGGACAGTTGTAGCCAGGTCTCGCACACCCCGACACCTGCCTTGCTGGCCCATTTCTTCTACAGTTGGCAAGGCTTTCCTGAAGGATTCTGTAGCTGATAACAAAGCTCTGGATCGATCCAGAGCTCTGTTATCGGCTACAGAGGCCTTTTGGAAAGCCTTGCTGGCTGCAGAAGAAGTTCCTGAAGGCCTCTGGCAGCGAAAAGGAAGCTGGGCGACGTGTGCAAGTGAGGTTAGTCAGTGGATGACATCCCCCGAAAATAAGATTTGGTGCCTTTTTTGGTGGCAAAAAAAAAAAAAAATAAGACAGGAGTAATGTTTTGTGTACCGGTTGATTACTTCAGCTTTGTAAACAATCAAACAACAATAGGAAATACTTAGGGAGACTGCTTCAGACAAGGCAAGAATAATCAACTGCAAATATTTAAAAGGCAAAAAATATATACTGTATAATGGGAACAGTAATGGCTCAAGAAAATATATTGGATAAGGGTTTATGGACTAATTCCCAGAGGAATAATTTTCACTAATTCAAAATGCAATCCGAATAGTCCACTTGTCATTAGAGATTCAACTTATATTTTATTTTTCTTTTGTGAACCTCAAAGCAACGTAGACTAGTTATTAATTAGACTCAGGATTGTACAAGGTGGTAGTTTCAAATCTTGCCCTGGCTTTGTCTTCTATAATTGCCCTCCCTTCCCAGTACCATATTTATATTTTGAAGTAGAGTGTACAGTTTGTGTGGCATTGTCATTTGACATGTATTTCTAGATACGATTATAACAAAGAATCAAAAAACTGACTATGGATCCCTACTATAAACACAGCTCAGCAAAAATATACTTTTTGATAAACAGCAGCTCTCTGCCCCTTTGGCTTCAAGCTTTCCCTACATTTCTAGAGGTTATTTGTGTGGCTCAAAATAACAAATCTACAGTATATAATGCCCAGGCTGCTAGAAGCCCAGATCTTTCAGAAATGGTCAGCACATACACACACACACACACACACACACACACACACACACACAATCTCACAACACATTGTTCTATTCATTTTTCAAAATATTTTAAATGGGAGAGGGGAATCTCTTCAGGTTGTTTTTAATGGTGAGAAATCACTGATAACTAGCAAATTTCATTCAAATATCTTCAGTAGATACAAAAGATAATAATTATTCACAGCTCGAAACTGAAGCCACTGTTAAAGTTTTTATATTGTTTTTAAAATAAGGGTTCCAGACTAGCAACTGTGTATATGTACATACACACAGATACACTCTCTTTGTGTGTGTGTGTGTGTGTGTGTGTGTGTGTGTGTGTGTGTGTGTGCGCGCGCACACACATATACATACATACATATTAAATGTATTTACAGAAGCAACAATTAAATGTATAAAATCCAGCATTTAAAACAGGCCTATCATTCCACAACCACTGATCCTATTGAATGAAACTCACAGAAACTGGGGTGGGTCAGGTTGCCTTAAACCAATAAGTAACCACAGTTTATCTTAATATTCACATAAATATTTGTGGTTAACTGAAAGTGAAATAAAAAGCATTTTATATTATTATACTGCAGAATGAGGTCACAGGGGAAATTACATAAATTTATGTTTTAGTATATAAGGTTAATATACTATTTAGCATTGTAGGTGAAGTGGGCCTGCCTTAAGAATTATAAGGACATAGCCAATAGCAATTAATGAGTTTTAAGAATACATTTGTTCCATGCCAATTTCTAGTTAATATTCTTTGTCTAACTCCCAGGAAAGTTCTTAACTTTGCTCAATTTAATGATTTGCTCTCCTCATTGGTTAAAGGAAGCTCCAGCAACAGACTTGTACAAGAGTAAATTCCTTCCTGTCTGTTGTACAATCAGTTTCACATGAGCTTTGCACTGCTGTCTTTATATGCTGTGCACTAAAAGACTTTTTACCAATGATGGCTAGCCTTTTTGGCACCAAGTGGCCAAAGCACTCGTCCCCAAACTTCAACGCGTGTGCGATCCCCCACACTGCATGCGCATGCATGCGCGACCCCTGGAGCGTGCATCCCGTTTCCCCATGCATGTGCCTGCGACCCCCATGACCATGCGCGGCAGAGACCCGAAGACCAGCTGGCCAGCGAGAGGCGCGTGCACGCATGTGTGGTGGCATGCATAGGTTCGCCATCGCGAACCTATACTAACTCATAGTTGTGATAGTTTAGAAGAGAATTGACTTCTCTTACTGAGAACTTTAGAGCTAAATTGTTAAATTGTGTTCAACCTCTATTATTGCTTGATCCTTCAATGTGCAGTAACTTTTGTGATTTTTGTTATAAATCTATATTTTTAATTTATTATTTTAGTTTATGCTATTTGGTTCAATATAACATTTTGCTTTGTTCTGGCATGGTTTCCCAGTGAGCCTGAATGGGCCATTGTATGAACTGTTGCCAAGTTACATCTTTAAACATGATCCTATTCTGCAGGAACTCCACATTGACTGGAAAACTAAAACACTAACTACTATATATTATTAACAGTGTCTACCATCTTCTGTAATGGGAATCAATGAACAATCATGGCAAAGACCATGCCAATCTAATTAGCTCCTTTTTCTCTGTCCAGGGAAAAAAAAGTTTCTTGGGAAACTTGGGAAAACTGGAGTAATTCTATAATACAAAAGAACAAACCTCATGTCAATAATGGGAAACAAAGCTGAAGAATTTTAAATAAGCTGGTCAACAATCCATTTCTGTCTTAGATTCACAAGGACGTTTGTTGTCAATGGTTTCCACTCATTCTTAAGAGAGCTGACTGGCGCTGGATACACATTTTTAATTTTAAAAAGCTCTCTTGCTTATATGTATGTTGAGGAAATTGAAATGAGGGTTTTGAAATGCAAGATCTATGTGATAATAGCTAGCATAGGAGACATTTGTAGGATGGGAGAAGATAGGAAGGGATAATGAAAAACAGAAACTGTGGGGAAACCACGCATACATCTGGACCCGTAATCTATATGTTGACAAGTTGCTGGGCTCCATCATTCTACTGGCATAGATACTTGTCTCAGAGATTCTTCTGCTTCACTGCGCTTATCAGATAAAGCCTCAGAATTTTAATTTCATAGTTTCAGCTTTATTAAGCTGTCACAAGAGCAACCCTACTTTGATAACAGTAACTGTGCCAATTACAGTTTGGTTTAGGTTGACATATTTAGTTGTGGCACGTGAAAAGCAATAAAAGGCTGTTTTGCATTTTTAGTTTTTTTCATGGAGATTTTTCCCCCCATTAATTTGGCACTTAGTATTTACTAAGGGGACATCTAAATTATATTCAAGGGCAAATGGGGCTTAGTTTAAAACTGCAATGCTCATATTTAAAACGGTTAGTAATTAAGCTTCTGAAAAGAGAACACTATTTGTGTCAGTCCTGATAGTGACACGTGACAATTGTACTCAGGGCTTGTATCTTTCAAGGTGCCAAAGGGCTTCCAATTCCGTATCACAGCCAGGAATCAGCAGAAAACACCAATTAACTTGCAGGTCCGACATGCTGACAAAACCTTTCTCTATAACTAGTAGCTCTCGGAATTTACGTAATTCTGAAGCAAGTCTTGTAGCAATATGGTAGTTACAGAGGACCAGAAATGCCCAAGTACTTTTGGATCAGGTGATTAAAATATATAACATTGATTTGGTGAATCTAAGTGACATACAGCAAACTCACCCAATAACACTCTGTATTCACAACTAACTGACCATTAAGATAAGCCTATAAAATCCAAGAAAGAACAGCAATTACTTTTATAAAACACTGTATGGACTTTTTACTAAAAATAAATAAAAATGGTAATTTTGGGATTTACCAATAATCTTAAACCAATGGAATTTAAAAGAAGATTGATGTGAAAAAAAAGGGAACTATGCTATATAATTTAGAAGGATGGAAAACAGGTCCAAGTATGTTTATAATTGCTGTAAAAGAAGATTGAAACTTCATTCTTTAAGGGTTTCTGTTTTTATTTTGTTTTTATTTTCTATTTTTAACGCCTTTTACTGGAGCAGAGATCCAATGGTAGACAAAATACTACAAAAACTCTTCTCACTTCCTCAACTAAATATATTGAAACTGATTCCAGAGTATCTTGAAAATCATAAGCTTGGTCTCAGGTATAGGTCATGCTTATCCAGCCTCCAATTCCAGGTAGATCTTAATAACTTTATCTTCCACATGCCTAGTAAATTATTTACAATTTTAAAGTGTTTTATATATATATATATATATATATATTAATCTAAATTGAACCATCATCTGCAAAAGATCCCACAATATGTGTGCCTATCACACAAAGAACAAATATGACATAGCAGCAAAAAGAATCCAATTCTTTAAGAATTTAGAATCTAAATTCAGTTTAGATTCACTTTAAATTTTAGCTTTTACTTTTACGTGCTCCAAAAAAGAAAGCAAATTCTGTACCAATGCATGTCTTTTGATGGAGTATTAAAAAAAATCTGAGACATTGTATCTGGTGCTTTGACAGAAAAGCATTTCCATGAGCCAAAGTCATCTACAAACTAAATTGATTATTAATAAGGGCAAGCTGATCAAATCACATGTTTGCTATATAAACATGCCCTGCCAATTGTAGGACTAATTAATACCCCCTCCCTGGCTTGTTTGGTGATTCAAATGTAAATGTATGTCTCCTGTCAAAATAGCAACTCTTCCTTGATCTTTACAGGGCCACCCTGTCAGCTAACCTCTTTAGTCTTATAAAGGAATGTAAGTTGGAAATTCCTTTTATTCATTATTAACATATTAAGTGAATGTTACCTTCAAAAAAAGTATTCTCATACTGATCATGACTGTGGGAATTTGCAAACATTGGCTGAACTTCAATTAACATCTTGTTACTTTAGCCTTTCTGCAAACACATTGTTCCTAGAAGCAGAACACTTCTTATTTAACATCCTTTTATAAAAGGTGGCCTCTTCCCAAGGGAAAAAAGGCAGTGAAACCTGTCTGATCTTGGGAAATTTTTGCCACCTGAGAACATGCTTAAGAAAGCTTAGTAGGTAGTTGACTTTAGGGCTAACCTATAAACAGGTGTAAACCTGCAAATGAAAATGAGCTTTATTTAATTTTTTATATGTGCTCTAATTGCTAATGACTTTCATTCTGCATTTGCAGGAGGGAAAAAAACACCTTTTATGATTTTTTAATGATTTTAAAATAAAAGGTTTTCCTTTTCCCTGCAAATGCAGATTCAAAGTCATTCCCAAACTCAAACATCAAAGCTCAAGCAATGAAGCTCAAACATCAAAGTTCAAATATTTTTGACTTTGGATGAATAAGATTATAAGAAAAAATTGAGATGATTGGCATCCAAAGGGTGTTATGTCAAATATTCCTTAGGGATACTCTTAAATGGGTAGGTTCACAGAACTGGTGACAGCTAAAAGAACTGATGTAGAGACTGAAGGATTAACTTTTAATGCAAGCCTCATGACCTTCCCTGTCAAAAAGGAGTAAATAAAGTCAAAATTTCACCATGAGTAGTTCCATTGCTTACCATTAGACAACTAAAGTGTAACATGGACATAAAACCATACATCACCATCACACTTAATAAACATGAGTGGAATATCTATACTGATGCTTCCAAAGATTAAGTAATGTTGTAATACCTTCTCAATGGAAGAAAATCTAACTTGACTTATTTCTAAACCAGGCCAATGCAGAATTAACCAATGTATATTGGTCACTTTATTTGGCACTCTTCTCTCTTTCAGGGGTTTGAATGGAATGTGGCAAGCAATTATTTTAAAAAGAGGAAAATAGAAACTAAAAATCAAGGAAATAATAATTTTGAGGATTTTAGTCCTGGATTGAATAGAAGATTGGGACATAATTGAACTTCCATATTGTATTAATTGTGTGGGTTAAGTTTTGAGTTTATTCTTAATCAGATTCCAGTCTCAGAGACACACTCATACAGAAACTTTATCAGTTTGATCTGAGGCTTCATGCAAATAAGAATTACACTGGAGAATAAATCAAAGCTATTGGCATATCTCTTGGAGCAGAGTAATTTTTTAAACACAACCTGAAACTACCCTGCAAGGGTGGAGAAGCAAATTGGTGCTCATATTTACATACACAGCAAGGAGCCTGGAAAAGCCAACGCATACACACATTCTGTTTTTCTCCCAATATCACTAATTTCATATATATATATATGTACATATATATGTACATGTATATGTGTGTGTATATATATATATATATATATATATATGTGTGTGTGTGTGTGTGTGTGTGTTCATGTATATGTGTGTATGGCCATTCCATAAATTATTCTATTCACAGAGACCTCCTTGAAACTGCAGACACTCACTACTGATTTCTTCTTCCTCCTTCAGGCTGCTCCAGAGTCTGAAATCTCCAGAGAAACCTTTCTAGAGGCACAAGACCTTTCAAGAAGTAGTTGTTAGAAAGGTCAAATTTCATCTCTTATTTTCAGTATGAGAACCCAGAGAAGGGCTGTGTTTCTATATCAAGATCTAGGCCACACCTGGTCAGTTAATTAAGGAATATACAGTATTACTGCATAAATCCATAACACTTAAACCAAGAGAATAACATGTCATAACCATCACCATTAACACCAACCTTATGACAGAAGAGACATCTACATGAAGCATCCTTAATCTGGATTTCACTTGTGATTTTATCCCAGGAAAATGGATTAACATAAGAAATACTATCCCTTTTAACTTTCAACTTCAAAGCAACAAATTGAGAACCGAAGCTATTTTTCAAATAGTCAGACACGCTTAAAAAGGTTGTATGTGTACAATGCTATTCTATAATAGGTAATTGTAAGTCTAACCCCTTTTCCTGATTTCATTATCCAGTGATTTAAAAATGAGTTTAATTCTTTTTTATAATGTGATAAATTAATATATTTCGGTAATATAGACACTTCATCAAGAAATACACCAAATCTACATTCTTACAATTGTTGCTATTAAACAGGAAACATACTGCTTTTTAGAGCTCAAAATAGGCTAAATTTTTCAAAAGAAAGCACTGTGCTAAGAAAATCTAGGACCAGTTCATATCAGTGGCCATCTTAATTACTGGGAGAAGGTAGCTTTTGCCTTTGGGGAAAGTCACTTACCCAACATTTTCTGCATCTTCATCACACTCAGCTCTGTACTTGCAAACTCCACATTTGGAATGTTTTCTATGAATGTCTGTTCCAGATCCTTCGTACTCTAAAACAAAGCCACATCAGCAGAGTATCATCTAATGAACATTTCTAAAAGAGTGAAAAATATTTTTCATATGATACATGTTACACTTCTCTGTAGACACAGATTAGATAACATTAGTCATTCTACATCCATTCTATCACTTACTTCTCATCATTATAACAAATTCTGGTCCCACCTTAGGCATGAAAGCCAAACTGATGACTTGACTTTGGTCCAATCAGTCTCTCTCAGTCCAATCTACCTGACAGAGTGCTTATTGTGAGGAAAATAGGAGGAGGAAGGAGCATTATGTAAGTTTGCCACCTTGAATTACTTGTAAATTATTGAAGGTGGGATAAAGAAGTTCTTTTTTAAAATCCTATTTAGAATTCACTGAAAAGATAGAAAATATGCATGCTCTATATTCTATGCTCCTGACAGAATCTAAATATCTAAAATAGCAACAGTCTAGATAGAACAACATAAAAACATAAGGATGTATGGCTGTAAAAAGTTTTACTGAAGTGTATCCACTGAAATGTCTAGACATATAGTGAATGTCAGGTTATTACCTTGAAATAACAGCAGACCTATTTAGAATTATATAAATCCCATACCCTTTAACTTAGTTGCTTATGCTAGTAATAATAATATAGCACATAACTGAGCTGAAGCTAAATTATTTTAAATGTCACTGGTTTCATTGGGAGAGTTATGTGTTCAACTTCCTTTCACTAAACAGGGAGATGCACTTAAATGTACACATAACAAGTATCCATTTAAACTACTGTGATACAACAGCGGCTATAACAAAATTATATTAGATGTTATCATAACATGAATAAGAATGTAAAAACGGATTACTGATCTGTTTTTTCCCCTGTGCCACTATCCATTAATAAGATTTCATCAAGACGGATTGGGAGATTTTGTTTGTTTGTTTTTACACAAGCTTGTTAAACTAGAAAAACCAGAATGTTATGTCAGCAAATGGCAAGAAAAAATGCATGATAAATTCTGCCTCTGGTTTATTTCACCAGGAATTTATAATACAACATCAATATATGTTTGGGTTGCAATAGAAAACCTCAAAGATCCCTTCCAGCCTTATGATTCTATATTCTATGCTTAATAGTATATATGAATATAAAGTTTAAAAACCCACTTTAATGGGAAAAGCATGTTATCTGAGGCAAAGATGTGAATCCACAAAATTGTACTCGTTTTGTTCATACATAGAACTGGTAGAAACAAATATCCAACTCAAACATTCCTCAAACCTGGTAACTTTAAGTGTCTGAACTTCAACTTCCAGAATTCTCCAGCAATAAAGCTGGTTGGGAAATTCAGGAAAGTTGAAGGCCAGGCATCTTAAAAGTTATCCAGATTGAAAAACTTTGATCTAACTCCAAGTGATAAATGATCAACCCTATTCCTCCTCCCCCACAATATCATATACTCTTATTTCTTTCATGTGAAGCTGTAGTTAATTTCAAAAATGGAATGTCTCTTGCATGCAACCATAAACTTCCATTGCACTATTTGTAACATTATAAAGTGGTAGATACAAATCTTACGAACAATTGGTCTGCAGCAAATATTTGATAAATAGGGAGTATCAAAGGAGAATGCAAAATATTAAAAAAAAATACTTAATATAACTAGTATTGGGCATTACCACTGTTTGAGTTTTAAAATAATTAAAAGGCAATACTCCTGGCTTTTATTTCAGTAATTGGCCAGCATTCTGACAAATGAGCATAACTTGCCAGAAGCTGAATAAACACTCTCAGCTCAGTTCATCCTATATTTTCATAAATAAAATCTAGAAACTCAAGAATGCTACAATATCAAAACTAAATAACGAGCCACTGAAAAAGAATTGCAAAGATCAAACAAATCCTTTAGGCACAAAGCTTTGTCAAAGGTCAACGATGTCACAAGAATGACTAGGAAGGATGTAAATCAGTAATGTAGTAAAAAAAATGCTTAGCTTCAAATCCCCAGAATCTTAGGAAATAAATGCATCCTGGAATACCAAAGGAACTGAAGAGCTCTGCAGAACTTTGTCCATTGCCCTTAAGGAGTCCTGACTAACTGGAAAGGTGCCAGAGGATTGGAGAAGAAAAGATGTAGCTCCTCTTTTCATAAAAGGAAAAAAGAGGACTCTGTGAGCCGGTGAACCTAATTACAATCTCCAGAATGATATTAGAACAGGTAATAAAGTAGGCTATTTGTAATCATCTCTACGTTAATGCTGTGATTGCTAAGACCCACCATGGTTTTGTAAAAAATAAATCATATGTGACAAGTTTTGTTTCCTCCTCGGATAGAGTAGCTACTCTAGTGGACAAGGGAACTACTGTGTATATAATCTACCTTGATTTCAACAGTTTTTGACAAAGATTCACATGGATGTTCTCATTAACAAGCTGCTGATTTGGATAACAATACAGTAAGGTGGCTCAACAGCTGGTTGGCAACTGCATCCAGAATTAATTGCATTCAGCATGAATGGCTCTACATCAAGTTAGAGAGCTGTCACTAGTACAACCTATAAGAATCAGTCTTGGAGCCAGAATTATTCAACACATTAATTAATGACCTGGATTATGAGAGTAATTGATTGCATATCAATTTGCAAATTATACAGAGTGGGAGGTCTAGCCAAGAACTAGATAACTGAAAGAGAATGTAGTTGTTTTGAACAACTTTGAAAACTGGACTGAAAATAACAATGCATGTTGAGTATTATTATATTTAGGGAGCGAAAATGTAGGACACGTATACAAAATGGGGAAAATATGGTTTGAAAAGAAAACATCTTAGAAGGACTGACAACAAGCTGAACTACAGGATGAGACAACTTCGAGACGAGCTAAAACAGTTGTAAGCTACAATAGAAGCACTGAATTAAAGATACATGAAATCAGTATATTCCTCTCTTTATTCAACACTGGAGTAGTCGATTACAGCTTACAATTCTGAGTATCGTCTTTCCAAAAGGTTATTAATATGTTAGAGGAGTTCAGAGAATGGTCAGAAAGAAGACACAGGAATTTGAAGTAATGCCCAATGAGGATTGGCTGAATAAACTTTCGATGTTCAATCTGAAGAAAAGAATGTTTAGAGGAGGCATGCCAGTCATGTCATAAAAGAAGCTACAGACAAGATGGCAAAGAATTGTTTTCTATGCCCACAAACAGTAGGATGAAGAATAAGAGATATAAGTTGCAACTATCTAGATTTCATTTACATATTTAAATATATATAAGGAAAAACTCTAACTAAAATGTCTGGACAATAGCAGAACAATTGAACCATCTCTGGTTGAGACTAGACCAGGGGTTCCCAATCTTTTTCGGCTTGCGGCTCCCTTACGTGCTTCCGGTTTTTTCCGCGGCTCCCTTCAACTTTTCGGATTTTTTCCGCGGCTCCCTTAATGGGTACATCCGGGTTTTTTTACATTTTTTTTTTGTAACTGCGCATGCGCACTGGGTTTTCTGAAATGGCGCGGCGCCCTTAAGGCGATAGCGCGGTTCCCCAGGGAGCCGCGGCGCACAGATTGGGAACCCCTGGACTAGACAGACATTTCTCATGGATAATCTGATTAGTTTTCCTGCACATTGTAGAGTTGAATTAGATTATTCTTATGGTCCTTTCCAACTCTACAACTGTGATTGAATGAAAAAAATCTGATGCTGATGCTTCAGTATTTATTGTTATTAACAAATATTATACTGCACGTATTCATTCATTCTAGTATTTCTTTATATATTTGTGTTGAATAGCAATGGCAAAATCTGAACTGAAGGTTTCCGGTTTTAATCCAGACTTTCAAGCCGTATGCTATATAAATTCCTAATAGATTGTGCAACATTTCACTTGGGAGGATCATAGTGTTCTATTTCTAATTAGAAAATCACTTCAAAATGTACCTCTTCAACTGTCTAAAATGTCTAAAACATATTTCTATGTTTCACTATATGACATATACATTCATAGAAATATGTAAATCTAATCCACTAATAATCACAAGGAATTGATCTGCAAAGTGTGACAGCTGTGTAGGACATGATGTTTATCAATTTATTAATCAGTAAAAGCAATCTGCCACAGCTTCTCTACAATGACTAGATTTTAGAAATGAGGAATCCAAAACAAATTATCCAATAGGCCCAAAGGTGCTTTTTCAAGAGGCAACTGAACTTTCTAGTTTTTCTTTGAAGACATTTTGCTTCTCATCCAAGAAACTTCCTCAGAAAAACCAAAAGAAAAACCAGAAAGTCTAGTTGCCTCTTGAAAAAACACCTTTGGGACAACAATGACCTGGATGATTCAGAATCTCTACAGACAAATTATCCAATAGAAGATAATACATGTTGCTCAGGGCTGAATTGTGCAGCTCTTGGCGTTCTCTGAATTTGGTTGTGTGCTTGCAAATGTTTCATTACCCAACTAGGTAACATTACCAGCGCTAATGAGTGTGTGAATTTGGTTGTGTGCTTGCAAATGTTTCATTACCCAACTAGGTAACATTACCAGTGCTGATGAGTGTGTGATTTACCAGTATTGATGGGGGTATGGGATAGTAGTAGTTCAGGTGTTGATCCTTGATTATCTGAATACAGGCTGCTAGAGTGGTGTGTTTTGGTCTTTTTGTTTCCTTCTTACCTTTTAAATTGTCTGTTCAGAAGGTTGTTTATGTCAATGTCTCTACTGATAGCTGATTTGTCTAAATGTCAAGCTTTAGAGAATTCCCTAATGTTTCTGGACTTAGCTTGGTCTAGGATAGTCACAATTTTCTAGTTGAAACTATGGTTAAGTCTGTCCATGTGTTATGAGATTAAGAAGTTTTCATCATATTTTTTGACTGCTAGTTAGTGTTCAGGGATACTTCTACTATCTGTCATACATAGTGACTGATTACAGTCTTTATAATGTAATGTTTAGATGACTCCCTGGAGTCTGGATCTTTTGTTTTACTAAGATATTTTGAAGGCCTTTAGTCAGCTTGTGTGCTACAGTGATTCAGTCTGCTTGTAATAGTCTGTTGATTGTTTCTGAAATGTTTTTGATGTATGGTAGTGTTAATCTTTTCATAGCTGGCTTTGGTTGTGTTTTAAAGGGTTAAGTGTCAGGTACTTGTTGATATAAATGTGTGGATATTCATTTTGTTGGAAACTGTTGTATAGGCCTCTCCATCCATCTCCTTGGTTCTAGTTCTTTGCATAGTTTTTAAAATTTCAATTCTTTTTGTCCTTATCATTTTACAGATTATAAATCGCTTTGGGAAAATGGACAGCATGTAAATTTAATAAATAAATGGGCAGTCTGTTCCTCTTTTCAGTCTTCTGGGTTGTTACAGTTTGTTTGTACTATTTAAATAATGTTCTTACAGATTGAGGAGGGCTGTATTGTTACTTTAGTAACAGAACTTTTGGTTAATGTTAGTTGTTTTTTTTATGCATTTAATTTGCCATTATTTCCTTTGCTGATGGGTAATGTGATGTTGTTGTTGTTGTTGTTGTTGCCTTCTTCCTTTGTGAATGTTATTTCTCTAAAGATGTTACTGTTTGTTTCATGTGTCTTCTCTATTGTTCCTTTTTTATGACAAAAGTATCATCTACATGCTGGACCCATACACACATGGTTATGTGTGAGAGTACTATATTTTTAGGCACTGCCTTATGGTCTACTATTAGTCCTAAGAGTGTTGATCCCATGGGTATTTCTCTGATTGGTTGGTGTATTTGTCCTACATCTGAATCCAAGCTAAATCCAAAAACACAAGGGAATTCTTGGAAGCTGATGGCAACAAATCAGCCATCAATAAAGATAAACCACATTTATAAACTATAAAAAAGCTAAGAAGGGAACAAGAACACATCCTCTCTATCAGCCTACATCCAGATAAGCAGGGATCAACACCAGACAACCAAGCAGAAAGCAATACCCTAATCAAAGAACTATCAAGGAGAAAACTACACCCTCACCAAAACTGGCTGGGCAACCAGGTATATAAATAGAGAGCAAAACCAATCTCACTAGCACTGATATCATCTAGTTGGGTAATGAAACATCTGCAAGTAGCATCAACTACTCCACAAAACAAATTATTTTAATAATAATTAACATGACTATCTGTATTACAAGCATAACATTTCACCAGCTCGAAAGCTTAAGACTGATTAATTACCATCTGTCCTCAATTAAATCTGGGATAGTTCTTAAGTATCTAATTTAAAGTTTATTTAGGTAAATAGGCACACACTATGGTTAGCATTATATAAAAAGAATAAAGAATAAAACTGCTAGCAATGAACCCTTACTCTACTTAAGAAACACCGAATAGGAATGCTGGGTCACATCCTAGCTATTTGTTCCAATAACTCTTGGTGGCCTGATCATATATATTTCTTAGCTGTCTGCTGAGAGATGGAAAAAAGACAAGATGAGTGGAAAATACAGTCTGAAGGAAGCCATGCTGACATCCTTTTACAAAGCTGTGTGTCTGCGGGAGACCGAGTCATATGTAATATGCTGGTAAATCTAAAGTGAACATGAATCTGGTTTTATTTGTTATTTAGTATTACCAGATCAGTTTAACAGCTCCCCTCCCCATACCTATGATTCTAATTTTGTCTCATCTTTGGACTATGATTTAAGCAGGCTCAGCTTTCTGTTTCACATAGCACAAAACACAAAGAAGAGTAAAGAGAAGGATCAGAGATCATTACACAGGCAATGCTTCCCATCATCACCACCACTAGCAGTTTCAAAGGACTGCTAGTGAGAACAAGACTTGGGGTCAAATCTATGGGTTGCTTGTCTCCTCTTCCTTCTACATGGCTGGGAAAATAATTTAGACTAGTTTTATAGATTAGAATAAAGGCAGCAGAATGTAAAGTTAATTGTAAGATTATATGAATATAATTCTTCCCCGGGATTTTTTTTTTATTTTAATAAAAGGAAATTAAGTTCTGCTGAAGTCCCTAACTCACTTACCCAGGAATTGCAGTAAGTCTTAAGCTTCATTCAGATATATTCAGACATCTAGATTTGGCCCTAACCAATGATTTACTGTTATAAATAATGTAGCCAGAATGCTTCCCTATACCCTGTACAGCCAAATTATCAAAAACTAGAATAATCTATAAACTTTTAGGCCTTTTAACCATCCTGGCACAAAAAGGTTCTTCCATTCTTGAAACTCATTTCAGTCCTTTCAGATGTACTAGACCGTTAGCCTTGTCATTCCTAACCAACAATGTTTTTGGCTACAGTGATGTTGTCCAACATATCTAGAAAGCTCCAGGTGAGGAAGGTTCAGAATAATTCACCTAACTATTTTTATGATGTTGTCACTTTACTATCTATATTCTGACAGCATCACCAATAAAAGAAAAAAGGCTAACTGTAAATTAAAATAACAGAAACAAAGCAAAAGGTCGGGAACATTTTGCTTTATTTTATGTAATAATTTTATATAAAAATATAATTAACAACGCTCCTTCCTCCTTTCTCCTAGATCATGGGTGTCAAACTCATGACATGTCATCACGTAATGTATCCCAACTTTTTCCCCCTTTGCTAAACCGGGGGTAGGCATGGCCAGAGCATGACCCATGTGGCCCGCAGGCCGCAAATTTGATATCCCTGTCCTAGATGATCTATATTGCAGTTGTCCTACGATCCTTCACTTATGTAGCTAGATTTGTTCAACACCTTATTCATAAGCTATTCATTTAGTCTGGATTACTATATTCAGAAAACACTGAGTTTTAATGTCAGAGAAGAATGTAGGGGATTGTTGACCAAATATAAGTTTGCCTTTCAAATAATTAAGGGAAAATTAGGCATTCCAAGATAAAAAATACATAGTATACAAATATGTATATAGTTAAGCATTCAACTTTTTCAAGGAGCTTCCCCCAATCTGGTCCAGCTGATTTTGATTTCAACTCCATCACTCCTGGAAGAGTGGTTGAAAAGGAACCACAATTGGGAAATAATGGCTTAGTAATTTGGAATATTTGTTTATCTCGCATAAGTTTTCCTCAACACTACGAGCCCAAAAATTCAACCCTGAGCTATACATGTATATTCTCTATTATTAAAGTCCATCTCTGTTTATAAAGTAGTGGAAAAGAAGTTATACTGGTAAACTACAAATTGTATGAATGGTCTATTTGTGGAATGTAAATATCCAGATAAAAATTAACAACCAATGTATATAATGACTGTCACTGTTCTGTTTTGAATGAAAT
>JAOYMU010000274.1:61072306-61085832 GCA_025802295.1 Psammodynastes pulverulentus
AGATATATATAAATATAAAATTGATATTAAAACTAAGATAATAAAAGTTAAGATGATACATCATATTATGTTCGTCAGTAAAGTTCCAGTCCAAGCCGAGGTAGAGAATCCCTGATGATTTAGAAGACAGGAAGAATATTAAATTCTGTGGGTCGACTTGCAATGTGGGAACTCTCTGAGTTATTACTTGGTATATCAAGTTTCAAATACAAAGAAGGTGAGCTTGACTGTTTTAAAGACAGGCTGGAATTTTTTTTTCATTCGCTTTTCCACTTGTTTTGTTTTGTGATAGGTGTAGATAAATCCTTTGCAGTTACCTTGGATTCAGTGCTAGCTGGCCATGAAAACTGGGTATATGGAGTTCATTGGCAGCCACCATATTTCAAAGGTAAGAAGTATGTAGTTTCCAATTTGGGTTACTGTTAGAGATGACAAGGAATGTGTGGAATTTGTTGTCAAAATGGAGAACTCCATGTTGAGCTACTCCTTCTATCTCAAACATAGAAAGTTTAAAATATGTGGTACAACAAATTATGGCTTTTTTCACCCTATGTAGAAGTTTATGTTGTGCCCCAGAGGTTGTATCAGTCATTTAGTATGCATCTGTTAGTATATAATTACAGGAAAGAGAATTATTTTTAATCCTTTGGGTAAAACTGTTTTCTTCTCTTAGGATCAAGGCTAAATTTTGTGCAGTTTGATTAAATCCTTAAATGTAAACCTGTAAAATAGGCACTACGAAGAGTCACAGTATCTAGGATTCAATTTATAAGATTTTAGTCCATGCACACCTTCGAGGGCATTGTAAATTGCGACCTTTCCAACTTCAGCCATGTATAGTTGTTTTGTGTGGCATTCTTGTAGATTTCCTATTTAAGTTTTTCTTCAGATGTGATTAAAAAAAAAACCTGTTTGACAAAAATGAATGAAAACGCGGGATTATTTTTTCCTGGTACTGTAGATGGCAGGATAGAGCAGCCAATGAGGTTACTATCTGCTTCAATGGACAAAACGGTGATCCTTTGGTCCCCAGATGATGAATCTGGAATGTGGTTGGAACAGGTAGATGTGGTTTTTCATTTCTCCTGTTTGTGTCATCAAAGTAAAAGAAATATAGAGCTAAATACCCAGGCTTCATTTGCTTCCTTTCCAAAGTGATTTCCCTGTGTGACATTAACCACAGTTTTGAGTTGCATGTACCCAAGTATAAATTAAATTACCTTTTAACTGGCAATTGGAACTTTTGTTGAAACTGGATTAGTCAACCATAGTCGCAAGGAAGTCTGGCATGGTTTAAACATGGAAGCAGAATCTATACTGGATAGGGGAAGGGTACAACGGGCTTAGCATTAACACTATTCTGCAGGAAATCAGTTTTGGTTGATTAGGCAGTTGGAAGAAGCACTTTTTGCATTTCTGCTGCCTTTGAGTTTGGCAAGTTAACCAAGCATTTAAAAATAACTGCTTTCATACAAAAATATGTGAAATAATTTATAGAGATTGATTATATTACTTTTCATATTGTAGCATTTAATCCCAGCCCCCAGGGAAATATACCTCTATCAAAGTAATTATTCATTTTATATAAACTTGCAAACTATCTTGCAAACCTGTTTTCAAAAGGCTTGTATTAATGCTTTTTTAAAATTGTGCATGGTATTTGAATACATCTAGAATGACATTGTTTTAGCTTCACTTTTCATGTAATTCGAAATCATTTGTCTTTTGCTCATAGTCCTTAATTAGCAGGGGGAAGGCACATGCATTCATGCATATTGTAAACTTTTTCAAAAGGTCCGAATTGGAGAAGTGGGAGGAAATACGCTTGGATTTTTTGACTGTCAATTCAGCCCGGATGGATCAATGATTCTTGCTCATGCTTTCCATGGAGCCCTTCATCTTTGGAAACAGACTTCTTCAAACAAGGCAAGAGAGAATTGATTTCTTTTCACCAAAGTATTTATATCACTAAGTGTTGTATCATATGATTCCTGATGAATGTATTTTATTTTATTTTCTTTATGTACACTGAGAGCATATGCGCCAAAGACAAATTCCTTGTGTGTCCAATCACACTTGGCCAATAAAGAATTCTATTCTATTCTGTATAGGAAGAAATGGCTCTTTGCTCAGTCCATATAACCACGTTGTATATTTTTAAACATCTTTTATAAATTGAGGTGCATTGAAGAAGGATTCTCCCCCCCCCCCTTTCTGAGCTGCAATGAATAGCAAACAAGTTCAATTGAATAAGTTTGGTTAATTAGGACAGACTTCTTGGCCTTTGTAGGGAAAACAAACGGCTATATGAAGTGACTTTTGGGTCCATCAGCTTTTATTTATTTGGCCCAGGAGAATCTCTTCTTATAGCAGAACTTTCCCAGGTCTGTGACACAAATATTTTGTATTTATTTGTATTTGTATTATAGCATTCTGATTTGGATTCATCATGTTCCTCTTGAATATTGTCCACTGTACCATTGGATACTCTCTATTTCCAAATTATTGTTTAGGTATCTATAACTGAAAGCACTAAGGCTACATATGGTCACTGGAAGATTTGGGTTGAGCTTTCAAAGGCAGACAGCTTAAAAGTGTCTATTTCCTTTATTGCAAATGTTAAAAAATAACCAGAATCTTTTATCATCCGAGAATGACACTTAATGTTCTTTGAAAAGCTTAAATTGATTTTCAATTTTAGATATAGTTCTTAGTGAAGAGGATTACTATATCCAACTTTTACCTCATTCATGAATTACAATATAAATGTTTTTGATTTAGAGCGAATGGATTCCAGAAGTGATGATTTCAGGACATTTTAATTGTGTCCAAGATGTGAAGTGGGATCCAGAGGGAGACTTTATAATTTCCGTTGGTTCTGACCAAACCACAAGAATATTTGCTCCATGGAAAAGAGAGAACAATCCAGAGGTATGTTTTTCAAAGCTTGTGAAATTATGTGGATGGAATAGCTAGTTTCAGATCGTCCATTCCAGACAGAAAAATGAGTATTTATTGCGGGCATGGAGTCAATGGGTGGAGAGGGTAATGGGCGTGACCTTCACAAAATAGGCAAGAACAATGACTGTACCTAGACAAAGAGAACTAAAATGTTCTTTAAGACTTGGGAAGCAAGATAATAATCAGAAGGAGCTCAGGTAAACTGCTCCCTGATTCATTGGAGGAAGGAATGGAAAGATAGTATAATCCAACTTCCAGGATTCTGTTTTTATAGCCTATCTCAATATACAGGTAGTCCACGACTTACAACAGATCATTTAGTGACTGCTCAATGGTACTGAAAAAAATGACTTATTGTTGTTTTCCACATTTACGACCATTGCAGCAATCTCATGCTCATGTGATCAAAATTCAGATGCTTGGGCAACTGACTCATATTTATGACAGTTGCAGGGTCCTGGGGTAATGTAACATGCGATCTTCTAGCAAGCAAAGTCAGTGAGGAAGCCAGATTCACTTAATGACCATGCTACTAACTTTACAACTGCAGTGATTCACTTAACAACTGTGGGAAGAAAGGTAATAAAATAGGGCAAAGTTCAACAGACATTTTGGGCTCAATTGTGGTTGTAAGTCGAGGTAATTCTACTCTGACTGTGAAGTTGATTTTCTGCTCTGGTCTGCCTGTTCAGACCAACAACGTGCATGTTTGATCTGAATGTTGACCTAAAACTCGGGTTTTCAGGTAGGATGGGAAAAAGGCAAAGATAAGGATAGATGGACCTTGGGAAAATTGGGGAGGGAAGGGCACAGAGGTCAGTTGGCTATTCTACTGTCACCATATGTTTTTACCACATAATTATGACTAGTCCACTAGTTCAAATACAATATATGTGATTTGCTCCTCTGATCATTGTAGGACCTTCCTTATACAGTTCTGCTTAGATTTATAGCTAAGTTTGATATAAGAGAAAGTGTAGGTGGGTTAGTTAGATATGTTGTGCTTGAATTCAAGATTGGTAGGAAGCAGACCAGAATGAAAGGGAGCTGAGCAAAAGAAAACACTAGGAAGATTGGTGGCCAAACTGGTGCATGGACCCTGCAGAGGAAAATGGGAGTGGTGCTCTAATCTTACCCTACTTGCCCCATGAGAATCCTATTGAATTGGGCTGTACCAAAACCCAGAACAACCAAGATATAATTATTCCAAACCTACTAGCCACAATGTTATTGTTTTGGGCACAACTCTTGTAGATAGAGCTAGCGTATCTGAACTGCAACATTCTAGATGACCACAGAATGGTAGCAAACAGATAAATAAATTTTAAATTCTGAAAGTTGTTAAGATTTTTACAACCAAGTTTTAAAACAATTTTTTAAATTTTTAAAAAATAATCTTTATTAAACATTTTTTTCTCCTGTACAACATCATTTTGATTCATTGCAACACATTCATAACGGTATACATACTTTAACATAACTCTTAACTATCTATACAAATCTCTACATTTCTTAATCTATTTTAGTCCACTATAACATTTACCTTATTATCCTACTATCATATTATCTATTCGTCTTTATATTTGTTATTTAACCAACTATACAGTGCATTACACATTAAATAATAGTCAGTTTATTCTCTTTCTTTTATATCCATGGTCAGTTTGTCCATCTCGGCACATTCTAATATCGTTTTTATCACCTTTTCTTCTAGTGGCATAGCATCATTTTTCCAGTTTTGAGCATAAACTATTCTTGTCGCAAATTAAAACAGTTTTTTCCCCAACAGAATATGTAATCTGAACAATAGCTCTTCTTAACATTTCTTAAACTTTCCTAAAATTTTATGCATATTATATTTTTATTGTTTAGTAGTTAGCTACTATGGGTTTATGACAATATCACATGACTGTAAACATTTAGAAGTTTATATTAAAATTAGTCCTTTAAAAATAAGATTTATAATTATATTTAACTATATCATTAAACATGCAACGTCATGTTGCTCATCTTCTGTTTCCAGTGAGGAATAAAGATTGTTAAAATAAAATTCACGGGGAAGCCAAAATGGGGGGGCAAAATTGTATTTTGAACCAGGGCAGGATTTCTGTCAAGTATTGGACACATCAGCACTGTTTGTCAATTATTTATTAATGAAAGAAGATTGCTGGCATTTCCAATGAGATCTGAACAGAGGTGAGAATGCATTTTTGTGGGAAATGAACTGAATGTATATTTTCAGCAAACTGTAATTCTAAAATTGAGAATAGATTGATAGAACTTAAAATGTTAAATTCTTCTATAGTTCTAAGATTGGTACTTGTATCAATGCAATGGTCCTTTTACTAGGTGTCATGGCACGAAATAGCAAGACCCCAAGTTCATGGGTACGATATGCAGTGTATAGCATTGACAGCACGGTTTCAGTTCGTATCTGGAGCAGATGAGAAAGTGCTTCGCGTGTTTACTGCGCCTAGAAATTTCATTGAGAACTTCAGCAGTATTTCTGGAATATCTCTGGAGAAATTATATTCTGGTGTAAGTTATGAATTCAGTTGCTTTAAAAGAATTAAAAATACTGTTTTACTACTTTTTATGTTTGCATCTCTTACTTGAATTTAAGCACATTTTTAAACATATTACAGAAATGTTGAATGAACTCAGATTTTCTTTACTTCAAGGGCGGGTTGAGGTTTGAATGGTCAGGGGCTATAAAGAAGCCTCTTGACCTTCTGTAGGCCATTTGAGAATGTTATAGTATCATTGGAGAGGACAGAATTAACATTTTCCAGGTTCCATTTTTTGGGGAACGGCAAGGGGAGAACAAGAGCAGGGCCCTCTATAAGTCAACCCACACCCATCCCCACTGTTTAGTCTATGGTAACCTGTTTGGTGAACAATACAGGTCTGATTGGAGGATTACTGTCTATTTGTAAAAATGGACACACCAATATCTTGCTTCCAAAAATCTCCCTGTTCTCCAGTGTGTGGGGCGATGGGCTCCAGAAGCGTGGGTTGACTCTCTCCATTCGTAGCCTCAGACAGAGTGTGGAAACTGAGGACACTCCTCCTCTTCCTGTTCATCCTCCCCACAGTTCGTCTCTGTCTGTTGCCACGAATGGACATATCAACCCGGCTGGCAGGACCGGGTTGTGAGTGTGGTTAGGAAGACAGGATTTATTATTTTAATTTTTTATTTGATTTCGAACTTTGAAGAAACAAACACAGCGTGAAAAGCCCTGGGCTTGATACCGTTGTGCATCGGGAGTTTGAAAATGTTGGGCGGAGCGGCGGCAGCCGACTCACAGTGGAGATCAGATCGAAGCCGGAATGCGAGCGAGGAGGGGCCAGACAGCCCAACTCATAGCGTTAAAGGAATCGGAGCCCTGAGAGCCACTAAAAGCGACCAGCTTCCACACAGGAGCCTTGGCGCTTGGCAAAGATCCAGGGGCACGTTACCGGCCACAGCGACGGAAAGATCGCCCGAACGGCAGACGGGCAGGAAAAGGATCGCCGAGACATTCGGGGACAACCCGAAATGAAGGAGAGCTCCCGAGCGGTGGGAGAGCCACGGCGCGGAGCCTAGCCAGCATGCGAGGGGCGGATGGCGGCTTAGCGCGGCCTGGAAAGGCCAGATAGAGGGCAATCACAGCACCATTAATTCAAAAATTGGCGCGAAAGCAAAAGGCACGTGATTCGCTGGTGCCAGGAGGATGGAGCGCGGACATGCGCAGTGGGCCCAACAAGGCCAGTTCCGGTTTTCAGTGGCCAGGGGGTGAGGCGATCGGACGGAAATAAGACGATCGCATCATTAAGCGGAGCGACGGGGGAAAGCCAGGCAACAGCTGAGATCCCCTCCGCAGCAGCAATCGGAGCTCCTCCTGGCAGACAAGCCTACCGGACGGCTAGGAACAGGTTTGCTGGACTTGGGGCCAGCTAAGCCATCAGCGGCTAGCGTGATAGACTTTGACCCAGGGGCTGTTGAGCCATGAGGGAAAGTGCCGCAGCAGCCGAAGAGAAAGGGAGGATTCCTATTATTAGTAGGATTACCAGCAATATGGAGGACATGTCCCCTCTCAAAGATTCTGAAATCAGGAATAAGAGGCCCACCAAGGAAAGAGCGGCCAAGCAACCTAAGGCCACCAAAGCCCAGGAGAGGGCAGACCTACGCTTTCAGAAGGCGCTGGAAAAGCAAATCGAGAAGGGGGCCAGAGAGGCAGAGAGGGCCAAGACACGGGGTCTTAATTTACTACAGGAAGCCATACCAGGGACCAGCGGGGAATTCCTGAACCTAGCTTCCCCTAGAGGCCCCAAAAGAAGCTTGGAACAAATGATGGAGCAGGGATCCCCTGAAGTAAGTGAGGCAGAGGATGGATTACAGGGGGGGAGAGGCTTCGGGCCTATCTCCCCCCAGACAACAAGCCAGGCCTCAGCGGACCTCAGAGGGAATCCCGGAAGGCCCCATTAGCACAGGAGCCACGGGGATAAGACCGGCAGGCCAGTCAGCCATGGAAGTGGAGTGGCTCATGGCAGAGGCAATGAGGAGAGGATATGAGGCTGGCTTACTGCAGAAGAAAAAGGCAAGGAGGCCAAAAAGGGCACAGATCCCCTCAAAGGGTAAAACCAAGGCCCCTCGGGCTTATCCAAAGGTCCCCGTGACGATTCTGTCGTCGGCCTCCTCATCACCCTCATCATCTTCCGAGGAAGAGGAAGAAGAAGAGGAGGGGCAGTTTGATGGAGAGTTATCAGAGGAAGAAGGTATCTAGGAAGAGCAGCCCATTTTCAAGGGACTGTTTAAAACACATCTGTTTAAACCCTTACTGGCCAAGGCCAAGGCAGTGATGGGGCTGGGGGTAGAACCAGACCCTGCTATTCCTTCCACGTCAACTGGGCCTTCAGATGTGCTATTCGCAGAGGCTAGGGAGGACACGGACTCCATCCCAGCCTCCAAGCTAAATTTACAGGTGGTAAGGAAACAGCTGGAGATCCCTGGGTCTTACCCACATCCTACAGCGTTTGACAAAAAATACTTTAATATGGCATCTGACCTCTCAGATATGTTAGTGACCCGGAGGTGGACGAGCCGGTGGTGGCCCTGGCCACTCCAACAGCTACGCTGTCAGAGGCGGAAGATGTCCTCAAACCAGAAGAGAGGAGAGCTGAGCTCACACTGCAGAAAGCCCATCAGGCAGCAGTGTGGGCAGTTAAGACGGCCTCCGCAGCCTCGTTTTTCACGAGAGCCGCCCTCCTGTGGTTGAGACAACTACAAGGGAAGGTCTCACCACAGGACGTTAGAGCGCACCAGGATTTTAACAAAATCGTGGCAGCGACGGAATACACGGCAGACGCCACTCTCCATGCTGCCAAGTTTGGGGCAAGGGCCGTGGCTTCGACAGTCATGGCACGACGCTTACTTTGGTTGAGGCATTGGCAGGCCGACACCAAAAAGAAGTGGAAATTGGCGTCAGCCCCGTGCAAGGCAAATAAGTTATTCGGAGACACCCTGGATCCGGTGTTAGTCGAATCCAGGGACAAGAAGAAGATTCTCCCCAATCTGTCCCGCAGGGGGGACAGACGGTCCCCACCTTCCTTTCGCGGCCGCTTTTACCGCATAAATTATTACAATTCAGGGGCGCAAAGGAACTTCCTATCCTTCAACCAAAGGCAAGATTTTAGAACATGCCAGGGATCCAAAGATAAGGACAGGGCCCAGCAGCAATTCAAGCAGCCCTTTCAAGGTGGGGCCCGGGCCTACCATAGACCGCGATGACCCGGTGCCGACTATCCCGATTGGTGGCAGGCTGGGGCGCTTCTGCGACCGTTGGGACGAGACTACAATGGACGATTGGGTGAGAGACACCGTCCGGTCGGGACTAAAGCTCGAATTCGTCAGCGCTCCCCCCAAACTATTTATCAAATGCCCTACTATGAAACTAGGGCCCAAGAGAAACCTCATGGAGGAGACTATCCTACACCTGATGTCAATTCAGGCGATAGAGAAGGTACCGCCGGAATTCGCTAGGACAGGGTTCTATTCAAGGCTCTTTGTCATCCCAAAGGCTTCGGGTGGCTGGAGAGCCATTTTGAATTTGAAGGTCCTCAACAAGTTTGTGAGGTACAGAAGATTCAAAATGCACTCCCTGACTTCCATACTCAAGGGGATAAGGAAAGGAGATTTCCTCACTTCCATAGACCTGACGGAGGCATATCTGAATATCCCTATACATCCTTACCACCAAAGGTTTTTGAGATTCTGCTACGCAGGCCAGCACTTTCAATACAAAGCCCTTCCGTTCGGGCTGGCATCAGCGCCAAGGACGTTTACCAAAATCTTGGCAGCGCTGGCAGTGCACCTAAGGTCGAGGCCCATAAGGCTGCAATGCTACCTGGACGACATCTTGATACAGTCGTCCTCACCTCAGACAGCAGGAAAGGACCTCAGAGTCGTCACGCAGGTATTACAAGACCATGGCTTCTCGATCAACAGGGCCAAGAGCCACCTACTACCCACGACACGGCTACAGCACCTGGGGGCGGTGATAGACACGGTCGCCCTAGAGGTCTATCTGTCCGCAGACAGAGTAAGGGACATCAGAGATTGGATTTCCCGGATGGGGAATCGCAAGACAGTAGCCCTGGACTCGCTCTCCCAATTACTGGGGAAGCTGATTTCATGCATCGGAATAGTTCCATGGGCAAGGCTGCATGCCAGACCGCTTCAGTGGTTCCTCCTGCCCTTTCAGAGAGGAGGCAGGCGGTTACCGGCCACGAAGGTAAGGCTCCCAGCGGAGATCCGGAACTCACTCCACTGGTGGGCAGCAGAACCATTGACGGTGGGAAGCCGGTTCGTAGAACCTCCCAGACTGACCATCACGACAGACGCGAGCTTATCGGGCTGGGGAGCCCATTGCCAGTCCAAGGTGGCCCAAGGAGAGTGGTCAGAAGAGGAGAAGACCAACAGTATCAACTGGCTGGAGATGAGAGCGGTCCACCTAGCACTCAAAACCTTCCACCAAGACATTGGGGGCAAAGACATACTAGTCCTCACAGACAACGTGGCGACAAAGGCCCACATCAATCGACAAGGGGGCACGCGTTCAAAGAAACTGATGAAGGAAGCACGGGCATTGTGTCTCTGGGCGGAAAAACACTTGCTGTCCCTCAGGGCGGATCACATAGCCGGAGCCATGAATACACAAGCAGACTGGTTGAGCAGATCCAGGGTGGACCAGGCGGAATGGAAATTAAGCCCGGACTTGTTCAAGGAACTATCTAACCGGTTCGGTTTGCCAGCGGTAGACCTATTCGCAACGCCAGCCAATGCTCAGACCAGATTTTTTTTCCTGCTACCCGTCGGCGGGAGCAGAAGGAGTAGACGCACTCCGATGCAGGTGGCCCACGGGCCTCCTTTACGCATTTCCACCGACCCCCTTGCTACCAGCGGTCATCAGGAAGCTCCTGGAGGAGAGGGCCACGGTGTTAGTAATAGCACCGTTCTGGCCCAGATGACCTTGGTTCGCGGACCTGCTCAATCTCTCGGTATGCGACCCTTGGAGGATCCCCAGGGACAAGATAAGACTCAGCCAGGGGCCAGTCATGCACCCCGACCCACACTGGCTGCAGCTGACACGTTGGCTGTTGAGAGAAGAATGCTTCCCAGAGGGGGTGATTACAACTATCATGGCGGCAAGACGTCCATCCACCATCAGGATCTACAACGCCACCTGGAGAATCTTTTGCAATTGGTGCAAGAAGGGGGGCATAGACTACAGGAGCTTGTCGGTTCGGCAGCTTCTGAGCTTCTTACAGGAAGGACTCGACAAAGGACTTTCCCCCAATACCCTCAGACGCCAAGTGGCAGCACTGGCCTCAGTTCTAGTTTGCGAAGTGACGGACTTGCTGGCCAGGCTACCCGTCGTCAGGCAGTTCCTCAGAGGAGCGACCAATCTGAAACCTCCTGCGATTCATCGTTTCCCCTCTTGGGATCTCCAGTTGGTCCTGCAGGCCTTCCTGGCACCTCCCTTCGAACCTCTGAGGTCAGTATCTCCTCAACTGTTAACATACAAGGTGGTGTTCTTAGTAGCTGTCACCTCAGCCAGGAGAATCTCCGAGTTAGCAGCTCTGTCCATGAGACAGGACTTATGCATATTCCATCCAGACCGGGTGGTTCTCAGACTGGACCCCACATTCATTCCTAAGGTGAATTTCCTCTTTCACCGAGCTCAAGAGTTAAATTTGCCCAACTTTTGTCCGGAGCCGGTGCACCATAAGCTCTGGCATAAGCTAGATGTGCGGAGGGCGCTACGCGTTTACCTTAGCCGGACGGAGGAATTCAGAAAATCAGAGGTGCTCTTCGTGGACTTTCAAGGCCCTTCCAAGGGAAAGCGAGCCACGCCGTCCAAGATTGGGAGATGGCTCAGAGCGGCCATCGCCAGAGCTTATGATTGCCAGTCTCGACCCAGGCCAGGGGGCATCACGGCTCACTCGACGAGGAGCGCGGCTCCCACCACCGCATGGGCAGCGCACACGTCTATAAAGGAGATCTGCAGGGCGGCTACATGGACGTCCCCTACCCCGTTTATTCGCCACTACCAACTGGACTCCTTCGCATCGGCGGACGCCGCTTTTGGTCGACGAGTGTTGCAAAGTGTTGTGATGGAGCGAAGGGGCCCGGACCAGTCGGAAGCCCGCCCATCGTTACAATAAGCTTGGGTATGTCCCACGCTTCCTGGATCACATCGCCACACACTGGAGAAGGGGCATTGGTCCTTACCTGATATGCTCCTTCTCTGTGTGGGCGATGTGATCCAGGCCCTCCCTGAGTCCTACTGGTCCAGGGGTCAACTGAGGACCTTTGTCAAGGAAGATACGCCCGTCACAAAGACATCGCCGAACTGGGGGATGATTGACAGGAGCGGGTCCTCAGTTTCCCACACTCTGTCTGAGGCTATGAATGGAGAGAGTCAACCCACGCTTCCTGGATCACATCGCCCACACAGAGAAGGAGCATATCAGGTAAGGACCAATGCCCCTTTCCTCTTGGAAAAAGCACCTTTGGGACAACCATGACCTGGATGACTGAAAATCTCCATAGACAGTCGCTAGAAAGAAATAGCTGTTAGGAAATAGTTACAACTATAACAGGGGTCAGCAACCTGCGGCTCTGGAGCCGCAGGTGGCTCTTTCATCCCTCTGCTGCAGCTCCCTGTCTCTCAAAATATGCATCACAACTGCTAATATGCGACACCCACTGGCATGTGATTTGTTGAGCTTTTCGACCCCCGGTAGGCCAACCATGGACAATTCCAAGAAAAGAAAAGTTTCAGAAGAAAACAGAATCTTTAATTCAACCATATATGCTAGTTTTGTGACCACTCGGGAAATAGTCAGGCACAGGAAGGTTTTTTGTGGCTCCCGGTGTTCTATTTTCTGTGGGAAACCGGTCCAAATGGCTCTTTGAGTATTTAAGATTGCCGCCCCCTGAATTATACTATGTAATTTTAACCCTAATCTTGAATTATCTTCATGATCATTCTGGATGATTTGCTAAAAAAACCAAACTTTTTAAAAAAAGAAATTCTGTTTCATGGAAAATTCCTATGAGCCTCAAGTTCAAGTGCTAAATCATCTTTCCAGATGAGTTTAAGGCTTTCAAGAAACTGTCTGCTTGATGGAATTTAATTAGAGGCACCATTCCCTTCCCTCTTGTGCAACTCTAGCTGCTGACCCCCTTCTCTCTCTTTTTGTGCATTTCAGGGCTATGATGATGCTTATGCTGAGCAAAGTTATGAAGGATATGAAGGCTACTATAGCCAGGGTCAACAGTAAGTCCTCCCTTTGGCCTCTTTAATTCCAGCTGTCTGGTATTTCCTAGGAAGTCTTTTGATTTGCTTATTGCCCTTTCTACTGTTTGTCTCCTGGGCTCATTTTCCTCACTGAATCAGTGAAGTAGTACAAGAGTTTTGACTATTTAGATTTAGCCCTTGTGTTGAGAGCAGATCACATGTTTATGCAGAAATGCTGAATATTCAAAAGGGCTCACAAGCTTTGAAATACCATTATGATTTCATACTGGTTACTCGTTCTTGTATTCAGTCTACCTTCATTCAGCACTTGGGCTGTTTTGGCCCTGTCTCTTTGTGTTATCATATCTTTTTGCTAAATAACTCCTCCTGGCATTTATCTCAAATGCTTTCCCAACAAAACCAGTTCTAATTTCTAAAATGAGCAGAAGCACACACAGCCTTTTCTCTTTCTTCTGTCTGTTTTTTTGTAATATTCCAGGGTCTTCAGACTTGGCTAGGGAATTCTGAGAATTGAAGTTCATAAGTCTTAAAATTGCCAAGCTTGGAGACTCCCTGTAATAGATTAAACATGGCTGCTTCTGTTTGTGTTAGGTATAATTCTACTGAGCATTGTGCCAAGCTACACAAATTAGTCTTGCTCTAAATTTTTCAGCATTTCAGCATTTCAGCAATTTTTCAGGGGTTTTAGGTATAGGGTTTTAACTTTTAGTCTTAAGTTTTTAGGTGATTTTATTGTGTATTTATTGTATTTTAACGATT
>JAOYMU010000274.1:61099672-61113431 GCA_025802295.1 Psammodynastes pulverulentus
GCTTTTTTAACCACGGACCTGGCGTTGCAGAACATCAGCCTAGGGCCCCGGCCAAGGCCGTCACGACCACCCAGCCCACGCGGGGGAGGCAGGGGGGCGGGGCGAGGGAGCGTCCGCAACCAGCGGTCCCGCCGCCTCGCCTCTTGATGAAAACGATAATAACCCTGCCCCCCCACGATCCTGCCCCTCCCCAAGACCCTCGAAATTTCATACACCCCACCCTCCAAAGGAACACCCCCCATCTCCCCCTTCACAGGCCCAATTTCCCATCCTGGTCCAGCCACTAATCCCTCCCCCCCCCTCGATAACAACCCTACCCCTCCCACCACCCTGGAACCCCCTATAATTCGTAAAAGCGACCTAACCAAAAAAACCCTAAAACTGCGCTTCGCCCACCTCTCAAGATTAACAAATCCTTCCTCAAGGTGGGCCCTCGTGATGGTAGAGGGCCAAATCTGCACGAGAGGGGACTCTCGGCACGCTAGTAGGTCGTCCCTTGAGTATCTGAGTACCTTCTTAAAAATCATAGTATATTCGCAAGCAACGGGAGCAGCAATATGGCAATAGGGCAATTGTATAGCTCAAAATAGATAGTTAAAATATACTATAAATATAGGAATAGATATAAATATACTAAAAATATAAATATAAATATAAATATATATATAAAATATAACATAAAATGTTAAAAACATATCTAAAACAGATGGTAACAAGATGTTATAAAAACAAGTGGGATAAAATTATCAGCATACAATTGCCCACAGTGAGAGTCAGAAGTCAAAAAGTCAAAGAGTCAGAGAAAAAGAAAAAGACCAGGCGCCTCCTAAGATTCTAGGGAGGCTTATATAGAAGAGGGGGAGTGTCTGCCTCTAAACAGCCTGTAATCAATGTCCTCCAGCGACGGAAGATAAAGATAGAAGATCTAAAAAGTCTCAGGCCGTAGGTGGGCCAGGTAAACCAGCGGTTCCGGTGGTCTCGGTGGTTTCGACCGCAGCCATTTCTCTCATCAAATCTCCAGCCAGGAGAGGCTAACATCCAACCATGATTCTTTCCAGCAGGAGGAACCTGCCTTCCTTACTCCCTCTTCCAGTCCTTCCACGGGGTGTAAGGTTGTTAACACCCCTCAATCACAGTTCACACACAAAAACCTCGCATACACACATCACGAGTCACTCTCTTCCCTTTTCTGGCGTCGCGCCCTCCTGGCAGCACGGCCGCCCGGAGATTCCACACTGTGATGTCCCGGTGGCCGCGGCCCGACCACTCTGAACCGCCACCACCGCCGGAAACAGCGTCGGAGGAACGGTAACGGTAACGGCGCCGGAGGAGGAGGCAAAGTATCCCCAAAAAGCGGGAGCCTCCACGCCATCAGCCTTCGAGCCTTCGAGCCCACAGGCATCCAGCCGCATTCAGCCACTTCAACGTCGGCAGCAAGTCGGACCAACCCGGTAGCTCCCAACGTCTCCGCGTCCCAGCGTCTCTCAGCCAGCAGCTCTCGGCGTCTCAGCGTCTCCCGGCATCTCACGGCGTCGCTCCCCTCCGCCACTTCCCGGCGTCTTCTGGATCTCCAGCAACTCCGACAACTCCCTCACTCATCCGCCTGGTAATCTCTGATAACCCCCCCAGCAAACCCGTATTTTTGTCAGCGGGTTGCTGGGTAGACCCCTCTCACTGACCTGGCCCAACCAAGCTCTAAACTTGGGCCGGTAGCATGTTTTTGCCAGAAACAGCTAGCCCCCTAGCCGTACCGAACTCAAGGGTGACCCGCCATCTTGCTCATGCACATGCACAGTTAGTCGGTCAAAACTGGACAGGGGAAACTTTTAAGTTTTTCTCCCAATATTCTGCTTCCTTCCCTACATTACTAAAGAATTTTCAGTATGTTCTCATGTAATATTGAGTGCTACCATAGTTTGCTCAAAAATAATAACGATAGTTAGCTTTTAGGCAAAAATCTATTTTTAACTACTCTTTCTCGTTGGCTTTTATGGTGTCTTGGCTATTTTTATGATTAGTTTTTAATTTCTTTTTATGTGTTGCCCAAGCTACCTATCAAGAAAAAAAAGATAGTAGGTAACAGTGGCTAGAAAACAAAAGATACCCAAGATTGAACTTTTCCCTTTATGATAGAAAATTTCCAAGGAAACTTGAGGAGAGATAGCACAAAATAAAAGAATAAGTATCAGTAGTTCTATACTGTTCAGACATCAGACAGATGAACTTATTAATTAGCTGAAATACATGTTTATATGCCTTTTATTTCAAGTGGTAGATCAAGAACTCTACAATTCTTTGGAGGGTTGTTAGCAGTTGCTCAAAGATATGATCTGAGAAAGCAAATACATCTTTCTGAAATATGGTTAATATATTCCACAATGTGACACCATAGGGTAATGTAAGATGTACTCTGGAGCACATCTTCAATTCATGAATGATGTTAGTGATGCAATTATCAAGTCTAACAAAATGATGCATAACAGATATGCAAGAAATGAAGGTGACTATAGAAAATAAAGGAGATGATCTTAATAGAGCTAGACCAGATTTGTTACCAAAGCAATGAAGAGAAAAACATGGCTTAAGTTCAAAACAATTAGAAAATATGGGTTAAATGGCTCAGACATTTCCTTAGTTCACATGGATATAAAAAGGAAAGGAGACACAGCATAGTCACATTTGCAAGTTTCTATTATTATAGATAATCTAAATCAGGGGTGTCAAACTCTATTTCATTGAGGACCGCATCAGAATTGTGTTTGACTTCGGGAGGCCAGGGTGGGGGTGGCTAGGTTCGGCGTGGCCAGCTCAACATCACTCATGACAGGGGCGCCTGTAGCAGCCTGAGTACTCTGCCAGTGAAAACGGGCTCCCGAGCTCCATTTTTGGCTGCAACGACGTCCTGTAACCCTCTGCCAGCGAAAATGGAGCTTGTGAGGGCTGCGTCTCCCCCTTGCGGGCTCCATTTTTGGCTGTGATGGCCTCCTGCAGCCCTCAGCCAGTGAAAACAGAGCTCAGGAGGCCACGTGCAACCCTCCTGAGCTCCAATTTTTCTGGCAGAGGCACTGCAGGTTGGTCTTTCACTGTTTCCAGATCTAAGCACCCTGTGGGTGGGATCCGGACTCTGGGCCTTGAGTTTGACACCCCTGATCTAAATAATAAGCCTCCCTGTGGAGTGAATTGTTGGTCTCTGTTACTTTGTAGGGCTGACAATGTGCACTCTAAGTTATGTCTAGGCTTCTTCTGGAATATGCAGGGTTTATGGATTGGTAAATTGTTTCACTGAACAATTCAAAAACATTTGAATTGATTAATAATGTATGATTATTTTTTCTTTTAGAATCTCATTTTCTTTATTGTTTTAGATATGGACATGGTTATGAAATTTTTTGTGTTGCCTGCAATAATGCAGGCACTGTGATAGCCTCTGCGTGTAAGGTAAGGAAATATTTTTAAACAGTAGCTTTGAAATTCACATCCAAAGTGATAAATATCTGATTGTTCACGGTGTTGGATGGTTTTAGGGATAGGGTTAGGGGTATAGATATATACACACATAGACATACACATATACACACATACATGTATGTATCAAATGCATTTATGTATATAACATATACATACGCAATATAATATTTATAATATATTCAATATTAAGAATCCCTCAAGATTAAAAGCAATAGCCCCTGGATGTTAATGTTCTCAGCAGAACATTAAGAATTGTCAGCTCTGGATAATTGATTTCATGTTGAGACATTATTCATTTTTTCAAAAAATAGTGAAAATAAGAAGCCACAGCTATGATACATTTTTTTTAAAAAGTGATAAAAATGCCTAAATAAAAATATTTCACAGAGGATTTCAATTATATTCTATCAGTTGTACATAGTATACATGGCAAAATGAAAAGATTTTCAAAAGCCGAGGCTGACCTGACAATTTTGAATGGTATTCTGTCCCAGTACAGAAAAAGCATAAATCACTTGCAGGGTTTTGTTGTTGTTGTTTACTCATAGAATTACAATTAGTTCTTAACTAGGAGACTTTCTGCCATTAAAATGTGTATTATTCCAGTCTTAGTACTTCTGCTTCAAAATATACCTTACAAATTAATCAGACGGTTACAAGGGTACAGGCCAGAGGTGGTATTCAGCAGGTTCTGACCAGTTCTGGAGAACCGGTAGCGGAAATTTTGAGTAGTGTGGAGAACTGGCAGTAACCTTCCCCTAGGAGTGAGAAGGGAATGGAGATTTTACAGTATCCTTCCCCTGCCACGCCCACCAAGCCACATCACGCCCACCAAGCCATGCCCACAGAACTGGTAGTAAAAGAATTTGAATCCCACCACTGGTACAGGGGGTAAAATGGCTAATCAGACTATTGGGATGGAAAAGTAAATGATATGCCAGAAGTATTTTTGTTTGCAGCAGAGTACAAATGTAATGAATAAACAAATGAAGACGCACCTGGACACAACTAGGGAACAATAGTCCAGATGACACATTAGTAGCAGAGTACTTCACAGATAAAAACATTTGCATCAACTCAAGAGTGAGAAGCCATCTTGAAAGAATCCTAAGAAGTGCCAGAGGTCATGTATAATTATGTTATCTGGGAAGAATTTGATCCTGAAAAAAATGGAGATCTTTTGGGAGATGAGCAGTGCTGATATGTGTAGAAAATAAGGAAAATGATATTGAAAGAGAGATACACAAATCATTGCCTAAGTAAAAAGAAGTGAGAGATTTTAAAGTCCCAAGCAGAAGTAATTCATGGAGACAATTCCATAATTCCCTTTAGTATAAGAAGGGAGATGGATGTACAGCATAATTAATGTTGCAAGTTTCTGTTGTTTTAGTCATTCAGTAAAATTAGTTTTAGCCTTCCTGGGGGCTTGATTTCCTGGCTTGATCTACTTGGTGAGGGTAACACTATGGGTTTCAATCCCACCTAGATTTGTATGGATTCCCAGGAAGAGAACACTACGTGGTTATACTGTAATTCCTCATCATGAAAGGAGGATGTGCCTTGTTATTGTCTAGACCTAGTTATATTGGACAACTATTGCCCAGTTTCGTAATTCCACTTATCAACAAAGGTTATTGGGAAGGTGGTGGCCATCTCCAAAGGGTTCTGGAACAAAAGTATTAACTGGATCCTTTTAATTTAGTTTCAGCCAAGGGCATGGGAAGGGCATTGCATTGGTTGCTGTCATTGATGATCTGTAATGAGGCTTAGAGAGGGGGAATGCACTTCTACTAATCCTATTAAATCTTTCAGCACTTATTGATGCCAGTAACTACAGTATCCTTCTGAATCTCTGTGGGATTTACAAAGAAGAAACACTTCTTTCATTATTCATCTTTCCAATGAGTCTTTTCCTATCCTGTGTCCATAACAGAAGAAAAATTGAACCTTTTGGCACTCCAAGATGGAAAAGTTCAGGACTTGACCCTCTCACCTTGTTTAACATCTATATGAAATCATTTGGGGATTTGATGTCAGTATCATTATCAGAGGTGGTATTCAGCAGGTTTTGACCACTTCTGGAGAACTGGTAGTGGAAATTTTGAGTAGTTCAGAGAACCGGTGGTAACTTTCCCCCAGGAGTGGGGAGGGAATGAAGATTTTGCAGTATCCTTCCCCTGCTATGCCCACCAAGTCACGCCACGCCTAGCAAGTCACGCCCACAGAACTGGTAGTAACGTTTTTTGAATCCCACTATTGATCATTATGCATCTCTAACCCAGATACTATGTGGTAGAAGTGTTTCTCAGATCTTGCTTATGTCTGGATGGAGAAAAACAGGTTAAGATTCAATTCCGGCCTGCATGTATTAACTATGGGTTCCAAAACTGAGTCTATAACAATGTCAGCTTTAGTTCTGGATAGGATTGTGCTCCCTTGAAAAGAACTGATATACAGTTTGAGGATAGTTTTAGAGTGTAGACTCTGATCACTTGTGAGAACAAGTGCTAGAAGCTGTAGATAGCAGTTTTTCATGAAGCTTTAGCTGTACAATCATTTCAACAGTGGAAGGTGCTGGTTATGCCCTTGTCATCTCACAGGTAGACACTATAATGTGTGTATGGAGGATGCTTCTTCATGAGTTGCAACAAGAAAGGATTGGGAAGCATTCTATCCCACACTCATTTTTTAATATTCAGGTAGCTTTTTAAAACATGGCCTTTTCAATGAGTTTTGAGGACAGGGATGAAAGTGGGTAGAAATACTTGAATAAGCGATGAATTTCTGTTGTTATCAAACAACAAAAATTGATCCCTTATTCAAGTATTTCTATTCACTTTCATCCCACACACAATACTTTGATTTTATTTTTAGGTATGAGTGCCATTTTTTCCTGATAATTATGTTATTGGGTACCCTTATATGTTCTTGCTTATAAACTACTTAGAGTCAAATGTTTGAAGGGGCACAGAACATTCATAATAATAAATGAACAAGCATTCACTTCCATAAAAATAGTTTAAAGTAAACAAAAAAGTGTAGGTAAGATTTTTGCCAAGAGATTGTTTTTTAGACATAAGAAGATGGCTCGTCCTTCTTTAACCTTTAACCACTGTAGTAATTTTCTATAACCTCATGCCTAATTGGTTGTTGGTCTACAACTACCATCAACTCCAGTTTAGGCTTCTTAATGGGAGTTACAATTAAGTACACTAGGAGAGCTGTAGTTTCATTTTCAAGATTGTGTCTGCTTATTTTCAGTACTGCCTTTTTTGGTTTTACAGGCTTCTAAAAAAGAATATGCAGCCATTATTTTGTGGAGCACCACAACTTGGAAACAATTGCAGAGCTTACCTTTCCACAATCTGACAGTGACCCAGATGTCTTTTTCCCCAAATGATAAATTCTTGCTAGCAGTTTCAAGAGATAGGAATTGGTCACTTTGGAAATCTAATCATATCAATCCAACAGAATCAGGTAAGGTTGATGGTTAAAAATTGATGCAGCTTTTTAAACTGTTTAAAGAAAAAGGATCTAAGCCTTTTTAAAATAATGCATTTTAGTTCCTCCATAAGATTTTTTTTTGTGAATAGTATGCCTAAAAAATGGAGGACCAAGATGTATAAAATGTTGAATGGTTGTTTTAATTTGGCTTTAAAGCTTTGAAGTAATTCTGTTTTCTTTTCATTTCTAAAGGTGAAACAATTGCATTTCTTTGGTTTGAGAATATCTGGAAAAGCTTTCTGTGTAATGTAGTAGCTGCAATAATAGATTGCCGTATCTGGGGTTTTTGAGTGGTGTTTGTTCTCATTGATATTAATGCCTGGGAAAATAAATATATTGGCTTTAGGCTAATGTACTTTTAAAAGCAGAAATATTAATTCGAATTCTGCAAATCCAAAGCTTTCCTTAATATGTTAGAATCCGCATCCGAAATTAGATTTCATGCAAACGTATGTTGGATCCAGTGAAGGCTGAGAGTTTTGTTTAACACATCGCATTTGTGTCTGTCAAAAAAGGTGTAATCATGTGGGAGCAGGTAAGGTTTTTGTACAAATCTCTGACCACATCACCTGACATCCACTCTGCAGAGGGAATTAAGTGAAGGAACAGCAATGGCTTGCAACAAGGAAGAAATTGCAAGAGTGGAAGGAAGATTTTCTAGCACTGAGCATCCAGCTGAAAGTGGGGAAGAGGGAGAGAGGGGCTGTGATTGTTATCTCAATCTAGTTGCATTGGGGGAAAAATTGCCCGAAGCATCTTTCTTGCTAGTGTTTTGTAAGTAGTTTAAAAGAAGCCCAGTTAAAGCAAGAAAATATTCTTTTTTTCCCTTGTAATTGATGAATGTGAGTGGCTGTCTCATTTGAACAGTCCACTCCAGCCACCTGATGGATTCTGTTGGGTTCTAGGAGCTTGGGGTTCTTCTTAGAGCTCTGGTACAGACTTTACTCATCACTTGAATTGAGAGAGTGACTTTTTCCCCCCTATTGCTTGGAGGCTATAGCGGTCTGAGCAGGGGATAATAGGCTTCACTTAACCCTGACAAGACACAGTGACTATGAGTTTTACACTTCCTCCTCCTCCCCCAGCTCTTGAGATTTTTCATCTTAATTCTGCCTGGGAATGCACTTCCCTAGTTAGAGCTGGTGTGTAAATTTGGGCCTTTTCCTGGACTTATGGAGCAGGTGATAGTTGTAGCAGGTGCAGGCATTTGTGCAGGTTTGCCTTGTGCACCACTTGCACCCATTCTTGTACCAGGAGAGTTTGCTCATGGTGACTTAGTGACTTCCTTTTTGAATGACTGTTATGCACTCTGCATGGCTGCTCCTGAAGAGCATTTGGAAGCTGCAGCTGGTCCAGAATGGGCAGTTTTTGTCTCTTTTGATGTGTTTCTATAGCACCATAGTTCCCCAAGCTGCACTAGCTCTCAGTAGGCTTGTACGCTCAGTTCATAATATTGGTTATTGCCTATAATACTTTATAGGCATAAGATCAGGCTATTTGCAGGACTGCCTGTCCCTCATTCCTTTTGCCCATCCCACCAGTTCTAACAGGGAGAGTATGCTCTGAGTGCCTTCCATCTAATACAGTACTGAAATGGGACCCTTGACTTGTGCCTTCTTGTTGGGATTTGCCAGGGGCTGCGGCCGCCAGAGGAGGCAGAGAGGCCGGTGTCCGGCGGGCGGCTGCTTGCCGGGCGGCCTGGGCGAGGCCGCTGCCGGACGGACCCAGAGCAGGGACGCCTGCGCTGATGCTCGGGCCGGCTCTGGGGCTGGCGCAGGGCGTGCGCCCATGCCCGGGTGCCCTGAGCCATGCCCGGAGCGCTCTGGGCCCTGCCAGCTGGGTGGCGGCTGTTCTCCCTCTGGGAGGGGTGTGTGCCATGCACCTGGACCCAGAGGGAGGAGGGAAAGCCCAGAGGAGAGAAAGAGCGTGCAGGGGCATGCGCAGAGTGCCTTGGACCTTTAGCCGAGTAAGGAGTGTTAATATCAGGAGAGGGATGGCAGGCCAATCAGGGAAAAGGTCAACGTCTAACTGTAACCGCGCGGCAATTGAATGAACCAATGACAAGTATTACTTCTTTTTGCATGATCAATAAAAGGAGGTGAGCCACGCTACTCGTGGCATTCTCATCTCACGAGTCTTCTCATCGCAAGGGGTTCACACTCTAAAGAATACTTTGGTGTCTTATCCCCGAGTTCACCCACTGTAATGTGGTCTTAGCCCCGGCCAAGCCCGGAAAGAAGCACCGTATTCAAGCTGTGATTAATGCCTCTTCGCGGGAAGAGGTGGTACTAACTGCCCTGAAGGAAGTGTTGGTGTTCCTCCCTTCTCAAGGGGCCATCCTTGGACCACAGCATTGGACAACTTTCATCTACTGAAAGTTCCATTTGTGACAGTTCCATCTTTCCATTTGTTATACTTATCCTTTTTAATCTTTCAGTTTATCAGAATGTTCTTTATGCTGCCATCTGGTTTCTTCTTCAATTTCTTATTTTTCTTTTCCAGTAGTATTGTGGTGGACTGAGCGTTTATAATCACATTTTTCAGAGTTTTCCAAGCTTCATGAGCTGTTTTCCAGATTCCTTCTTGTTTTCCATGGAATTCTTCCCAATCTCTCTCTAGGTTTGTTGAATTCAGCTCTTTTAAAGACTACAACTCTAAAGGTAGTCCTTGACTTACAACAGTTCATTTAGTGACCATTTGAAGTTACGCCAACATTGAAAGGAGTGGCTTATGATCATTTTTCACACTACAGCATCCCCGTGATCATGTGATTTACAACTGGATGCTTGACAGCTGGTTCATATTTAAGAAGATTGCAGTGTCCCAGGGTCACGTGGTCCCCTTTTGCGACCTTCTGACAAGCAAAGTCAATGGGAAATTCACTTAACAACCATGTTACTAATTTAACAACTTCAGTGATTCACTTAACAAACGTGGCAAGAAAAGTTGTCAAATGGGGCAAAAAACTCACTTAACACATTTCTCACTTAACAACATAAACTTTGGGTTCAATTGTGGCCATAAGTCAAACCTGTAGTTTGATTTTGTTCCATTGCTTGTGTCTGTATTATATTGAATTATATTGAATGAGGAATGGGAAAAAATCACAAAATTCTCTGACATGCCTTTGGAGACCTTTTTTGTCACGTTTTAAGGGAGAGTTGAGGGGGAAGGGATTTTGTTTTTGTCCCAAATTATTTCCATGTTGATCCTTAACACAATCCCAAGCTTCAACAAATAACAATTTCAGGATGTTGGGAACCCTGAATGTGTGACATAAGTTGCCCACCTGTGTTCTGTTGCAAGATGTAACAATAGAGTGTTGAATATTTTGAAACCAGATGGGTTCAGTTTTCATACACCAAACCAAAGTCAAACACATCACGTCATGGCTCACCACCATACATAAATCCAGCCTGTATATTGTTTTTCAACATTCTCTTGGCTCTTGCCAATTACCTACTTTTGTCTTAATGCATCTTACAGGATTATTGCAAGGGAGACATATAGATTATCTTAAGAATTCTTTGGTATATGGATTGGATTAAAACGTCTACAAAATAGGACACATTACTGAAATAAGATAGTGCTGAAACATGACAGCATTCCTATTTTCAGAACAAGTTGTAAATTATATAAATGGCAGGAAATTTCACTATTTTAACTCAGTCCATCATTAAAGCCTTCAGAGCAACATAATCAAGAAATATGCTTACAAAACAATCTTATGACCATCCAGTGAACTGATATGACTGAATATAAATTTGCCAAGCCAAATCTGTACATAAAAAAGCTTGGCTCCATTTGTACAGTATGTACAAAGGAGGGGGGTACCAAGATTTGTCAGTGCTTAGGGCACCAGTGAGCCTTAATCTACCACTGACTTTACCAGCCTCTTTGAGAGCAAAAGCACTGTCTGATGATTTGAGTCTTTTCTCAGTGTTGCAGTTCTCTTCTGCGCTGAGAGGGGGCACTGCCTGCACCCCTTCAGCAGGCAGCTTTTTTAAAATTCAAAAGATTAAAATACAAAATAAAAAAATAAAAAACAGACAAAACAAAACTAGATCAAAAATACTTTAAAAATGTGAATTTAAAAAATAGAAAAACATATATTATCTCCCTAGTTGAACACTGCCAAATCTATTGCAACAGCTTCCCCCCTTGTAAAGCAAGTCCAAAATGTATAAGCTTCTACATCTATTTGCAACCCAATTGATCTGTCATACATTACATATATGAAAAAAATATAGTTAACAGATTAAACCACAGCAAAGTTACTTCAAAGCATGCTGTCAACAGCCTGTTTTTGTAATTTACTCATAGAAACTGTACACAGTGTCTTATTTACCACAAATCACTCTGATCATTATCTGTGATCAGTCCAGGATCAAATACTTTCCTTTGGTTCTTAATAATGAAATCTTTCAGCAGGCAGTTTTCTCTGTGTCCACTTAATGACCTGTATGGTTGCTTAATAATCATGCCTTGGAAAGCCAGGATGCTATCATAGTCCAGTCAGGTCATGTGGTGATCAGCTTAATCACTGCTACAATTAAAGTATGGGCTGAATTGTGTATTGATTATGTGCCATCAAATGGATGTTAACTAATACTGATGACATAAAGGGATTTTTTTCCTCCTTCAGGATGATCTGTCTCCAAGATGGTCCTTTTGGTTTTCTAATGGTATACCCATTGCCACTGTAATCAAGTCTATCTGTCTTGGTTGTCCTTTTTTATCTTCCCTTCCACTTCACTTAGCAGCATCAACTTCTCTAGAAACCTAGACATACAGTATTAGCACGGGGGCTACACTAACATATCCAGAGATGGTATTCAGCAGGTTCTGACCAGTTCTGGAGAACCGGTAGCGGAAATTTTGAGTACTTCGGAGAACCGGCGGTAACCTTCTCCCTGGAGTGGAGTGGGAATGGAGATTTTACAGTATCCTTCCTTGCCACACCCACCAAGCCACACTCACAGAACCGGCAGTAAAAAAATTTGAATCCCACCACTGAACATATCTCTTTAGCACCTCATCCTAAGCAATAAAATGTATCAAATAAGGAGCAAACAGGAAATGTATCTGCAGCAGGAACCAGTCTCCAATCCAGCTGAGTCAACCAGACTAACACACATTGATGCCCTTTTGTTACCGAAGTGATGCCCGCACTCATTTGTGGTATAGTCTCATTCAAACCATCCTCCAGCAACAGAATGAGGTCTTGACCTCCAAAGTCCCCAGAGCACTATTATTCACACATTAACTCTTCCCCAACTGTCACCAGGCAGCAGATTACCAGGAGGCACATGATGGAAAGAGCTTCCCACTGGGTAAGTGTCCTCTTTGCTACTGTGATTCTTATTAAAGGATAATGTTAAAGGCAGCGCACAGTGGCAATATGTATTCTTTTACTTATTTTGAAATGTGATAAGCCAGGCCTGGAGTATTTGTGGACACCCTGCCTGTTTTACCTAGAGATGCTCTAGACCAGTGGTTCCCAAACTTTTCCGGCCGTGGCTCACTTACGTGCTTCCGATTTTTTCCGCGGCTCCCTTAATAGGGACATCCGGGGTTTTTTTCGTTTTTTCCTTGTAACCGCGCATGCGCGCTAGACTTCTAGAAATGGCGCGGCGCCCTTGCAATGGTGCCTCGGCTCCCCAGGGAGCCGCGGCGCACAGATTGGGAACCTCTGCTCTAGACATCTGTTCAAAGTTCTGCCCTCATGGGCAATGTCAAGAGGCTCCCCTTTTACAGACCAACGGCCCTTCAAATGATGTCATTAAGACCATAATGGCACCCTCCTCCCCAATTGAAGCCAGAAAATCTCAACTTTCATTGCAGCTGCAACAGCCTTAGAAAGTCTCTAAGGGTTACGGCTAGATTAAGAAGATAGAAACATCCACTTATTGATGACAGTCAGGAATTATCTTTTTTCATGCAGATGCTATGAGCAACCTGAAGGGCTTGAGCATTTAATGGTGACATCAGTAAAATTATATTGCTTTTATTTAAATATAGAAATACAGAACTTTGATTTATCTGCGTCAGCGAAGCATTCCATTGTACCATGGGGAAACTCATTCAGATTTGCTCATAATTAATATTAGTGCTGGGGGAAACGTATTTCTCAGGAAAGATAAATCGGATTTTTAATATGTTGATCAAGAGGAAAGAATTCTTAGTTCTTCTGTTTAAAACATTGGGTGCCAGTTTCTCTTGAGAAATAATAATCTTTGATCATCCCAATTCTAGAACAAGATAGAGAAAATAGAGAATTTACTTTTCATTTATTAATATTTTGACAGAGCGGTGTAATATTTCATTTATTATATTGCATTGTATTTGTTAGATTATATTCTACCTTTTGTTCCAGAGATCAAAGCACATAGAGATTACTTCCGTCTCCTATATTTTCATATGTTGAAAAGTTGTGAGCTGGATTGGTAGAGAGAAGATGACTGTTTCCAAGTCATCCGGTGAACCTTAATGCCTAGAGTGGACTAACTGGCATCTCCCTGGGGCCAGTGGATCACTTGACTCCTAGGTGTGATGAATTTGCATACAATGACTTTTACAATTCTCATATTCTGGGAGTCTACTAATGTTTGAATGTTCTGGCATGTCCATGTACTTCAGTGGCACGCAAGCTTTCTGGCATCAGGAATCAGTTTGGTGGAAGATGATTTTTCTTTTTTTTTTCTTTTTTTTTTATTGAAAAAGTTTTATTGGTACAATTTTTAAACAAATTTTCACCCCCACCCCCTCCCTACCTACCTCATTCCCT
>JAOYMU010000274.1:61117879-61138142 GCA_025802295.1 Psammodynastes pulverulentus
TCACTAATTGCTGTCAAGGCAGCCGCCTCATAATACAATTTGAGATTAGGCATTTTCAGTCCACCTCTTTCTCTAGTGTCCTGTGTTTAGTTATTTAGTTGACTTTCTTGATACCACTAGCCAATGTTAACCAAAACTATTAATGCAGCATATTTTTCTTTCTAAGTGGTGGTTTAGATATGGAAGGATTGACAAATTCTGACTTAGTTTGCTGAAAGACTGTTAATGGTAGTCACTATTGATCCCCTTTTCTTCATTTCCTCTGGGAAAAAAAAAATTGAGGTGGGGTGGAGCATTTGCTTTCCTGCTGATCTTTGGAGAAAAGTGTAATATGTCAGATGTTTAGTCGAATGGTGGTGAAAAATTTGTCTAAGTGCATGAAGAGGAGTTGTGCTTGAAGTATGCAAGTGGATTTATGAAATACAGCATTATTTAGCTACCGTAAATAGAAAGACGTTTGTTCAACATTTGCTCTCAATATTGAATTATACCCATGACTCACGTGTGATGTTTTTGTATAACCTGTTGATGTACTTATATGTGAATTATTAGTTTATGACTGAGATCACTGTTGCTTTTTTTTATGGAATCACCCAATTTCATTTAAAGACCTGCTTGAGTAACAGCACTAACACATGTACTTCATGTACTTTGAGGATTCATCATCAATGGGCTCATGCAAACCTCTCTCTCTTTTTAGGAGAATAGTTAATTTTTCTCAATTTGCTTTATGATGGTGGTCTTGCTAATTGGGTGTATGCACATGCTTTGTAACATCCCATTTTCAATATGACTGATTTTTGTACTTCAATCAGGCCGTGATCTGGGGTAAATGTTTACCAGAGGAGAATAAAGATAAGGATTTGGGCCTGATCCAGCCTTGTTCACCAGTCCTGGATGTTGGTGATTCAGTTACTGCAATTAGTGCTAGTGATACACTTGCTTCTGATGGGAGGTATGTATTTTTTTGTATTTTTGAGATTTCCTTACGCATTAAGTCAGAATATTTCATATTGGCCAGCTTCCTAAAATAAAGCTAGAAATCTTCACCAATTTGCACTATGCTTTAGAGTTTAATTATCTTACTGTGCTTTTTTCAGGTCATAATGGTTAAATGGCATACAGTCTCTTGTAACCTTAAGCCTTATAGGAAGAGTAAGGGGCTAACATAAGTTGGGAGGGGGGAAGCTTAATGCCATTTAGATGTAATACTACATATATAAGGACAAGGCCCTCGTGATTATAACTTTATGCAAATATTTATGTATGTACCTCTATAGGGTTTGAGGATTTTTCTCCTCTCACTAAAAGCAATCCATAAATAGATGCAGACTTTTCTTTAGAACAGACTGGATAACAGTCATGTTTCCTTCAATTTAATTTCATGAGGCCTTTGATCTTATGTTAAAAGCCTTTGGAGACAAATCCAAACCTCTGTCACAGCTCTGTGTCCTTGTCTTGACAACTAACTGCTGAGAAATGACAATAGAGGGTAGCAAAAAGAGACTGAAAAAAAGGAAAAGTGCCTGAAAAAATGGGTGGTCCCACCCATTCCCCCCTTTATCCCTGAAATAATGTAGACTTTGACAGAAAAAAATTGCCCACACCTGACTTAGGGTGACCAATTAATAATTTGATTAATAACTTCTGCATCCTCTGCCATTAATCTAGTTTAAGTTTTAATACAGGGGTATCAAACTGGCGACCTGCAGGCCGGATGTGTTACGTGCAGGCCACACCTACCCCAGCACTGCGAAGGGAAAAAACATTGCAATATGTCATGTGACGGCAACATGACATTGCAAATTTGACACCCGTGATTTAACAAAATACCATTTTTGGGTGGGGGCTCATAGATGCAGCCAAACTATGTCTTCCTTAATATTTATTAAAGATAATGCAGGATCAAAGATGATGTCATCTTTGACAAGCAATACACTGGAAATGACTGAAGTCGGATCATGATAATAATACATAACACATTTCGTTGTCTGAGTTATGCCAAGGAAAAACAGATTGACAGTGGTCATCCTTCTTACACTGCTCCTAACTCTTCCTCTTTCTCCTAGTTTTTTTTTAAATTTGCAGATTCTCAGGGAATGATTTACCTATTTATATATATTCATATAAAAATGGATACTTTATCAAAGTTTATCCGTGTTTAATCAGGTACATCTGCAGTATTTGCATTAGATTGTACATAATTTGAATCGATAGACCAAGGGATCCGAACCCCTGATCTGTGAACTGGCACCAGTCTGCAGCATGCCAGAAACTGGTCTGCGCAAACAAACAAAGCCCCATCCATGGGATGCAGGCAGCACACAAAACCACACCCCCTCTCTCCGGTCTGCAGAGAAACCTCTGTCCACGGAACCGGTCCCTGGTGCCCAAAGGTTGGGGATCACCGTGATAGACCATTTCTCCTTTGCAAAGCATGGCAAGGAAGACATATGTGTGGAACATACTGTCTATTTCTACAGGTCCAGTTTGAGTTTCTATAGGATTTGAAAATTCATCAAGAATAAATAATCTTCCTAGGGATACTAATGTGCCACTGGAAGCCGTCTTTGACCTTCATCAGGTTCCTTGCTATCCCTTTGACCTTCATCAGGTTCCCTGCTATCCCTGAAAAGATTAAGCTCCAGCTTAATCTTTTCTCCCCAACCCGCCTAAAATTGCATACATATTCATAGAGAAGAGTAGACATTGTGGTTGACTGCAGCCAGAATTTTGCTTAAAAGCTGCCCTTCTGCACAGGAAAAGATAAAAGATAATTTGAGGTGATAGAGGCACGAATGTTGTTAGAAAACAAGTTTGACTTTGATCAACCGTTTTCTTTGGCTGACTATAATAGTTGTCTGTGAAGCCAACCTGCCAAAGTCACAGGAGTTCCTTAGGGCAAAGTTGACTGATGCAAAGAAGCAAGAAGTTTCTTTGGTAATCTCTCTTATGCCTCATAGTTTGGGCGTGCTTTCTTGAGAAGATGTGGTGATTAAAATGTGGGACATCTTTGAAAATGTAAATATGCTATATATGAAGCAAAATGCTTTAACGCCTGACACACCTATTTCTTTTCTGTAGCTTCATAATTGCCATTGGGACAGAATGTGGGAAGATTCATTTGTACAAATGGAAGCCAGGCAATAAAAAGTTGCCACTTTCCGATTGGTGCAAGTGTGTTGAGACAGATTACAGGTGAGCTGTCACATTTGTCTTATGTTTGTAATTAGTATAAGCAGACTTTATTGGTTTCCAGGATATAAATTAAATTAGAACAGGGAAGCACCCTGAAACCACCTGGAAATTTGTATTTCAGGTGTCATTATCCCTTGGCACTGTCTGTGTTGATTACGAGTAATGAGATTTGGGCTGGAATATTCAAAGGGCATCAGATTGCTTATTCTTCAATGAGAAAGTTAATGCATATTCCCAAAAATGCAAATATATAACAAATATTCAGAACGTTCTTAGTGTCATGCAATTGATAAACAGAGCATCTACTGAATTATTATTTTGTATACGGATTTAAAATATTGTGTGTTGCATAAGATGAATTCTCCACCCACTGCAGCTTTTCTACGCCCTCCCAAAGCCTCTCTGAGAGATTGGGGTCCCCGAGTTTTGAGGAAGGGTAAGGGGTTGAAGTGGGAGTAGGGCATTAGGGCAAACAATGAAATGAGGTAGCTTGTGTCAAGCAAGCCAAAGTTGGATATAATCTTTATCTCCTCTTCCACACCAACATTGTGCCATTTGTTCTTGCTTTCTCTCCCTGTTCTCAGATTTGTTCAGGGGCACTTTGACTTCAGGAGAAATGAGCCAGAGCAGAATATGTAAGGATGTAATTCCATGTCTGGGTCTCTGTATGGCTGCTCTTGGTCCTTTCCCATTCACGTTTCAAGTACCATTTCCTTGAATGGCATAACAAGCAGACCTAGGATCCTTTGCCTTTGTCTCTGGTTTCTTTTTCCCCATTTATATTCTCCTTCACTTTTTTTTTGAAGTTATCTTATTTAGAGGTAATGTTGGTCATATATTATAAAACTTTAATTTTGGTCAGGTTTAGATCAAATAAATGTTGTCTCCCCCCCCCCCCCATGGTTCTATTGTACTGAATTTTGTGATAATGTGATTAAGGTTAAGTCGATCAAAATTATACAGTAATGTGTCACAGCTTTGTAATGATTGTAATCTCTGCACACGGACTTTATGATATAGGCACTTGCAACTGTAGCTGATTCTTGGGAATTCATCTACTCAACTTCATATGCCCATATATTTATCATGAGTAAGGAGAAACAGCTCGAGTAGGGCAGCATGGGAAAGAGAGACAGTTCTTTTTCTACCAAGTGGCTCTAATCACAGATTCCTACACAGCAGGTTGAAGATTGCAAGAAAACCGATGACCTCTGTTTTCCCTGGTGTGCTTCTCAGCCCTGGAAAAGGGCAGAGAGAGAATTAAAAACACTCGTTCTTTAGATAGCACTGTAGGGAATTCAAAGTGCCTCATATTACGTTATCTTACTGTAATCCTTTCAGCTATCCTGTAAAATAGGTCAGTATCCTTTCCATATGATTCTTGCATTACAGATGGTGGGCAGAGAGAGAAGGAGAGCAAGAAAACTAGTTTTAGTTTGCCCAATAGAAGATGGCAGAGATGAGGTCTTAATTGGATCTCGAGGCTGCTTGAATTGTTTTCTGCGTTAACTTCATTAGTATAAGCCAAATATAAGAAATTCGGTTACATCCTGGCTTTATATAGTCACAACTTTTTTAATCGGGATGTTTTTGAGGCCTTACCTTTCTTTGAGTTAGTAATCAGGATTTCTGTCCAGATTCTTGAAACTTCAAATTAAAAATAGATCTAGATTTGGTTTGGCTCTTATGCTGATTTTAAGTTATGTGCCTTTTGAGCTCTGGGCTGTAACTGGAGCTCTATAGCAGGGCTGTAAAAGCCTGATGAGACTTTAAATGTTTGAATTTCTCAGCATGCCATTAACATTTTCATTCATTTAACTATGCCCAAATGGCTTATTTGGTGTACCAGAACATCTGTTCCCCTTGTTCCTCCTTCAAGTTGTTTGCCTAGTTTCACGTACATACCATATCATAGTGAATCCATTTGGGCACCTCCAAGATGAACAGCAATATAAAATAATAAAAATCCCAATAATTATTATTGTAAAAATACAGCAATAAACGCTCCATACTATAATAGCTAAGTTTTATATAGTTTGGTTGGCACAATGTGAATACATAAATACCAAATCTAATTTAATGACTCAGCACTGCATTCTATAATAGTGCAAAGTTACAGGTTTTTAATTCTAGCTACCTAATTCTGGGATACATTTAGCTACCCTAGACAAGACTGAACTAAATTTAATATTTATTTTTAATTGTTTTTCTTTGAGGGAGTTCATATGGGTGAGGAATTTGTGAATAAAATTATTGGTTATGTTTTCCATACAGGTTTCTGGTCACTGTTATTTTTATTTGTTCAAATTTGTCTCATGATCTTTTAGCCATTGGAAGAATTCCTAGAAACTTGTCGTGTGTAGACCCCCTCCAGATTTTTATCATTATTTGTAGTGGCATTTGGATGCTTTGCATGGGGTCAGCTTGCCTTCAGGACACAATTTGGAACTATGTTTTTAAACTACATTTAAAAGTAGTGGTTTAAAAGCAAGATAAAATCTACAGGCTTTTACAGCCATAAAAATCTATAGACCTAATGGCAAATTTGATCAATGAAAACCATGGGGGAATGGAAAAGATAACCTCTGAATCCAGAAAGAAAGAGCAGACAAGCCTGCAAGGGAATTCCTGGACATAATTTAGCATTGCATCTAAATCAGGCACTTACCTGAAGCCGTTTATAAGGTGACTTTTTTGGGGGGGGGGGAGGTGAATTTACAGTATGATTCTTAGCTTCCTGAGTAGCAGTATCTTTCTTAATATTGATGCTTGACCTGAAATTGCAGTGAAAATAAGTAGATTGCTGCTTGAATTATTAATGGGATGAAGTGAAGAAATGTCACTTGCACTGATAATAGCTCTGGCATCTTTAATACCTACAGGCAGTGACAAGTTTAGTTTTTCCATTCTGGCAGTGCAGCAAAGGAACACGCTAATTAGATAAATGCTGATGTTTTGAATTGACAAAGTCCAGCTGAGTTTGACATTTGGTGATTATGAGGGATGAGTAGAGTTTCCTTCTACTAATAGCTTCTGTCTTTGTTGCAGCCAAAGCCATACCCTTGCTGTCAAACGACTGCAGTGGAGAAAGCGTGTGGGCATAGCGGGGCAAGACACAGCCGAGAGCAGCAAGTGGCTGCAGCTGGTGAGCTGCGGGGCAGATCAGTGTGTGAAGATCTTCAGTATCAGTTGGCACAGCCTTTAAATGATGACTTTGAGGCAGACATACTCTACTTGCCTACCAGCCATTTCCTGAACTGATTTTCTTAAAAGAAGCAAAAAATTGGACTTCCAGCTCTTTGAGCAATGCAATTTGACATCAGTATAAACTGAACTTACATATTGACGCAGTTTGAGAAGTAATATATGGGCATAATGGTTCTGTACAAACAGATTTTTATTTTATGCTTAGCAGTGGCCATTTGTCACAGAAGGTCCCTCTGAGCTAAGTCTGCTGTAATCCATATACACCTAGAACAGATATCAAACCGGGAGAAAGAGAATTATGTTTCTTGCTTTCCTCTCATTTCTAAAAACACAGTGTGTATTTCTGCTTAAACTTGGAGGATGGTTGTTTTCACAATAGAGTACAGGGACTCCATTTTGAAGTCCAGAGTGGTTGATGGGTGGTTGAGGTAAAGGTCCTTGTTTTTGCAGCATATAGACTAGAGAAATTTGGGAATGGTGGTTGGGGAGTGGATGCTAGCAGATTGCAACATTTGTTTCCTTGGGTTGAAATGGAAGGGAGAAGAAGCAGGAGAATAAACACTGGTCCCTCCAAAGAAATCAGAAATGTGCAAGAAAGAACAAGTGATGTGACACTGAACAGACACGCCCATGGAAGGCAGAAAAAGGAAGGTCCTTGGTTGCTGCTAGTGGTGGTGGCAGCACAAATTTCTGATACCGTAAATGTCCTTAAAGACATCTTGTCCACAAAGAAGAACAAATCATGAAATAAATAAAACGCACAAATGAGAGATCCAGGTAAAACTGATGTGCCTGGAATGAAGAGACCAGAGGATAGACCTGACTGGAATTGGTACAGCAGGAACTTGAACTGAAAGGAGAAGCAAGCACTGAAGAGGACCCTCTACTGGTGGCTCCTGTGCTGGCCATCTATGGCTGCTCTAAAGGACCAGTTGAGAAGGGCAACATGAGGAAATTTGCAACTCTGTAGAAGAGGCGGGGAGGACAGGAATAAGGCCTTGCCTTAAATCAGAATATGTATCTTCATCAAAGGGCCATAGTCAGACTAGGGTACTGAAGGGGGAAATCTTGAGAGTGTACATTGGATAAAGGGATGGAGGGCTGTTAGATGAATGTAATGGCAATTGGTTAACACAAGGAGTATATTGAATGGAAGCTTATTTGAGACAGTATAGGAGGTTCTGGGAAGCCTCAGAGTATGTGGCTGCTGAGGAGCAAATTTCCTCAGAGCCAGTTAGAAGGAGGTAAGGTGGGTGGGGGATATTCTGGTTGTTCCAAAAGGGAAATACGCAGTCTTCTAGCTCTTCTGCTTAGGTCCAAAACTTAAGAGGCCTAGATCGTAGTATTGTGGCCAAAACCTGGTTCATTTAAAATAAGCAAATCCCTTTGGAGATATATTATTTTAATGAAGATGAATGTATGGTGGAGTTTTTTAAAATAGAAATTTTATTAAACTAGTACAATGATAAAAAAGCTAATGCAAACTAAATCAGTACAAGAAAGAAAGTAGAAGAAAAAAAATAAGAATATGGTGCATAAAAAGAAAAGAAATGTAAAAAGAAATGACCCTCTTCATATTTTCTTTAAAAAGGCAGCCATTTGATTCAAAGAAAAATCCCAGGGGCCTGGAGGAAAGGATTCAGATGTTCTGAGATTTGTCTTGCTATGGTAGAAGGCAGCGGTGTTCACTTTTTATACATCATTTTAATCTCAATCATGGAAGAAAACAGCTAGTAATGTCTTTCTTACTGACACTTGACTGCATGATTCTGGAACCAGAGAGGATTTAGTTGCCTTTCTATTGTGCTAGGACACTTTGTCCTTCTTAAAGAGAGTCTGGTCTGTGTTTATTTGGAAAACCATGTTGAAATTGTTGAATTTGTTAATTGTAGAAAGGGTACCTAATTTAATGCAGTGTAGAATAAGTACTGAAGTAGGAATTCAGTCTAAATTATCTTTAGACTGCAACAAACGTATTTGACTATGCTGGTCATTTTCTGCATAGAGCTGAAAATTTGATCAGCTTCAAATACTTTTCTTTGGCATAGCTGTTCTCATATCAAACCAGAGGAATAACTGTACTCGCTGAGAGAAAATTATATATATATATATATATATATTCCTCTTCAAACCCCAGGGTCTCTAGTTAAATCTCTTCATGCAGAGACCTTGGAGGCTCACAGTCAATCAAATAGGTAGCACCTGGCCGGAATTATTAAGGTGTCATTCTGTGTCAGGTTCTTTCTTAAACTAATTATAAAACAACAGACTCCATTTTTATGAGTCTGTTTGAAAAAGGAATAAAAGCAGGGGTGGAACATCATAGCCAGTATGTCAGACAATGAATTAATTAGTATGTTTCAAGGGCTTTGATATTTGTGCAGTGCCCTGTTACAAATTATTGACTTGTTCAGTTTGTATTTAGGATCAGCATTCCTATTTATTCAATCTTTCTAGTTCCCAAATATAATATGTGATTAAGCAAATGGCTCCTTCCAGTCTAGGACTAGCAAGTGATAACTATTAAAACCATAAAATGCTGAAGGAGGTTGGATAATACATACTCTTTATGTCAGTACTGGGAAAAATGATCAGTTATCCTTTCCAAGAATCAATTCTGTCGTAAACATGCACTGGTACAGAAGCATTTTGTATTCTACATATAATTTAAGAGTCCATTTGTGTATAATTTGACTTTATTTTTTCCCAGAAGTTGATTCTCAACTAGACACTAGAGCTCAGATTAAACCTTCCCCAATAATGACTTAATATTGCATTAACGGAACAAAAACCATGTCCACCTCCAAATTCCAACACCTCTTATTTTCCTTGTTCAAAAGGTAAAGGAGTCCCTGTGTATTTTACTCTGCTAGTCGTTGTTGACTTTAGGGGGCAGTGCTCATCTCTGTTTCTTTCTTGTTCAAAGTGATGATCTAAATATGAATAGTGTTTATATCAAGTTCATCACTTAGTGAGATTAGAGTTTCTTATACGAAGTAGTCATAGAACAAAACATATTTTAAAAAGCCATGTGCAAGGAAGCAGTAAAAATCTATTTAAGAAATGGAGATGGAATAGATATTGAAGCAACGATTGCGAAAAGCTTTGAAAGGAAGCATTTTTAGAGGCTTCACTGATGTCACAACTAACGGCTGAAATCCTATATGAGTGTTCTTTAAATAGTCCTTTCATCTTATATTGGAAAATTGAAATGTTGAATACATAGCAGTGAATGTTATTAGAGCTTCATGTGAATCTTACTGATATATAAAGGGAATGTGACTGAACAAGTACCGTATTTATCGGGGTATACCGCGCACCGCTGTATAACGCGCACCTTACTTTTAGCGCGATGTTTAGAAAACAAAATGGCGGCCGCGGGCGAATGGACCGGTAAGTACAGTGCTTTTTTCTATATCGGCGTATAACGCGCACATGTGATTTCCGCATGCTTTTCCAGGAGAAAAAGTGCACGTTATACGCCAATAAATACGGTAATACCAAAGCTTGGTATTTCTTTTATATATAAAAAAGCATTCAGTATGTGAAAAAGTAATTGTTCCTCTGTTCAATCAAGTCAACTGAAGCTACAAGCAGGACTTGTTGTTTTAGTATTTTCCCCAAAAGTGTAGATTTGCACATGTATCGCCTCTCTTGCGGGTGCTGCATTTGTTTCCAGTTCGCCTCCAGGTCCAATTCAAGGTAATGGTTATTATCTTTAAACCCTACATGGTTTGGATCCAGGTTATTTAAAGGACTGTCTTTTCAGTTACATCTATTCAATCCACCAGAGAGGAGAAGTAGGGTATATTACCACCACCCCCAAGAAGTAGCTCTAACTAATGCTGTGATGGCAAATCTTTTGGCCTTTGGAGGTCAAAAATTCAGAAAACACATTGACTTTGATGGCTTGTCATGAAACACCTCAATCCAGACAAGAGGACTCTCTGGATTTTCTCTCTGGACCCTCATGTGGAAGTCACGTGTGAAACCTTGCTCTCATGAAGCCTCTGGAGCCTTTGAAAATCAAGAATTTTTGTTTTGGACTTTTAATGACCCTGTAATTCCATGCACTGGGGTGGTGTCAGGGCAACTGAATGGAGCTGAGTGTTTACTAGCTGAATGCCCTTCCTGTCACCAATGCAGAGTCCGCAGCTGACATTTACTCATCGTGCCCAGAGAGAGAAATTGCTGCTACCTAGGATCGAAGTTTCCTGTTTGTAAGGTGAGAGCTCCATCTCTAGAACACTGCAGCACTCAGAAAATCACAGGCTGCACAAGAGCAAGACCACCTTGTGCAACGTCCAGGCGGGTCCAGAGGTCTGGCGTTTCACCAAAAATGACATGGCATTGTCACCTGTCATAAGTTTGTTATCAATCTAATGGGACCAAGAAGGGCTTTCTCAGTGGTGATTCCTTCCTGGGGCAACCTCATCCCGAGATAAGACTGGCCCTCACCGTGATACCTTTTTGAAAGGCCCTGAATATAGTTTTGTCATTGGGCCTGGAGATCCCAAGGTGATATGGAATATGTCAAGTAGCTTGTCTTGTCCCTGCGTTTTGTATTTGGGGTTTTATTTCTGTAAGCTACCTGGAATCACCATGAGTTGAGTGACAATATGCATTTTCTTAATAAACTAATTTGGGCTAGCTCTTCTCTGAATAAATCTCACAGATTTTATCTCCATCATCAAAGGAAGTCTACAGGTATTTTTCATCCATCCTTAAATTTTTGACATCATTGGTGCCTATTAAGATGGAAAGATTACAAAGCCATTTCTGATTTGAAATGAAGGTTTGGGACAATACAGGTGGTCCTCGCGTAATGCCTGTTCTGTTTAGAACCATTCAAAGTTACATTTGCATTGAAAAAAAGTAACATTACGGCCAACCTTCACACTTACAATCATTGCAGCATCCATATGGTCACAGGATTAAATTTTGGGCATTTTGCAACCGACAGGTGTTTATGACTATTGCTGTGTCCCAGTCATGATCACCATTTAAACACTTCACAGCCAGCTTCCAACAGAGTCAATGCAGACGTTGGCCAGTCAGGGTCATGTAAGGTCTCGCCTACTGACTGCAGTTAACAGCGGCAGTAGAATTGATGTAGTTAAGTTTGGCGTGGTCATGTGATGTTTCACAAGATTAGTGGAAACAAAACACTGCTTTTCACAGTAAGAACTTTATGTCAACTGTCAAGTACAGCCATATGCTTGTCTCATAGTTTTGATGGTGCTTTTTTGAATCAGGATCTGTCTCACTTGCCATTATTGATGTAGGCAAGGATTTGATTTTGCAGCTATGTAAACTGAAATTGCATGTAAACTGAAACTGGGGTACAGGTGAGTCATGCAGCAAGAAAGAATTTCACAGATATAAGCAAGTCCATAAGAGAATGACGAACAAGATAATTGTTTTAGAATGGCCAAGTCAAAGACATAAAGTCGAATCTGAAACAAGCAATTCAAGTTAGAAACAAGTTATATTGGATTGAAGCAGTTCACCATGAAGGAATGAACCAAGATTTCTTCAAAGGGATATGAGAGTGATATTTAGTTGCAGACACTGCATCTAAACATAGTGAAAGTTGAATCTTAAAGTGCATATAAGTAATCCTCATTCAGCAACTGCCTAATTTAGACACGTTGCAATTATGACGGTGATGAAAATAACTCTATGACCAAGCCTCACATTTATTTTGCAGATCTTTAAAGCAAAGGCAAGCAGAAACTAATACAGTTGCAGTTTCACTTTGGCTATTTAGCAATAGCACTTTAGATTTATATACCGCTTATCAGTGCTTTTTACAGCTCTCTCTAAGCGGTTCACAGAGTCAGAGTCAGCATATTGCCCCCACAATCTGGGTCCTCACTTATTTCACTTAATGACTGAGTTGCTGGTCCCAGTTATGGTTGCTAAATGAAGATTACCTGATGTGCATAATTGTTTCATTTTTTTCAACTGATAACAAGTGTAAGGTTTAATCCAGGATTTTAAAGATCACATGCAACAAGGTTGAGCAGTGAGTATACACATACACACCCAAGAGAATAAATCCATATATGGGAGATAGAAAATATCAAATCTTTTCTTTACCCTATGGAGAAGATTCTGTTCCTTCACTATTAAAGAAATTTATTTAGTGGATTAGAATACATGATTCTAGGATTAATCCTCGAGTGTTATAGTGCTTTTTGCCTTCTACCAGTGATTTCAGTATCTTCCAATATTGTCTTCTTGCTATTGTCTCAGGAACTTTGAGATTGGATGAGAATTTAAATCCTCATCAATAATCTTGGTTGACTTTGCTGTCTTCGTGCTTTTGGTAGCGTTAGAGCGATTATCATTCCCCCCTAACCTAGTTATGATTAACTAAACTGGACTCCTGAGGACTCTGCAAGCAAATCCTTGAATATCTGTAATATCTGTGTTGTCCATGTGGTATGTCATTTTAATAGGGATAAAAATATAGGGACACCAATGGATCACTTCTTACATATTAGTCATCACAATGTAATTTTAACAAGGATGAAGACAAATATAAATCTTCTTGTGCAAAATACATAAATGAACCAGAGAGGGTTTTTTTTTCATACACCTAAAACAGAATTATCTGAAAACATAAATGGTAGTGTTCTATATGTTTTGACTGTCTCGAAGGAATGCCTACAGGTATTTCTTGCACACACAAAAATGCCCAATATTTCATAAAGATTTCTAATACAGTAGTTGGCTTATATTTCTTGTGTTTGTTCCTGTGTTCATTTCTTATATATGGAATTTATCACTCTCGAAGTTCAGCTATAAGAAGATGAACAAGCAGAAACTGGTATAAATTCCATAACATCTGGCATAAATCCAGTCAAATCCAGTTTGGAATTATACAAAGTTTCCTTTGTGGTACATTACGTACATTAAAATAAAATAACATAAAGCTGTATAGTAAAGTTCAGCCAAGAAATCACCAAGTAGTAATTATGTTTTCTCTATTTTATTAATAAAACAGATTTTTTTTGCAACAATTTATTAAAAATTTATTTTCATGCAGTATAAGGGGTATACAAGAAATTCTCCAAGTTCTCTCACTCTTCCTCTCTGTTGCTTCTTAAAAAATAATTCTTACTGGTGCAGTCTGGGTTGAAGCATTTGTGCACTGTCGTTGTTGGAAAATGCCATTGGGGCATAGCCTCATCATAATTTTTTACAGGACATTTTTGCTGCAGGATATTAAAAAAAACCCCCAGAAACATTGAATAGCTATAGTCATTTTATGGATCTTATTTTCTGCAGGAAATTAGAAAAGAAAAGAAAACTTGTGGGAGAAACTACAGTTGCATTTTAGACAAAGAATGTACTGCGTGATTTAAACCTAAGAAACAGCACACAGTCAGTAGTCACAAAGAGTTACAGACACACACACTCACCGCCAAGAGTCCAATACTTTTGATTTTTTTTGTTTTGTTTCCTGCTATGTTGGAATAATATCTTCTACAGAAATGTTTGTGTATACATTATATACAGTATTATTGTCCTTTTTTGAAAAGTAATATTTATTTGTATTAATAAAGTCCTGATGAAGTTTATTCATACATTAAGAGAATACTGTTAACATACATACATGCACGCGCACAAGTGCGTGCACGCATGTGCACACCCACACCAGACAACACCTTCAGTGGTTAGTGCTCAAACGGAGTAATGTGTTCTACTTTCTTTGTGGTAAAGTTACTCACTGTGGTTCTAACCCTTCCAGATCCCCTCCTGACCTCTCCATGACGTGTGTTCAGGGAGCATTTCTGTGATACCTTCAAGGGATTAAGATTCATGGGAAATATAATCAGGCAGGTAGGATCAGCGGACATTGGCAATGACTGGGTTGGCATATCTCTTTCTTGTGCAGGTACTAAATACTATTCTGGGGACATTTGTGGAACAAGTTCATTCCTGTGTGGGGACAGAAAGTGTAATAGAAATAAAACTACCTCTTCTTCACCATACCTTCTTTTACAAGCTATAATTAATGTTATAATAATTTTCAAAAGGTGGCCAGCTCCAATGTTGAGCAGTGCAGTTTGGCAAACTGCATATAGTGTGAAAATGGTGTTTAAGGAAAATGAAAGTGATCTGGCAGGCTTAGTTGTTTTTTTCTTGTCTGGCTAATAGTTTAGGTCCAGTGCCAGATTTATTTATTTATTTTGCTATTTTAACAGCAATACAGCAAAATAGTCTGAATCAATATGTTACTGAGATGAAGGAAAAAATAGTAGGTTTTTTGGTGGGGAAAGGTATTTTGCCTGTCTTCTGCAACAAATCAGGCTCTGAAATGTGCTTTTGTGCCTTTCACATGGTAGGCACATCTTTATCACAGCATGCATTGGGATTTAACTTGCTCAACATCCTGACAGTCTGTGTGATTGATGCCTTCCCAAACAATACACATATTCAACTGGTAGAACTATACAATATGTCACAAGCAGCTCCGCTAGTTAAAAACAAAATCAACAAACCTAGAGGCATGAAAAAGCATAGACTTAAGCTTTCACTTGAACATCCTAGGATGCAGTAAGACAAGGGCAATCTTAAACCCCTCTTGTACTGAATGCACAACCTGCAGCAGTGAAGGTATTGTGGCCCAGAACTACATAGCAATTGGAAGTTCATCCAATGTGGCATTTGTCAGGTGTTTGGCCAGGAAAGAAATGCATCTCCTGAAGTTCCCCATGCCATGCAGTTGTAAAGGACCCAGGTGCCTCTCTTTGGATTATGCATGCCCAGTAATCTTAATCCTAGCAAGCTGTCCTAGAACCACTAGGATACAAGCAGCACATGTGTGGATCAAATCTTAACAGTAAGTTTATGGAAGCCCATTTCATTTGAGTTCTCTCATGTTGCTTTCTAATTAATAGCAGGTTCAGTTGCTCCCAGGAAGAAAATTGATTAAATCTATTCTCTTAGGTGGAATTTACAAGAGAGAAAAACCATTTTGCTTCAAATTACTGTACACCATAGTTGTGATTTTGTCTATTTAAAAATTCAAATCCCAAAGGGTATATTTTAGTCAACCCTGGCAAACTTGGTCCAGCCTATCTTATTCTCAACCACCAGCAGATGTGAAGCAAAGGTGGCGTCTGTATGATCTCTTTCTGCAGAATTCAACTGCAACAGCAAAGTGTGGTGCCTAAGGACCCTGTTCCTCTTGTTCCTCTGCTCAATTACCTGTACTATTAATTATGCTGTGGTTTAAATCAAGCAAACTCAGGGAGAAAAATCCACCTTATGATATGAAGTTTTCAGTAGAATCCTCAGCCTTAAGCACTGTCAGACCTAGTTTTCTGCTATTTGCAGAAAGTCACCCCAGGATTCAACTGAGCACAATGTCTTAACAGGAGAAAGAGTATCACTCCCCAAACCTGGGGTGCCTGCCGTAGCCACTCTAAAATCTTGGCCTTGGATTTGCTCCCCCCCCCCCCAAAGCATTTTCTGCTCCAAGCATATCTTTAGTTGAATGACCTGGACTGCGTGCAAATCTCAGTGATGCTGGAACTATTGTTAAAAGTCTCCTGTTTCTCACTGAGTTTAGTTCCAGGAATTAAGGTCAGCCCAACTAACTATGGTCTCCAGAAGCTGAATGCAATCCCCGATATGGTATATTTCAGTTACTTCAGCACTCTTTTGATGAGATTTTCCTTTTCTTCTTCTGATGTTTCACATTTTCAGTAGCAGTATAAAGCTTAGTGATGCTGCAGTGGGGTCTGTTGTATTTTTATTTTTTTGGGTCAAGTTTAGGTTTCTTAGCCACCTTGCCTCCTATAGAAATTTGGGAAGAAACATGGTTTTGGTGACTGTCTTTGCAAAGAAATAAAAATGTCCACAAGTAAGGCTACAGATCAACCTGTCTAATCTCTCCGCTTCACATGCTTTTTTCAGCAGCGGAGCTGGCCCTCCCTTGATAATGGCCTTATAGCACTAGTTTCTCTGTGGTAAGAGTAAGGATATGTAGAAGGCAAGAGTTCGACACAAGATGTTCAGTCCAGCCATTGAGTACCAAAAGCAGTTCAGGGAGCTCTGATGTCCTCCTACAGGCCAGAGACCATCACGCGAAAAGATGGTGGCACATGTCTGTGCCGTGGACTGGCACTGGGGCTGACACATGGACTGGCACAGCTGGCATCAACACCTCCGATGGATGGCAAATAAGCATGATGAAGAATGGGCAGCTGTAAGGAGAGTCGCCGCTGTATGCTGTGAAGAAAGAACACAGGAAGACATTTAGCCAGGTATTCAGCACTGTCAAGGGCTGCTAGCAAAGGGCCTCTTACATTAGGATGCATCCATTGGGAACTATACTAGAACCTCAAACGATTCTGTAGCCGGTTTGGCAAACCCAGGACAACGAGCAGAACATCCTCCTAAGCTCTGTTCTTTCCTTTCTTTACTAAGTTATTTTATGGATTTTACCCTCTGCTCTGTGTTTCTTTTTTATTCCTTTATGGAATATAGACAGTACTTACCCAGAGCAAGATTAATACCAGGCTAGGGCTGTTATAACACAGCAAGATACTCTATACATGACCATAACCATTTCAGACTTTTAGAGGGCCACCTCTATGTATTCAAAAGTGAAGACTTCCCCAAATTATCAGACAATTACCAGTTTGTCGCAAAGATTTTTTTGAAGAACATGTTTTGTATAATCGATATGTAGATTTAAAATTGGGATACTTTTAATTCTTGTGAACATCTAGCAAGAAAGAATTACTTTACTTACTGTTCTGGGGAGTTGATATCTTCTATAAAATCTTTGCTTGTTCTAGACGACTCTGTAGTGTTCCATTGTGCTTGTGGATTTTGATCAAGATGATTTTTCAACACTGTTTTTTCACCATCTGGCAAAAAAAATATATTTTCAGACATTTATTTAAGGAGCCTTATGATGCATTTTTCTATACAGTACATTTTTTGCAAAACGATGTAATTATTTTACAAACTAGAATATTGTTTCTCAAAATTATTTATTTGATCTAAAATCTATCTCCAACTGGACAACAATATTTTTTGTGGTAATTATAAAATACTAATATTTCTTATTCAGATTGAAACAAATCATAAACAAATTAGATAAGAAAGAAGAAATTTGTTCCCCAAAGTAGCATTTACAAAAGACACACACACACACACAAACACACACACACACACACACACTTAGTAGTCTAAAATCAGAATTATAAATAAATTCAGTTGAACTGAAGAAAATTCTTGGATGAGAAGCGAAACGTTTTCAAGAAAAAAACCAAGAAAGTACAGTTGCCTTTTGAAAAGCATCTTTGGGACAACCATGACCTGGATGATTGAGAATATCCATAAATGAAAACACTGAATCTCATTGGCCCAGTATTCAAGTTAGGTTTATTAAAGATCTCATTTTAATTCATAAATTCATTCCTTTGTGTTATATCGGAGAGAAATGAGGTGTTCGGTCTCATTCCTTTCTCTTCCTCATATTAGATCAGGATCTGGATTAGAGAGCAATGTATGAGCACTTTAGAATGGTGACTAATAAAATAGATGATTAGAACTGATTTATGCAGCTCAATGTGGATTAAGTTCCAAGAATGGGAAAGAGATCAAGATAAAAAAATCTCTGTACTATTGCCTTTGTAGATTGTTGGGGAAAATTGTATTAATGAGGTTGCCTACAAAATTTCACTGACATTTATTATACAACATACTGTCATCATAGCATAATGTTATGCTTTTAGCACATAATTACCAGATATCTTTTTCTGTTTTACCACATAAGGAACACATGGAACCAATGCCTTTTATATAACCAAATCTTTATTGGGCTTTATCCATTCCATACCTTTGCTTTCTGTAAAATTGCGTATACTGAGAATATCATTGAGCTCCTGATAGTGGTTCTGTTTAATATATGTTGTTTTTTCAGGTGTGTCCTGAAGCTGCATTGTGACTTCTTCTAGAGCTTTGTCCAACTGTTAAAAGAAAAGCATGTTATAAAAATAGGAAAACATTTGTTATCCTTCAATGTCCTTTTTTCATCCTACTTTTTATGGACACTAGCTTTGTGTAATATTTTTATTAACTATGCATAAAGATACACATATAAAGAACTTAAAACTACTATTATTCATCTGTGGAGACATCTACAGATAATGAATCATAAAAATTTTTTTCTTGATTGCTAGCATCTGTATATGTGTGAGTGTGGTGTGTAATATGTGTGTGTATGTGTCTGTATATAAAATCTCCTTCCTATTTCAGTGCTGTTTCTTTGCTGAGATTTCCTGTGCATATGACAGAATGTACCCAACATTTTTAAAAAGACACATCAGTTTTGTCCTGTAAATGAATATCTTGTTATCTGATCATGCATTTGTCTAACTATAAGTACTAAGCTTCTTACATATATCAAACCAGTTCTCAGTCTGATGAAAAACAATAACACAGAAATGGTAATATAAGGTGAAATGGTCAAGGTAAGGACTACTTGTTTTAATTTCATTTTTCATGTGTCATTCTATATTACATGTTAAGACTAGACCTTGTTAAGTTGTTATAGGTGGTGCTTAGTTTAGGGTCTATGAATTTTGACAGCTGCTACAGGCAACTTTGGGAAACTTCCTCCCTCTAATTCTTCTCATCCTCCCAAGGGTAGACAGCAGAGCAAAGAATCTAAGCAATCCCCAAGGTGTTAGTAGGTATATAATGGCATTATAAAAAACTGGAAAACTTTCTTGGCAACTAGATGGGTGGCTGTTATCAAATGGGTAATTAAGGAGATTGTTTTATTTAAAAGTGTCCTTGAAATCAAATGAAAAGGAGAACTTTGCACTAACATCTCTCCATCTTGACATTCCATCTGTTTCCCCAAGTACTGTAAAATTTATAATGATAAATGCTAGTGTTTTGTTCCTTGGAAAACATTATCAGATAAATCTTTGATCATTAAAAATAGCTGACAAGATCTTTCCTACAACTTCTCAAGTCATCCGACTGATTCACAGCCTTAAGCCTTCTAAGATTTTTATACCTGAAGAGTGAAGTGGCCCTTGCTTCAATTAACTTTGTAATGTGATTGTAAAACCTAAATTAGCTGAGATGTTCAAGCTTCAAATACTTGTCCTCAGCTTTCTGTTACAAATAAATTAATAAATAACAAAAACCATCATATTAATTTAAGCAATGCAAAAGAAACAAGTGCATTTAAACCTCCCATGCAAAATCACTTTAAGATTTGAATCTTGTGGCATGATTGAATTTCATCACTTTCCACATTTTCACTAAAAATAATGTTCAAGGTAGTTCACAGTAAACCATAGATAAATCAACAGAGTTAAAATTAAAATATTAAAATTTTCTAAATTAAAACAATAAAAATAGGCAATAGCTCATCAAATTAAAACCTAATGCACTTCAGCAGAAAGTTAGCGGGTACTAAACTATTAAACAAAACACCCATGTTTGCCTGGTGGAAGGAAGCAGAGATGAAGCTATTCTAGGGTATTAAGAGAATTTGCCCCTAGTGAAGTCACTAAGAAAAATAAGGGAATGGCAACATTTTTACAATTTTTCCTCTCCATTGCTGTGATACTGGCAGGGAGAGAATGACCAGCCCTTCCCACTTGCAAACCTTGATATCAAGTGTGCAGTAGCTCTTGCTTCATAATTTTACTAGCTTGGCCTAAAAAGAAAACTGAAAACTTGCTTCCATTAAGGGATAAATAAATGATGCACAGGAGATTTTTTTTTATTGAAAAAGTTTTATTGGTACAGTTTTTGAACAAATTTTCACCCCCCAACCCCTCCCTACCTCCCTAACCCCCCCACCCCC
>JAOYMU010000274.1:61264081-61274480 GCA_025802295.1 Psammodynastes pulverulentus
CGCCGAGGTGGCGCTCAAATAGAGGTGGCGTTCAAATAGAGGTGGCGTTCAAATAGAGGTTTTACGGTATATATAAACAGGGCTTTTTTTGAGCCGGAACTCGGCGGAACACCGTTCCGGCACCTTTTCGGAGCCCGTATCACATGCTCCGTCCCCACCAATCGCATGCTACCACTTCCGGGGTTTTTTAGCGCGATGGGGGGGCGCGTTCTGGCACCTTTCGGCGCCGGAAAAGAGCCCTGTATATAAATTATGTTTACATGAATTTCTCTTTAGTATAGTCCCCTCAAATCAAAACTTATACTTTCGATTTTTTTTCTTATGTAGAAATTTTCATTTGTATATGTTTCTTTCTAGTTTCTACCTATTCTTCTCAACTTTCAAAATCCCATTCCATCTTGTCACTGTACTATAAGGTATCTCTTACCAACCATACAGACCCAAGAGCAAAACCTTGATTAATGACATTCAACACTACTTTCCAGATTAATATGTAACTTAGTCTCAGCAAGACCAGATGGCTTTAGATATTTGGTCCTCCCAATTCTGGGGATTTTCCATTTTAGCTGTGAATAGGGTAACACTACCCTACTTGGAACTTGTGTACAAGTAGTTATGTATCAGAAGGTTGAGCTAGTGTACCAGTTGTGCCCATTCCTGGATCAAGAGGCTTTCAACATGGTCACTCATGTTATAGTCATGTTGTGATTAGATTATTGTAATAGGCTGGTTAAGAATGCAGCAGCATGAGCAATGATAAGCAAGCCTCATTAGACCCATGTAATACCTCTGCTATTAACTTGTATTAATTTCCAGTTGGCTTCTGGTGCAATTCAAAATGCTGGTTATTACCTATAAAGCCCTACATGGCATAGGGTTTAGTTACCTGAGGAACCATCATTTTCTATAGTGTCTGCAACTTCCTGATCCTATCAGTTAAATAGCACTATTGAAATGGACTTCAGTGTTGTAGCACCTGTCCAGAGACCTATACATCCCTCACCTTGCCTTCCTCCAAGCAATCTCTGAAAAATTGGTTGTGTCCTCAGGTCTAAATGGGTTGAGAAGGTTCCCTTTAATGGTGGGTACAGTGAAGTTAAGTTGTGTGTTTTGATAGTTTCCCGTCCCAAGTCTATTACAGATCATCCTTGGGCTACAACCATTCATTAGCAACAGTTGTTTCCAGTCTCAATTGCCATTTAAACTGAGAACTCCTTGTAGGCTTTGTTTTGTGTTGTTTTATGTTTTATTGTGTTCTTAGGCTGTGATGCTACCCAACATGTCATACAGCCAAATATATCACAAATAAATGTATACAAACAAAATATTTCAGCCACATTTTGACAACAATGCTAGTTGAACTGAAACCAGAATTGTTTCTTTTGGGGATAATTCAAACAGAGTATTCGAAAGAACTTAAATATCTAATAATACATATAATAACAGCTGCTAGGCTTATCCTAGCTCAATATTGGAAAACAAATAACGTGCCTACTGACAACTTAATCGTGCAGAAAAAATTTGAGTGTGCTGAAATGGATAGGTTGACGATGAAGTTAAAAAACAGAGAAGATTCGGAATATTTTGAGATATGGGAAAAATGGTATGATTGGTTAAAGGATAAAAATAAGATAAATTAGAGTCAATTTTGAAGTATGGATGTGAAAGTGTTTAGAATGTCGTTATGATAGAGAGGTTTTTTTTGAAGAATTTGCTAAATATGTATATAAAGAGTGAATAATACCGCACTGTCAAAAGAAAAAAGAATTGATATATTGTGATATTTTGAATGTTATTATTGTTGGTTTTAAATTTTGTAATAAAGGTTTTTAAATTAAAAAAAAAAAAAGTGCAGGAGTGCCACAGGGGGAGGCGGATGGAGAGTCAAGAAAAGCCCTTGGAAGGCCATGTGTCAGGAGATCAGGGAAGGGCCAGTGCAGACTGTGCGCAAGTCAGAAGCCCAGGGAAAGCCAGTGCAGGATGCACACCCAAGGTGAGAAAGGCTGGAGTGGGCTGTGCATGGCTGGGATAGTGGTGTAGGTAGGAAAACAAATTCAGGACAGACTTTGTGGAAAGTTGGCAGGGAGAACTGCAAGTAGAAATCATGTGACTTTAGCTCTTTGTGATGTGGAGTTGGGCACCCCATGATTGTGGGGGTGCTGCAGTAATCACAACTTCAAGGATTGGTCATACATCGATTTTACACTGCTGCCATACTTTGAACACTCATTGAATGAATAGATGTAAGATGATATAAGCTAACTATATTTATTTATACATCTATAAGTATAGCAACATTAAATGTTTACCACTAAAATTTAAAAAATTAAACATTTAAGATACAACTTCCATTATAATGGGGAAGCATGTTATAGATTTAATGTTATTTGTTCATATTTCCATAATGTGATTTTAATAGATGTGCACCAACTCTTTTCAACTATAATTAAATAAAGATTCTTCCTACTACTTCCAGCATTAGCTTGACACTCTTGATTTCCTAGCATCATCAAATATTAATTGTAAATGACAGTTTCAAAACAGAAGATTCTTATGATCAAAAGGTTTAATTATGGAAGGCTGTTTGATGATTGTTCAAGAACTGGCAGAAACTTTCAACCGGAACATTATTTCTAATTTTAGTGCACAGCATGATGGAATTTATAGCATGTTATATTCTGGGGAAAGTAACTGTTTCTCTTCTATAAGAATTACATGTGTTATTTCCCCTCCACAATGGGAAGTTTTCTCTCCTAAAGTTATCCATTCAGATATAGAGAGTATCATCATAATTTCAAGCATCTAATTTCTAGATAGCATTTGAAAATTTATACTTTTCATTTGCTATGAGTGGATTTTTTTTTAAATGATTCAGGCTTATAAATATAATTCCTATCATTCAACTTTAAGGATTGTCCTGTTAAGGAATGCAGATGATAATGAGATTATTCCTGTATACATACAATACAATACAATACAATACAATACAATACAATGCAATGCAATGCAATGCAATGCAATGCAATGCAATACAATACAAGCAAGTTATAGCGAATGAATATAATGAATTATGTTTCATTTCATAAAGCTGCCTATGTCCAAATGAAATACCTCATAAGTGAGAAGGCTGTCTCTTGTCTAAAGTGGGCAGCATTGGATAGGGCGAAAAAGGTGAAGGAAAACCCACATACGGGTACAATTCCAATTTATTTCAGTGTCTTCAACATTGGACGTGAGTAGCTAGTTTGTACCTCCCATGCACTCAGCCTGTTGATCATAAATCGATAAACCTGCATCTAGCCACTATATGGTGATGAGGGAACAGACTTGGTATATACTGCTTGAGAATTAAGCACCAAGGACACCATGGTGAAGGATCCACTAAGATGGTCTGGCACCATGTCTTTTTATGTTATGGACTTTGGAGAAAATTTTATTCAAGGAGTTAAATCGATTTACACATCACAGCAAGCAAATATTATTGTTAATGTAGATTTAACCAAGCCATGGAAATTCAAAAGGGCATTTGACAAGGATGTCCTTTATCTCTATAGTTCTTTATTTTAGTGCTGGAATAGATATATTAGACATGATGAAAAAATAAGGTGTAAAAATTAAAAATAAAATCTTTCAATGGAGAGCCTATGCTGATGATTTATTATGTTATAGAGTCTTATATGGACTCAAAATGTGGAATGGGATATCTGAGGAAGAAGCTAAATACCTTTGGGCTTTAGCTGGTTTCAAAATAAATAAATAGAAAACAAAAATACTGGTTAAGAATATGACTACTCAAGATTATGAAACGTTGACAAAGAAGCCAGGTTTTAAGTTGAAGAAAAAAGTTAAATACCTTGGGGTGACATTGACAAATATAAACTCTAAGTTGTTTCAAAATAATTTTGTGCTGTTTGGAATGATATCAAAAAAGACACTATGATAAATTGCAATTATCCTTACTGGGTATAATTTCTGTAATTAAGATGAATATTGTACCAAAGATGTTGATGGCTGGTGCTTCATTTAAACAACGGCAAAAGGATATTTCTAAGTTTCTATGTCAAGGACAAAAACTGCGAATTAAATATAAATTGTTGCAGGATGCTGAAGAAAAATAAGAAGTTAGCTGAACTGGAGGGCCATGAATTAAGATTTGCATGGCATGCCTACCTATGGTAAGACAGGGTTAAAATAAATGCTGACTTTAAGTATCATTTTGTTAGACATATCATCCAAAGAGTTTGGAATAAATATAAAATAAAGTTCTCACCTAAGGTACCTTTTTGGGTATCACTTCAGGAAGCTTTCTTCAGAAAACAAATGATGGCGAGAACAAGCTGGTGGACTTATGGTAAAATGATATCCTTTAAACAAGGGGAACTAATCTCAAGTGAATAGAAGACTTGGAATCAAAAGGATGTGTCTGCCACTGACTTACATACTGTACATACAACTGAAGGAAAGATTTAATCTAAATAAAAAAGTTATGGGTCTGAATCTGCCTCTGCAAGAACAAATGGAGCTCGGGAGGGCGGTCTGTGGTCCTCCCGAGCTCCATTTTAGCTGGCAGAGAGTTGCAGGAGACTGGTGTAGCCAAAAATGGAGCTTGGGAACCTGTTTTCACTGGCAGAGCACTTGGACAATCACAGACGCCCCGACACGAGTGATGTCGAGCTGGCCACACCCCCTCCTGGCCCCCCGAGGTCAAACACAACCCTGATACATCCTCAATGAAATCGAGTTTGACATCCCTGGTCTAAATTTATAAATAGCCTAAAATTATAAAGGTATAATTTTGAGCATCATCCTGTTAGAAAATGCCAGGATACTTTCTGTATAATATAAGGAAAGGATGCATTCCAGGCTGATTAAAACTTGAGAAGCAAAGAAAAAGAACTCTTTTTAACTTGCTGAATATTTTAAGGATTGAGCAAAATGCCATCTGTTATGTTTCACAAAAGATTTATTTGTTACAACTATTTATATTCCATGTTCAAGTTAATACAAAATGGCTTACAAATAATGGAAACAACTGTAAACAAAAAAAATAGTAAAAGCTATTTTAAAGAAGCTTCTAGGATTCTTCCCTGAAAACAGTTAGTGACAGTGGCCTTGGTGGTGGGTGGGAGAGAAGAATGAGCAGATTTTTGGGATGGGCTTATATAGTCCTGTTCATTTATTTTATTTGTGGAACCAGAGATGGTATTCAGCAAGTTCTGACCAGTTCTGGAGAACTGGTAGCAGAAATTTTGAGTAGTTTGGAGAACCAAATACCACCTCTGACTGGCCCCACCCCCTTCCATTAGGTGCCTCCTCTTCTTTTGTTGCCCTGCACAGGAGAACAGAACTGGAAAGCAGATTAGTGGGGTGGGGAGGGAATGGAGATTTTACAGTATCCTTCCCCTGCCATGCCCACCAAGCCATAACCACAGAACCGGTAGCAATTTTTTTTGAATCCCATCACTGTATGGAACAACATTTTCTTCAAAATGGGATGATAGGTTTCCCTAATGTAATCCTTACAATGATCCATGAGGGGAATCTGAGAGAAAGAGCTCATAACTAAGTTAGAAATTAAGGTTAGCCTCTACTCTAGTCTTTAATCTACATAATATCAACCTATACTATACTACATTAGATTTCTGTCTGAAAAGCTATCAGAGCCATTTGTGCCATATGAGCAGAAAGATAAGATATAAACCATAAAAAATAAATCCATTCAGTAAATATTTGAAGATGCCCTAATTTTTGCCATTACTATCTACACAACATACCAAGGAGACATATAGTTTAATTCAAGTGAGATTATTTGTATTGATCAACTGTGTTGTAATTATAGGAACTATAATTTTCCATATCAATTAATTTGTATAAGCAATTTTATAAAAATGTGTCACGTTGGGGTTGTTCTCTTTTTTAGTGATGTGTTTTTTCTTTCACATTTTTGCCTAAAGGTTCAATCACATAAAAATATTCCAATGTATTAATTAATAACCTGGCAGCAGTTGTACATTTGTTATTTGTTATTTACTTTTTATGGATTGTGTTATTTCACAACAAACTGATTTTGCTATTGTACAAGAAAACATTCTGAAAGTGAAATTGAATGACATAGTTGTTAGACTATTTTTAGTACATAAATATACATGTTTTTGTAATGTGTTTGTGTTGAAATCTTAAGTATTTATCAATAATTCAAATGTTATGCAATCAGTCAACCAATTGGGAATCTATTCAGAATGGTGAAATTCACACACCAAATTGAAACAAGCAACATGATGAGAATCTTTTTTTCTTTGCTTTGCTTTGTTTTTTGTTTTTATTTGTTTGAAACATTCTCCTAACTGCAACTATCTGAGGTTATCTGAGGGACCATCTCTCTCCAATTACATCAGCCTACTGCATTGGATCTAGCAGAGAATATATATTACAAGTGCCATCTGCCAGGGACCAATGTTTGGTGGATCCCAAGCAGTAAGTCTTCTCTACCATCGCATCTGCTTTATGGAACATTCTCCTCCCCACCTAAGGCAGGTTGGCCTCACTGTTATTATTGTTTCTGAAGCCTCTCAAAACCTAGTTGTGTCACCAGTCCTGGGGTTCTCAGGAATTCTTAGGTGGCTCTACAGTCATCGATCTTTTACTCTCTCCACGTAGTTTGTATATTTAAAATTTGTGGGTTTTTTTTTAATTTTAAAAATGACTTTTTATATTTTCATAATGTTTTTTTTTATATACAGTACATTGTTATTATAGATTGTTGTATGCTGCTCAGAATTGCTTTTTGTGAGATGGGCAGCCATATAAATGTGAGAAACAAATAAGTAAATAAACTATATAAATCCTTTAAAAAATGGTATTTATGCCTACCTGGACCAAAATGTGTAGGCAGGTGTCTCTAACGTATCACTGGAAACAATGCAGTCCAAACAAATACATTAGCTCTTAAGTGCACTTTCCAAATCCAATATGTATTCAAATATCTACATGTATAGGTAGTCGACTTACAACAGTTCATTTACAATGTTCAAAGTTACAATGGCGCTGAAAAATGTGACATGACCATTTTTTATAGTTACTATCTTTGCAGCATCCCATGATCATGTGATCCAAATTCAGATGCTTGGCAACTGGTTCATATTTATCACTTTTGCTGCAGCCCAGGGTCATACGGTCCCTTTTGTACCCTTTTGACAAGCAAAGTCAATGGGGAAGCCAGATTCACTTAACAACCAGGTTACTAACTTATCAACTGTAGTGATTCAATTAACAACTGTGGCCAGAAAAGTCATAAAATCAAGCAAAATTCACTGAAAAATATCTCACTTAACAACAAAATTTTTGGAGTCAATTATGGTCATAAGTCAAGGACTACTTGTACATTTGACTTTCAAGTCAGTATTAATTCCTGGTGACTGCAATGTTTTCATAAATGGTTTGTCACTGCCTACCTCTTACAATGGAGAGCGACTGGCCCAAAAACATCATTTGGGTTCCATGCATAAGGCAGTATTAAAGCAGGTCTCCTGCTTCTAATTAGCACCCTAATCACTAGATCAGTGTTTCTCAAATTTGGCAGGTTTAAGATATATGGACTTCAACTCCCACAATTCGTTAGCCAACATCACTATTATTTTTGAAGAAAAGCTCATACATTTATCAATCAGAAATCTGGACACATCTGTAAAATCATATCTAATGAAATAAAAACAATATTATGCTAAGTTCTTATAAATACATTAATCAATCTTTAGAATTTAGAACGAGAACCCAAACCAATCTTTAGAACTTGAATGAGAACCCAGATAGAATTTCAGACTGTGATCAATATTTTGACTGAGAACTTATTTCTGAGTAAAATAGGAATAGGATTGTATAATTAGACACTAGGGTTAGACTACAGTTCTTACATGCTTTGCTAAAAGAAATGTGTCCGTTTAAAAAAAAAAGAAATCTCAATGATTAAATTTGAAATGGTTTTTATTTCCTTACCTAATTAGTTTTCATTAGCCCTTTTGCAAATTTTCCTCCCTATTGTCTTAAATCCAACATTTCATCGTATCATACTCTCAGTCTATGCATTATCTACCTGTCACTCCAACTAAACACATAGCAGTAGCTATATACTGTCCTTAGAACATACTAAATCAAACTTCAGAGACAACAATATCAATTAATGAAAAAAATATCTTAATTCACATTCCCCTTGTAAGAGTGTTTCTAAGAGTGCCATCTGTTTTCTTAATATTAGATCAAATCAAACTCACAGCACACAGGATGGTATCTTTATTTTTAACTTTCAACAGATGATGCTGACGTTGCAAGTTCCATACACTTCGAAATAGGTGGATATGGTCTACTGTAAAATGTCTTTAACTAATGATGACTATTAATTTAGAATCTTAATCCTGGAGGCAACAGAATAGCCATGTTAATAAAAATGACCTTTCTTAAAACTTGTTTTGTTCTGAATGAATGCATCATATGTGTCAAGACCGCACTTGAGCATGGAAAAAATTCTGATACTTACAAAATAAAACTGATTTTAGATTCTGACAATTAGAATGGTTTTGTTGTTACAGCAGTGATTTGAAACATTTAGACAAAAGGTTGAGGCTCTTTTTTACTTCTCTCTTTAACATTATAATGTTTTGTTTATATTTGTATTTTACCTTATAATGAAGTTTAATAAAATTTTCTTTTTAAAAGGTTATTAAATATTTCACCTGATTTTATTTAACAAATTTAAATGAATATATTTCCTAATATATTTTCAGTAACATTTTTTTTCTGGAAAAAGAAATTTTAGTTTGCTACTAAAGAGTAAACTTGCTAATCTTCTCTGTATTGTTCTAATTTTAGATATGTGCTGCTGAAGGAGGACTCCTCCCCAAGATGACTGCTGAGCAGTAAGGGTTTTTCTCTCTCTCTTGCCAATGATCTGCTGATTTTGCTGCCAAAGCTGGTTCTCTGGCAGTGCTGCTCCCTAGATTTGAATGGGAGACTTAGGAATGGATCAAGATGGCTTTCAGATAGCCATGGACCCACCTGGGAAGGGAGTCTTGAAGATTCCAGTTTGCTGTGAGAGCAGTCGGAAAGTCACTGGGTATCCACCTTCCTCTTGGTAGTTCATTTTCTTAAGCAAGCCTGAGTTTTAACTTCACTTTTTGAATCTTCTGTTTTACTCTGCTTTTTATCTTTAAAAGTTGACCAGTCAGTTGAATGCTGATTTATTTTATTTTAACCCCCTGCTGGACTCTACAGTAGCTGTTCTTTTTCTTTCTCTCTGAGTTATGTTGTTGTTTTGAATAATTTCTCTGTAAGGAACCATGGCATGTTCCTGGATGATGAAAGTGCTTTCATTTGATTTACATTAATATTGGTCTCTCACCATGGGGTTTTTGCATTTTATTAATCTGCAAAATATTTGGACCTTTTCTTAAAAAGATGAATCTTGGATGGAAATATCCAGAAAGTATCTTCCCTGGTTTTTTATTTATTCTCTTTGCTTCAGCATTCTTTGGTTCTTGATGAAGTTTCATAGAGCAATAATGTATCAGATTAGAAACAAGCAAGATAACATGCAATTTTTAGTTGAAAGCTTTTTTTTAAAGTTTGATGAAATAATAATGGCTATGGAAAATATTCAAATACATGTAGCTCTGGATAAATTAGATTCACAAATGGTATGTGATTTGAAAGTTGCAGACCCATTGGAAAGAGCTATGGACTAAAGAGCTATGAACTATAGATCTAACTGAATTGATTGCATAGGACTTTCTGAAATTCAAGCGTGTGCTCTTTTACAACAGCAGAAGCCTGACTGAATGGAGAAGTGATAAATTGGTTTTCTATCAGAGGATTGAAGGAGATTGGGGAATGGATTTATCACACTTAATTGGAAACCATTTTTTCTGGACTTTGTTGGGAAGACAGATTGTGGAGATTGAATTTATTATATTTAACTGGATAGCAATTGATATGAGATGGTGTTAAGAAACAGATGTGGAAATTTGATCCAGGACAAATTACTCTTAACTCTTGGGAACAATTTGAGATAGATAAGATGGTGTGGTAAATTTTTTGTGAGTTATTAGCGTAAGGTTTTGAAACTTTAACCTTGCTTTTTTTGTTATTGTTCTCTCTGTTAACTATTTTGACAGTAATATACTATATACCATGGATGACTGGTCAATAATTTGCAATAGATTTAGTAGTTTAAAATTGGGGGGGGCCTATTTCCTAAGGGGTGGGAATAATATTGTAGTAATGTATTAATCAGTATTCAACCAAGAGGGATATGTATATATCTGTATTTTTAATGCACTTTTTTCAATGTCTTGTTTGCTTTGTGTTTTTTCTTTGGTTTTTGTTTTTTTTAGAATTTTTGGGGAGTTTT
>JAOYMU010000274.1:61372338-61388643 GCA_025802295.1 Psammodynastes pulverulentus
TTAGGAATTTGGTTACATTTATACTGTCTTACAGTTACATGTGGTCCTTTGAGGGCAACCATTACGCTGATGTGGCCTTCGGTGAAAATTAGTTTGACACCCCTGCTCTACAGGAATGGGACCTTAGTCAAAAAATGGCTGAGAGCACATCACACAGCTAATGATGCTTGAGTAAAAGTGAAGAAAAGTGCAAGTGAGGACACCAATAAAACAGTAATTTGGAAATACCTTAAATAACAGTTTTATTGTTTTTTGCCACGTATTATCTAATAGTTTTTCATTAATATTTTATAACTGTTTCTTGTAACAAAATCTAGTTTGGTGTACTTTTTATTGTTCTTATTTAAGTATTAAATGCATGAAATAAACTACCTTTTGGTATATCTTTTTTTATACTTAAAACAGTCATTAGGGCAAAGTGATGTTGTGTTGGCCATGCCCACCCAGTCACGTCCACCCAGCCACGCCCACCTAGTCATATGCCCACCCAGCCATGCCCACCCAGACAGTCATTAGGGCAGAGAACCAGTTGTTAAATTATTTGAATCCCACCACTGGATCAAGCTAAAATATTACACATATATCAAACCAAGGAATTTTAAAGAAATTCTGCTACATTGCACTATATATGTTCCCTGAGGTGCTTATAAATATTAAACATTTAAATGAGCTAAGAAATGATTAATTTAATCATTGGGATATGTGAAAAAACTTTTCTTTATCTCTATTATTTTTTCACTTACACAACAGAATACTTTTGCTGCCATTTCCTCATTAAACTGGCCAAGGATAATTCTAACATCATTTCCCTGCAAGGGAAAAAAGAAGAGATATTAATTATTGACATTTTCATTCAAATTACTCAAAAGCTGTTCTACATAGCAAACCCCTCATACATTTTCAATCAACAAATTTCTGTGCTATATGTACCCTAGAGGATTTAAATATAGCATTGAACTATTGCTAAGAAACAATAAAATTCATATATAATGTTTTTATCTATGAGGTACAGTGGTTATACATAGAGACTGGTCTTCTTGCGTGATTATTATATGTCAGGCAAAGAAATCATCATCATTATAATCTTTATAAAAATGCTTCAAAGAACTATATCATTTATAGATGCTGTGAACCAGTGCAGTTTCATACTACTAATTAACTAATAACTAACTAATAATGATGCGGGCACTGAATTTAACAGAGATGTGGAAAAGGATTGTGTATTCATATTTTGTTAACGATACAATGCCAGGTTAATTACATAAACCTCTTATGAAACTGAATCTAAGCACAGAAGTAAGTGAAATTGTTAATAATTTGATATATACTAAAAGAGAATATTTTGCATATGCCCATAATTATACACTGGTCTTTAAAAGTACCAAAATGAATTATTTTCTGGTGTGCAGGGAAACTGGGTTCCTTCATTTCTAGTTGATCATCATGCAAATAGATAAAGGAGTATCATTAATATAACTTATTCCATTTTCTGAATCAGAAGATAAAACATTAAGAATCTTTCCTACAAAAATCTAGTTACCGCCTTTTCTTCTTATACATTAAATGGCAATGCATGTTCTGTTATTTTTTTCTAAAATTACATATCAATAGCTACTTTAGTTTTGTAAAAGGAAAAATTATATCCTAATGTTTCCAAGGGCAAATCAAATTTGCTTGAAACCAATTTTCTGTTTTTATCACTAAAATTTAGTGCTTCTCTAATACATAGCAGATATGAAATAGTTATACTTTAATAATATTTTAATAATTGTATTTTATTGGAATACATTTCAATGAATTTTTGAAAGGTTTTTGCAAAAGGCATTTGTTTGAAAGATGGGAATAGGCAAAACAGTTAAATAAATAGATATTCAGGAAGATTCTCCTTCATGCTATGAAATATGTTAACTTGGTCAGACTGAAATAGAATTTAGTACAGGTAATCCTCAAAGTTACATGGCCTTGAAAAGGGTGCTTTAGAGCCTCTAAAGCACTTCTGGCCACCTTAAAATATTGCCCTGCCACACACACATACACACACACACACACACACTCCCTACCTGATGAAATGATCATGATCTGGGTACTTTGCAACAGTTCACATAATCAGTTGCCAAGCACCTTGTGGTTATGTGATCTCATATCTGGGGACTGGCTAAAAGACCTACCTGCTGATTTGGGGACTGGCTAAAAGACCTACCTGCTGATTTGGTCTTCGTTTTTGCACTTTACCAAATGAGTTCCCTTCCATGTGCAGAGGAGAGCTGAACTCTTTTGGTGGGGCTAAAATGGAGCTTAGACCCTGAACCCCATCAAAGACATTCCCTTCCACATGGAAGAGAGATGTCATCCTTCAGAAGGCAGCTCTTTCAGCAGCCCCTAAAGATAAAAGGGAGCTAAAATCCAACTAGAGAGGTGGAGAGGCAGTGTGATAAAGTAAGCAGTGCAGGGTTCCTCAGACAGGCGAGGGAGTTCTTGGGAGAACTGGTGTAGGCCACCCATGAGTGTTTTTTCCCATTTGGATTTTGGCAAGGAGAATTTTCAGATCCTTTGTGTAGGCTTTCACAACAGTTCACTCCCCACCCCCCTGGACCCTGCACACCTCACCTGAGAAATCATGCACTTAACAACCTGCACAATTGCATAACAACCGCAACCAAGAGTGCCAAGATTGCAATCATTGGATGAAACAGTAATGTGGCAATCACGTGATATCTTGCTTAATGACTACTTTGTTCAATGACCAAGATATCGGGCTAAATTGTAGTTGTAAACTGAGGATTACCTCTATATTTCTGAACATAATATCATGGGGATTTGGTTCTCATAACCATAAAAAACATTAACGCTCCCAGTAACACTCCAAGTTGGAACTGAGAATTCACAAGATTATATGATTCTCTGTGCCAGAACTCACACAGATAATAACCCTATACAAATAGTCCTCATTTAATGATTGGTTAAGGCTGGGAACAGATGCAATCGTTGGGTGTAATCCCCAAACTTTTGGAGTACCACATGAACACTATTGGCATTGATAAAATCACCCTCTATTAATTGCAAAAGATAGCTTTACTTGGAACAGGTTACAATTCTGCAACAATATCTTTAATATTATTATATAATATTATCTGGCTATCATTGGCTGACTATGTGACAAACTATAATAACATTGACTCTTGAGGGATGATACTGACCATTTTGGGGAAACCCTGTTCTAAGCAATCTTTAGAAACTATTAAGAGTTGCTTCTAAGTAACATGCTTATGATCACAGTACTATACTCAAGAGTTATTCTGACTCCTTTTTAGTGAGTTTCTACTAAAAATAAAACAGTTTAAGTATTTCAGTATCCTCTCTAAATAATCAGTTTGCAATTCTTTATGTGGACCAATAGGTACAATTTCCTATTCATTGTTACTCTAAATCTATTTTTAGTACTAATCTAGGTTCAGCAATACTAGCTTGATTAGGTAGTTTGATTACTTTATAAAGTTCCTGAAAATGGAGTGGGAGTTCATTATAGGAAGAAAAACCTATTCAATCTGTTTTCTTAATTTCTAATTGCAGCAGTTTCCTGTTGTTAGAAGTGTACTGAAAATGGTAAAGCTAGATTCTGGGCACCTTCTAATACTGTCAAGTTTATCCTTAAATTTTAGAAAGAGGACAAAGAGGGAAATGTTCCAGATTGTTAAAGAAATATGAAGTGGGAATGCTATTTTATTTATCGTCATTAATAGCCATCATTTCTTCTATGTATCAAAAGGTAGGAATCTTAGTATTGTATTTGGCAGTCATGCCAGATAAACAAGATGTTAGGCTTTGTGAGGAGCAGGGGACAAAGGTTAGAGGTAGTAGCAAATGTTACATTCTCTGACGACAGCCTGAAAAAAAATCCACAGACAATAACACAGAGAAAGATGCAGACAAAAATACAGCATCTTAATATTTATGGCTCCATGTTCTGAAAAACTTCAAATTAAAAAATGAGATGAGATTCACTCCCATCTAAGGTTAATTTACAATTTCAAAACTAATATCAAAAGTTATCACATTTATCTGAGCAAATTAAAATGACTGAAAAATATTGTATACATCAAAATGCCTTAAACAGAAAATGTACATTTGGTCATTGAGGTTCATGCATCTTGGGTTTTTCCAATAATATACAACATACAAAACAGATTGGTATCTATGCTTTACAGAGAAGCCCCCCCCCCCCAATATTAAAAAAAAGTTATAAATAGCATTAAGAGTTTTGATTTGTATGTCCTATTTCTTTCTTCAGGAAAGTGTACTGGGGAATAAAGTATCAATCAGCTGGAATAATTTCTGCTTCCTACTAGGGAGCCTTTATCTCTTACTTCTGGTCAATCCTTAAGGGCAAATGTGTTAAAAATGAATATTACAAACTACCCATTTCATATCTGGACAGATATAACATTCATTATTGTAAAAATGATAATAACAGAGACATGAACAGTGCAAACAGTTTGAAAATTATGAAAGCCAATATATAATAAACAGGCAGCTTAAACTTATTTAACATTTATGGTTGGTTATGTTGTTGATTGATGGTGCTGAAAGTGTTCCAGATATTTTGGAACATGACTGTCATCATGACTGTCCTTATACTTCAACAAAATTTGGTACCTGATATTATTTTGCAATTTTTGCAAGAAAAAGAAATTAAATTTGTAAAATGTGTCGCATACAAAACATTCTTGGTCCCATTACATATAATTCTGCTGGCAACCTGGTTATAACTTTGCTGATTACATTTCTATGTTATTACAGAATTTAATATCAAATATAATTATTTTATATAATGACTATAAAAGCAACTACTATAAGTACCAAAACCTAAGAGGAAGTTTTCAAACAGACCTATTAGAATAGCTTATTTTAAGCTACAGGTGGTTTTTTTTGCTGTGCAGTTAGTTTTTTAACTTAGCAAACTAGTTGCACCTACCTTAAGCTTTTTGACACTTGTACAAGGATCATTAGAAAAACTCTCTGTATCTGATATTTCAATATCTTCACCATATAGAACTCCAGTTAGATCATTCCGTACCTATTGTAGAATGGAAAAACAACAAAATAAATGTATAGATTTTTTTATGTACAGCATTTTATTGTCTTGTATGTTAATACTTTACAAATGAACCCTAAGTTAACATTTAAGATAGGCATTTTCTATAAAATAAAATGAAGAATGAGAGGTGGGTTTTCCACATAAGTGCAGATAGTCCTCAAGTTACAACCATTCATTTAGCGACTGTTCTAAGTTGCAGTGGTGCTGACCGAATGGTACATACACTTGGAGTTTTTTTATTTATTTATTTATTTGTCAAGCATATATGAAGAAAAAAGTGTAAGTATGAACATAACATATAACATATAAGTATAAACAAGTGTGAATAAAAAGGACATTAGGACAGGGATGGTAGGCACGTTAGTGCACTTATGCATGCCCATGGTCATGTGATCAACATTTGGGCATTTTCCAGCAGGCCCACAGAACAGATGAAGGAGCCCTTGAATTCCCCACCACCACCACCTGCCTACCTCCTCCCTCAATTTCTGCACTTTTGAGGCTAAAGTAGAGACATGGGGTCTTCAAGAGTCTCAGCTGCCTGCCATTGACACTTGGGTGACAGATGGGGAGGTTGAAGGCGAGGCAGTCCTTTGCTTTACAGAGGCTCAGGCTTGGGAGGGATCAAGCTGGGAATGACTTGGATCAGGGTGGATCCTCACCTACTCACCAGTGGTATTTGTTAACAATAGCAACAGGGAGTGCCGGGATTATTGTTGCTAAGTGATGCAATTACATGACATTGTGCATTGTTGCCAAATCATTTAGCAACAAATTCAATTCCCAATTACCATTAGAACTCAAGGACTACCTGCAGAAGTAAGATCCATTATTTAGCTACTATTGTGCAAACAAATAATTGTAAAGTGTGGAAAGTCATTCCATACAACTATATTGCATTGCTTCAATCTGTAAATCCCAGATAAATTCTGCATTAACCTTAAAACATACACTATGAACTAGAAACAACTAAATGCAATACTGAATATTACCACTGAATATATGATGTATAATTTTCACACATTTTTCTTCATTAATGCATTTAAAAAGTCCCGTCAATATTTTAAATTTTATTGCATTTAATTTTCAACAGAAACCTGTTAATTAAGTACCATATACTTTAGAAACAATGTATATTGGATTCATCTTTATTATAAAATGATTTATGTATATCTACTTGACATGTAAAAGCAATTTCTTATTTTGTGAAAGTTCAGAAAAAAGAAATTACAATAAAACTATAACCAAGGCTTTACTGTAATTAATGAGATTTAAGTTATATGACTATCCATATAAATCACCACTGATTCTGGATGGCTATCACTGTATTAAAATAATATAATATAATCAATAATAATGGAAATAAGGCAAAACATATGTTCATAAAATCCAATAAGCATCACTGACGGCATGAACTACCAAGTCCAAATTGACAGGGAGAAAACCAAGTTTTTGATGTCTTCCCAGAGGCTATTAGGATTGGATTCCATCTAATTTGAGGGCTAGGTCATCCCAAAGAAGAAATGCTGCCCTAGAAAAGACACACCTCCTAGAGCTCACCATATGATATAGAACAAGGAAGAGATATGGAAAATGCTAAGACTGGAACAACATATGGAATGACCCAATATAACCAAAGACAGATAGTCCTATAATGTACTTATATAATATGTCCATATGTGTAGAACAGGGGTGCCCACACTCTGTCCGCTTGTGAGCTACTTAGGAGACGAGAAGGGAAGCGCTCGCCCCCACCCTTCTGCGCATGCGCATGCTCCTTCCAAGCTTCTACGTGCGCTCCCCCCACCCTTCTGCACATGTGCATGCTCTCTCCCCATGCTTCTGCACATGCTCCCCCCACTCACCATGCGATCTACGCTCACTCCCTTCGCGATCGACCAATTGGGCACCCCTGGTGTAGAAGAATGTATAAAGTGAAGTGCTGGATAGCTTCTGCCTTTGGGGATCAACTATTAACAATAGAGGAAATTCCTAGTCAAATACTTGTCAGCTTTGGAAGCTATATTAGCACCAGAAGCTTTCACGCTGCTACATTCTTGTACTTGGGAAATTGGGACGGGGGATTTTGTAGAGTGGTTGTAGTTAGCCATAATAACATTCTTCTTTGCAATCAAGGTCATGTCTTTCCTGCACCTGGATGAGGAGTAGTTACGAGATGTATCAAGTTGGGATGGATGGCATTGGACCATGTGATGGACTGATGGGTGCAGGGGATGGAATTGTAATTTTTGATTACTGTGGAAAAACCCAGGAACCTCAGATTCAGGTTTTCCCAGATGTGCCAGCATGACAACTCTAATAAAATGGAACTTTGAGAAAATGCCTGTCTCAGAGTTTTGGAGTTTGTTTTCCTGGAATGCTGACAATACTCTATGGACTAACACTTTGTAGTGAAGCAACAAGGGTGTAGCAAAGCTATCCAGACATTGTGATATATTTATATGTAGAATTGTAACTTAAATATTTTAGAATGGGAGAGTTAGTATATAAGAAGTTATATCTCATATGCGGGGGGAGGGCTGTAACTGCTTTTTCAGTTATTTATCCACTAATCTTTTCATAGTTACGTTTTGCATCTTTTTTTTCCAGTCTTTCTTAACCAGTTTTGCTCGATGCCACTGAATTTGATTTCATTATTTATTCCTAAAACATCAAAATAGGAGAAATTATCACAGCTCGTAACATGACCCCATAAAAGTGAGAGGAGATTTGACAAGATACATTTTAGGAAAAAAACAACTCATCAGGCCTTTCTAGTTGGGTCAGGCAAGAGGCATACTCAAAAAACCATCTTGGTTGCATTAGCCAGAACTGAAATGTCTCTGAGCATGCCTGTTTACAACCTATTGCTTTTACATGCCTCATTAAATAAAATTTACCAGGAGGAAAACATGCCTTCAAAGCTATTAGGGGTGAAGACCCTGTCACAAGACATACTGCCCTCAGTATCACTGCATATCTTCCTAATGACACAAGTCAATCAAACTAAGAAAAAGATAAAAATAATTCATGTGGGGACATATATACATACTCTGGTCACAAAAAAAGAGAAAGGAATTTGCAGAAATGTAACCATTTATCCTCTTTTACTGTGTTCATTAGGTAAGATTTAAGTGCATATGAGTGTGGGCTTAGATTTAAATTTAAAGATTTAGCATTTATGTATTGACATGTGTTATTAAAGTCTTTTAATTCTTTGCATTACTTAAATATTTTACTTTTTTAGAATATTTTTCATCCTTGTTGTTAATATCTTACTGAAGTGCTTTTGCTAATATGGGTAGTGAGTAACTCTCAAATCTAAACTAGTAGTCCCCACTTCATCAGAACTCATAGTAAGCTTCTCGTGTGATGTAACTCATCTTGCTATGAGACTAATCCAGAGAACATCCTGCATCTTTTGGGAACATTATCAAGGGCACACTTTGGGTGATGTACTGCCCCCTGAACCGGGCAGCCACATTTTAGAAAAAGTACCCAAAGGATATTGTACCAAAAATCAATATAACGGTCATGACTGTGATCAAAGTTTCATGTTCTGTGCTAAAATGTGTTGAGCTTCAATTGTACCACTGGGGTTGTCATCTTGATTTCAAAAAAACCAAAAAACTCATGCCCTATGAATGACTCTAGAAATAATTCAGTTCAGAACATAAAATGCCACAATTAAGTAGCAATTGATAACTTATAATATAACTTTGCATGATCATATACAATTTTAGAAGTTGCATTTATTTGGCTTCTCTCACTGTAAGCATTTAAGGCAATTAAAACAAAATTAACACATTACAAATACTAAATTTAGGAAAACAATACATTAAAACTTACAGTATATAAAGTTATAGTTCACATATCCTTAATATTATACATCGTGTACTAAATTATGATAAACTCACTTATTCACTTATTGATAACAGAAAGCTGAAGTACAGGCAGTCCTCACAACGGTTCATTTAGTGCTGTTTAAAGTTACAGTGGTATTGAAAAAAAGTCACTTATGACCATTTTTCACATTTACGACCATTGTGCTGTCCCTGAATTCATGTGATCAAAATTCGGACACTTGGCAACTGGTTCGTATCTTTGATGGTTGCAGTGTCCTGGGGTCATGTGATCCCTTTTGTGACCTTCTGACAAGCAAAGTCCATTACTTCGCTTAACAATTGTGTTACTAACTTAACAACTGCAATGTTCACTTAATAACTGAGGCAAGCAAGGTTGTAAAATGCGGCAAAATTCACTTAACAACAACAGAAATTTTGGGCTCAATTGTAGTCGTAAGTTCAAGGACTATCTGTATTTATCCAGAAGCTTGTACTTATATCACTAGTTCTAATGTTTCATCATATTACTAATGAAATTCTTCCCAGCATCTTTGTGTATTAGAGAGAAACAAACATTAAAAGGGATGCAAAGATATAACTAAAGGAATGAAAGAAACAGGAGAAAGAAAGGGGAAAAAACCAAGAAAACTAAAAAAAGCAACTAGAGAACTCAAAATGAAAAGAATATAACAAAAGGAAGTGGAGAAGATGAGAGGAAAAAACTAAAAAAAACCACTTAGAAATGCAAAGTGTTGGGTTTTTTTTCCTTAAGAGACAGACATTTCAAAAGTTACAATTCATTAATTTTACCAGATTCCATTGTGAGAAGAAAAATTGTGGAAAGCCTTGAAAGATATTATTTTCAATGTATAGGAATATATACAAAACAACCATATCATTTCCACGTTTTGGAAATTGTTGTGTGCATTTGTATCTATACCCACAGCCATTTTGTTTCACTGGAGCATTATAAAATATTAATAGAATAACAGAAAAACAGAGTTGAAGGGACCTTGGAGGTCCAACCCCCTGCTCAAGAAAGAGTCTTCTATATCTTTCAGGAAATGGTTGGCTAATCTCTTCTTAAAAACCTCCAGTGTTGGAGCACCCACAACTTCTGGAGGCAAGTTTTTCCACTGATTAATTGTTCTGTCAGGTTGGTTCTCTCCTTGATTAGTTTCTATCCATTGCTGCTGCTGCTGCTGCTTCCTCTTCTTTATGGCAACCCTTTAGATATTGCAACACTGCTATTGTCAAATTTGTCGGAACCCTGACAGCTATCATGTCACCCCTAGTCCTTCTTTTCATTAAACTAGACATAACCAATTCCGGCAATTATTCTTCATATGTTTTAGCCTCCAATCACCTAATCAACTTTGTTCTCTGCGTTCTTTCTAAAGTCTCAACATCTTTTTCATATCATGGTGACAAAAACTGGATGCAATATACCAAGTGTGGTCTTACCAAGGCATTGTAAAGTAGTACTTCATGTGATCTTAATTCTATCTCTCTGTAAAGGCAGCCTAAGTGCTAGTTTGTTTTTTTAGCAGCTACAGCACATTGCTGCCTCATATTTATGTGATTGTCCACTAGGACTCCAAGAGCATTCTCTTAATTTGTATTATAGTAGTGAAAATCATTAGTCACTTCTTTAAAAAATTATCTGCTTCTTTATCTTTTTTTCTTTCCTTGGACTTCACATTCTTTCTTTCTGCTTAGTTTCTATTTGCTTTTACTACAAAAAAACCCCTATTGCTATTCACTATAAACAAAATTTTCAACAGAAATTGTTGAAAAAATATTGTGAAAAAAATAAAACAAGCCAAACATTTTGAAATGTCCAAATCAATAAAATTCTATTTAATGTTATGCCATATGAGATCTTGCTTGTAAACAATACACACACACACACACACACACACACACACACATTCATTTATATGTGGATTTAAATTGGCCACTGTACAAGGTTGTATTCTTTCCTTTTGCTATAAGAGTATCTGTTATCTATTAATTGATAGGTATAGCCAGGAAATGGAAAGCCATGTTGATGTTTGTCAGGGTTTGCTTGGCCCATGCTTAGCAAGTTGACTATGAATGTATGAAATTAGTTGAGTTCCAGAGTCAGTCCTGAACCTTCGCAGGTAATCTTAAGAGCATACCTCCAGGACATTCTGACTCTAGCAACCTCACTCTTGATGTGCTGGAGAAGAGTGGAAAAATGCTGGAGTTTGTATGCTCTGGCACTATAAAATGAGGACAAAAAGAGAGGTGTGTTAGATGCTCTGATCCAGCCATACATGGGGAAAGGAAGGCAATAGGAACCGCCTGATTTCTCTTCTGAAGGAACCTGTGATCCAGAAATTATAGGGTGAGGCACTGCATGATTTGGGGGAGACTGCTAATTTCTTTATAAAATTCAAAACTGAAACAAGTCACAGCAGGCGGACTAGCCTGTTTCACTCCTGTGAACCTGGTTATGAGCTAAAAAGTTTTCATTTATTGATCCTAGCATTTATTTTCTTTATAGCATAGCACTATATAACTTTAAAAGAAATCCCCCCCCCCAAAAAACAAAAATAAAACTAAATTTTATAATGGTAGGGGAGGGGAGTAAATTAGCTTTCCACTATCTGGTATTCTCAAATGTGTTAGACTTTCTAATTCTAAGCTGATAGTCATGCATAATTGAAGAGAATCAAAAAATGGAAGGTTAATGAATTGAATGACTTGATCTAGAATTAAGGAAATGAGAATAAAGAAAATAAAGAAAAAAGTTAAATGCTGTTTCTAATTTTATTTTTTATTAAAAATACCCTCTAGATACAGATCAAAAGTATCCCCTTTCTTTCATTCTATACATGATTCCTAACAATTGCTCTGAAGAGTCTCTCCTATTGTTAAGAAGACATAAAAAGCAATACAATCAACATTGTGTTAATATATAACTGAAAAACAAATCTGCTAATTCCTCTATTTTACCCTATATGTTAACACTTCTGATTGACCTAAATGATATTACGTGTATAGTGTATATCAGCCTGTGAAACGGAATCTAGTGCAATGTCTCTTGTTTATTTATTTATTTCAATTTAGATGCCATGCAGCTCCAACTCATTGGTAGTTCACAATATATTGTATCATAAAAATCAATAAAACCCAAAACAAAATGGGATCCAGGCACAATATGCAGATAAATAAATGTAACAGACATAACCAATGAGAGCCCCCATCCACCTCAATTCAAGGCCTAGGAGAATGACGTAATCTTCAAGTCTTTGTGGATTGTCAACAGAGTGAGAAGTAAAAGGATTTCAATGGGTATGTCATTCCAAAGGTCAAGAGAGGGTAAGTTCCCTGGGTCCTGATAGATGATACTTGTTTAATTGAAGGAACCTAAAAGATGCAAACTTTGCCAGGATGAATGGCCAGGCAGAAATCTTAGAAAATAGGTGGTCCACATAACAATCTGGCATTATGGTATGTAACAGGACTTCATATGTAAGAGCCAATATGTTGAATTGTACTCAGGATTAAACTTTCAGAAGCAGACTTTCAGCTTGTGGAGTAGAGGAGTATATAGGTACACCAAGACCATCATTCCTGCCTATCACTGCCTGAACTGCTGCATTTGGTTGAAGCATCTGAATAATTTTAAGGGTAGCCTCATGTAGACAACATTGTAGATAAGTAGTTTACAAATATTAAGAGGCTGCCTATACTTGGACAGTCAGCTTGTAGTGTTATTCATGGGATTCTAAATCTTATTCATAGTCTTGGGTTCCACTAAATGCATTATCAATGTAAATTCATGAATTCTATAGAATATGGTGCTTTTCAGTAGAAGATATGTGATGGGGTGGCTGCTATAATTTCTCTTATCTTTCTACAGTATCTGTGGTAACCTCCAACTATTGAAACTAAGGCTGCTTCAGGAGATACTCTGAAAATGTCATTTACTATACTAGCCTTTCAGGCAATAATGAATTGGTACTGGAAAAAAATGGAGCATACTGCTTTCTGGAAACATTTCAGAATCCTTATGATTGTTTATAAAGCAACAAAACAGCTAATGGTCCATCTGTCTTTTATTCTGATAATTTTGATGTTTAGAAAAAATAGAATATGAAAGAAAAAGAACAACACCTCCAGAATACATTGCAAGAGGACAGAAAGAAAAAATTACATTTTAGGCTTCTGTTAAATGCAATGTCCATAATGGAAGAAGGAGTTCCTACAAAATGAATGGGATGCCAATAGGTAAAAATTAAAAATGCTTTAAAGACATTTTGATGTCAAGCGCTGGAGGAAAGCCAACCATATACTGTAGCACAGACAAAGATATACTCCAGAAATTTGGTAATAAAGAAACTTTCAAAATATAAAATTATAATTAGTCACCCAGACTAGGAAATCTTACGAGCAGCTTGCTAGTCAAAGGAAAAGAAAAGGTAATGACTTCCAGAAAAAAATCAACAGAATTAAAGATGACTTTTACATTAATTTATGTATTACGAGAGCAATGTGAAAATTATTTCCACATTCTTGCATCCTATTGAATTCTAGCAGCAACTTTAGGAACTGGAGACTGTGTCCCAAATGCTCATAGTCAGCAGTGATACTTCACCAATTCCCCAGTGGTTAGTGCAATAGCCTGGGATGAGACACAGAGAAACAACCTCTATGATCACTTTTGGTAATATTCTGTTACTGAAATCCATTTTGACCAGGGGACAAGAGCCTAATTCTTGGGCTTCCCCTCCCCATTATAGTGTTTTTAACTGTAGCAGTTAGGTTGTTGACTGGAGTTCTGTACCAAAACTGCACAGGTTGATAAAAGTTTAACGAATTCAGTTTGAGACATTAATCTTCCACTGTTAAAGCTCCAACTAATCTAATACCTGGTTATCTGCAGCAGATGTTTATTTTTAGGATGTATTTCCTCATAGGCCACAAGATGCTGGTGCTACAATAAGGCATTCTGCCAGAATCTAAAGAAAGATTCCTGAGGGGTACAGAAAAATAAAAGATGTTAAATTTGCTTCATTTCTCTACTTTATTGTTTCCTTTCATTAATATATACTCAATAAACAGCTGGACAGTTTGTGGTTAGAGCACCACCATTTGATGCAGGAGGCCAGGGTTCAAATCTAGTAATTACCTTGCCAATAGGGGTCCTTGAGCAAAGACCCCTAACATGCCTACCTCAGATATGCTCTGTATGCTTTGAAGCTTTTAAAATCTCCCCCCCTTCTTTCATAATTTCATAAATTCTTTTCCTTTGTTTTTTATTTAGTTAATAAAAAAGAAAACAATGTCTCAAATATTGCTATTTTGTAACTTTAGTTCTAAGCAATCACAAATCCCCTGTACAACAATCTACAGGAGCTTTATGAAAAGAAAGGAATTGAGATATAGAGCCAAAACAGATATTATATTAAATAAATTATAATATTATCAGACTAAATCCTATTTGTTAAACTTTTTGCAGGGTAGAAAGCTCTAATTGGTAGTTGGAGTCCACATGTGTGGTGACTTTTCAAGGACCAATCATAATGCCCACCTCTACACTGTTTTTCTCTTAGCAGGCATTTTGCAAGGGAGTCCCAATAGTAATTCCATATCCTTCAGTTTATCATTGCTGTATTGTTTGAATTATACTGTCTAGAATGCTACAGTTTGGCTCATTTCCTCACTTGCAGTACTTGCTGTTAGATCAATAGATCCAGATAAGTTTCCAAGTGAATGTGCAATGCTGCCTTAGCTTTCTTACTTTCTTCTCCAAATCTTCAAAGGTTGTCCTACTGGTGATGTGAGCAGCAGCAGTAGTACTGCTCATATCACCAATAGCAAAACCTTTGAAGATTTGGAGAAGAAAATAAGACAGCTACAGCATAAGTGCATAAATGGAATAGCTAGCCTATGTATTAGGAAAATGGCAATCAGCAGATACAAGTGAAAAATATTTTATTTCGAACACAGAACGAACTGTCAGAATCCAGAGGTATTGCTAAACTATTTTTAATTGGCTGTAGTCCAGCAGAAACAAAAGCTAGGAAGATTTATTCCAGGGTTTCAGACAAAATATGATCCAGAGAATCCCAGAGGATTCTGGAGTAATTTTACAGGGAAGAGTAAGGCAAGGCCGTTACATGTTGCCCTACTCTTCAATACCCAAGACCTGCTTAAGGTCCCACTACTGTGAATAAAATTTGAATAGAAGACAGGAATTCTTTGCAATTGTCCCTACATTATGGAACACACTGTGTTCAGGGATGCATTCAGCCCTTTTATTCTTGGCCTTTAGGAAGGCATTATAAACCTTTGTTTGTAAGAAAGCACTACGGACCGATTTGATGAGTACTAGGCAACCACTACTTCATTATTCTAATGATTTTATCAGAAGTTGTTTTATAGAAAAAAGTTAAGGACACTGACAATTGCAGTTAAGAGTGAAAGGAAGGCACTGCCTGCAAGAATGGGGATCTACAGGTTAAGAGATATCCACAGTTGAACTTCCAAGAGGGATGAGCTGGTGGGATATACCATGCTGGGGTATTGAGGAGAGGGAGAAAATGAAAGGTACTGGGAAGATAGGCAGCTGGTGGGACGTTAATGGCAGAGGCAGATGAAGGAAAGGGGCATGGAGTGAGGAGTGAGAGAAGTGGAAAATCTCAGATACAGCATGAGCTGTATATATTTGTATGTACAATATAAAGATCTCAAGGTTAATCACACTATAGTTTGGTGAAGGTGACAAAATTCTCCAAGACCTTAGTTTCTTTTCCTTTTCCCACAGAACTACACTTTTTAGGATTCTCTGAGGAAAACTTAGGAGTATAAAAGCAATTTATATCTGCATTCTAGACAACTCCCTAAAGGCATTAACATTTCAACTGCATCTTAAATCTTTCTTTTTATTAAATTATCATTAATGAACTCAGAGAAACTAATTTTAAGTAAATATTTACAAAAAGAGAAATTAAAATAAAATAACCCATCATTAAGGCAAAATGGGCATGCCCACACAAAAACTCTAATATGAACAACATATATTACACAGAAATTCAGATCTGCAAATACACCCAAATACACGTGTACGCACCACATCCTCATGTATTAACTGAATTTGAAAATGAAAGGCTTTTTCAAGTGTAATGTCTAGGCAAATGTGGACACATTTCATTGCTTCTAACCTCTTAAGATCTAGTATAGGAAAAATGAATCCCCGCAATGATTAAATAAATACGTAGAAAGTAATAAAGGCAACCACTTATTAAGCCGTGACCGGCTTCTGCCCTATACATCCCTGAGACCTATTCGCTCTCACAGAGAGGGCCTCCTCCGGGTGCCGTCGGCCAGTCA
>JAOYMU010000274.1:61404130-61420229 GCA_025802295.1 Psammodynastes pulverulentus
GAAGGGTGGGGGAGAGCACGCACGCATGCAAAGGGGAAAGCACACGTGCGCATGCGCAGAAGGGGGAAGTACACACGCAAAGCGCAGAAGCATGGGGGAAGTGAATGCATGCGCAGAAGGGTGGGGGGAAAGTGGGCACATACGCAGAAGGGTGGGGGAGTTTAATTTTTTTTAAAAAAAAATCAGGACTTTTTAAAAACGCCACGGGACGCGGGAGAAATTGCCGAAAATCAGGACTGTCCCGCCCAAAGCAGGACGTTTGGTCACCTTACCCTACCCCTGTGTTCGTTTTAGTTTTTGTTCTAAACTAAAAAAAAGCACACAAAACTACAAAAGAAATAATATTAACTTCCACCTTAAGTGCAGAAATAAAGAAAGATCAGGATTTTTAATGAATGATTATAAATGCAAAAAATAATATATACTAGCATTCAAGATTTTTTTCTGTTTATTTTTCTCAACACAATTTTTAAAGAATTAATTTTACAGCAGTGATTTGGCTTCTTATTCAAGTTACTGGAAATAACCAATTGTTTATCAGTTAGGCAAATAGGTCAGCAATTGAGGGAATGTCAATTGCTATCCTATTTGCAGGTAGATCAAAAATATGAACTATATTTTTCTGAGAGAAATCGAAGAATAACAAAAGATAGAAATAGTTTAAAAATATATCATTTTTAATACAAGAAAAATGACCTCACATTTATGTATGGGTATGGGATATATTTTGTCATGATACTTGATTATAGTGGAATCCATAGCTGAGATTAAACTATACTTATTTCAAGTATTATAGTATATTGTCACTATAGAGTACATGTAAACATTTTTGTAATCATCACTGTTTTTTTTAATTTCGGAAGTTTTATTTTATTTTACTTTTATTTTATAAAGTATTTCAAAAGAAATAAGTTTTATATGATTCTGTTTTTTTCTGAAAGAAAAGTAAAATAAAAAATGTTTAATTTTCTCAGGTATTCCTTAAAAATAAAATTTTGTTTAGTTTTAGAGCAACCAAACTAAATTATTAAATATTCATGTTTTAATAAAGATTATAGTGTTTAAAGTTTATAATGGTTATAGACATTGATGTGCTGCAAAATTGTATTTAATATTTCATCAATAATCAAATGTGTAACTCTGTGAAAAAAGCAATTTAATTAACCACTGCTAATCATTTATTAATATGACAACAATTTAAGAACTTAATCGGGCTTTTAAAATTAATCTCTTACTGAAAACAAAGATATAGTTTTTGTTCAGATTATTACATACGGTTTTAATTCATATTTAGGATGAAAATGTCAAACTATAAGAATTATGCTTTAACCCTTTGTGTTAGCAATTTGTTATCAAATATATTCATAGCAGTTAAAAAGCTATGGAAAAACAGGCTCCAAGAAAGGGAAATACATTTAAATTGCCAGTTTATTTTCCACATCTTCTCATCTCATTCATATTAATAGTTTTATACTATAGGCATGTCTGTCAAAGAATTATTAGCTCACTAGCTCACCGTTTTCATCCTAACACCTACAATGTAGTTTTTGCCCTGGAAATGAAGCTTTTTTAATCACTTAATAATATTATCATGTCATATCATTCTGTAATATCTGGACTGACCCATCAGTTAGATTAAAACAAGAAACAAAGCAAAAGTCAGGAAATTGTTCAAAGAATGTACAAAGAACTGACAGTCCATCAAGAGTTATTGAGAACAAATTAAAAAGATGTTAAACTGGAGGGCAGGAGAATAGGAACTTCTGCTAAAGCTGAGAATCACCTGATGCAGTCTTCCTCACTTTGTGTGGCAAGTTGCACCTACCAAACCCAAAGTATCTTTCATATGATTCTTAAAATTATATGTGGATGAGGGGCAGAGAAAAAAAGAGAAAAAGAGGAAAGGAACATTTAAAATAGGAATAAAATTGTCAGTACAGATGCTAGAGGGTTATATTATCTTTATGGGATGTGGTTGGAATGTTGTGTATATTGTATGACCATTGTTCTAAAATGGCTACTATGGGACTGGACTATTCATAAAATGGCTACTATGGTAAGCACAGCCAGTCCAAAGGCATGCACATAGCAAAATGCAAATTAGTAACAATGCTTCCTGCATCCTTCCTATGTTTATCTAGACCAGCGGTTCTCAACCTGGGGGTCGCGACCCCTTTGGGGGTCGATTGGCCCTTTTCCAGGGGTCGCCAGGCATCCCGCGCGCTCCCCATTTTGGCACCGTGCGTGCCGTATCCTGCCCCCACGCCTCGCCATTGGCCGCCGACACTCATTCTCGCTCTCCATTGGCCAGCGTGGGAGGAGGCTGCGCAAGCCAGCAAGTATGACATAACAACAAAAATAATTTAATTAATGATTGGGGGCCACCACAAGATGAGGAACTGTATTAAGGGGTCGAGGCATTCAAAAGGTTGAGAACCACTGATCTAGACTGAATGAAGGTACATAAAGAGATGGAGGCAACTTTGATACCTTTCTCCAATCACTCTTCTGAACATATCATGAAGCAGTGTTGGGGGATCTTCAAGTGTTCCCCTATTGCTTCATCCACAATCAGAATACTATTGTGGGTTTTTAAAAAAAATATCTTTGGAACTATTGGTAGATGCTTTTCGGGCAATTTATTTTTCTGCTGATAGGTGACAAAGAGTGGGAGGAGGGAGGATGATAGAAACTCCACTAACTACTATCCTGGACTACTAGGTGTTATAATATGTTCAATTAGGAGCACTGTTTGGTCTTTTGCCAAGGTACTGCCAATAGAATGGTAGGTTATGGGGGCAGTGCTTTTTATACCAAGATACATTCTCTCAACTCAAGGATAAGAAAGCAAACAAGCATGTTACTGCAAATTTGAGGCAGTGCCCTATGATGATCTGGCAATTTCAACTCGGGTAAAATCCTGAGGACCAGTGGTGGGAACCTACCGGTGCCACTACCAGTTCAGTGATCACGTGTGTGCACTGGAAACATGCACGTGCGCCGCTTTCCAGCCGCCAGCTGCAGCACCAATCAGCTGAGCGGATAAAGACCACATAAGAACAAAGGCGGGTGGGAGGGGCCAAAATGCATTTTCCTCTCCACAGAGCGGAGGCTTCTTTTTGCTCCTGGTGCACCTGGACCGGGCTGAACCAGGAGGATCCCACCCCTGCTGAGGACTGAATAATAGTATAGCTTTAGAGTGCCTTGATGAAGGAAAGGCTGCAACTGGGCACCAGACATAACTGTGCAAAGGCTCACTGGGGCATAGCTTTCATACGCTGCTCTGCAGAAGCTATAAACCAAGGTAACCTTCCAAACAGGGAGCCAATTCTTCTCAGGGGAAGATTACCTATCCCAACTTCAGAATAGAATATTATAAAGCAATCACAGCTGAAGCTATGCAGGGGTATATTGCTAGGATATAATTCTGAAAAGCTTCAGCTCTCATCAGTTTTTGTTTTTTGTTGTTGTTGTTAACCATTAATTTTGATGAGTAACTTCTGGATTTCCAATTCCAGTGTCTCCATTTTCAGGAGCTGGAAGGCCTTTTTCCTAATTCAACATCCAATTCAGTCAGACAATCTGGGGTCTGTATCAATTTGTTTAGGGCTAATATTGGGTTTTTTAGATGCCAAATTAATGGGTTTTGTACTCTCCTAAAGAAGATGTGAATCTGGTCAAATCCCAAAACACAGCAAAAAGATTCTGGGATATTGCTGTTGTGATAGCACTATCAAATCTTAAAATTCCATCTGCATATTCCTCATTTCAAGAAAAGAATTAGAAAAAATGTGACAAAACTGTGGCTTTATTTAACAATCATTCATTCCATGAGTAAAGTTATGACAGTACTGAAGTAGGGAACTTATGACCATTCCTGAATTGGTACAGACATCTAGCATCTCCATGGTCATATGATTGTGATTTGGGTGCTTGGTAACTGGAATGCAATTACAACTGCACAGAATTCCCCCCCCCTTACAAATTTGCCATTTGCAATCTTTACTGCTGGCTTCCAACAAGCAAAACCAATGAATCCAGCATAAGGTTATAAATAGCAATCACATGACATCATGTCTAACAAATATGTAGGATGGCACCTGGAACTGCCAAAACTCCCATTATATGTCAGCATGGTCATTTGACATCATGCTTTACAATTATTGCTTAGCAACAGGCTTACAGGTCCTAATTACTGTAGTTAAGCAAGAATTACATGTATATCTCCAAAAAAAGAATTTCTCTGCTTTCAGGGTATGGAGGTACATAGGATTTTTTTTTTATCAATATGCCCAATTTTGCCATGAGGTCAACTAGAAATTGCAAAAAACCCAACACCTGTAATTAAATATCCTGCATGAAAAGAATGTTTTTTAAATGACACTCAGCTGAACAATCCTCAGAATTCCCAATTGAAATGGAAACTTGCAAGCATTCATTTTGGCCAGCTTTTGTTCACTCAATCTGATCCTGTGGCTTCTGTGTATGTATGGCTGTGCAGTTGCAGTGCAGCACTTTAACAAAGATTCATATAAAACAGGACTGCAAAGTCATAAAGTCTGTCTCTACATCTGGAAACATCCTACTGCTTCTTCACTTGGCATTAAATTCGAGACTTCTGTGCATGTGCAAAGGCATCTTTTGGTGTCTTCAGTTAGCTTCTGGAAATGTTGAAAAAGGCCTTGAAGAACAGCCTTGGTGGGCATGTTGGCTAAGGTAAATTGCAACAGCTTACACACAACATATATCTCTCCAAGGAAAACAGACTCAGCTAAATGGTTTGGAAATGTCTTGCGTGCAATCTATCAAAGGCTGCACAGACTCAAAGGTCTTAATTCTTCCCCGAAGCAACTGCATTTTATGTCTCAAGTCCTATTGTCACAATAACAGAAGGAAACATCCTTTTAAATCATGCTAAGTACAAGGCTCCATTTAGTATACAAACACCTATCCTTCTGCAAGTAAAATCAGAGGAAAGTTTAATTACTCTTAAATGCAATTTTTCTCTCACAGTTGTTCTTAACACTCACACTTAGTATTACACAAGGCTATCAGCTGACATCTTTAGAGCTGAACGCTTTGCAAGTGTAACAACAGCTGTGACAGTAACTGCTTTATAATCACAATTGGGCAGCCATGTCAGCTTCCTACCTCTAATTTGTCTTAAAAATATTTAGGATAGATACATAGAAATGAGTGATCAGTAAAGAATTGCAATGTATTTTACATGACTAAATGGAAATGCTTTTTCTAAATATGTGATGGGTACTCAGTGTTTTGTTTTGGTTTTTTTTGGCAAATTAGAACACAGTTGGAAATACACGTTGGAGGTTTTTGTACATAAGCAATATTATTGTGTAAGCGTTGTATATGTAATATAATTCAAAAATACTTTGCAGGAATGATAGAACAAACCTGTTATAGCAGAAGTAACAAGTCAGACTTTTCCTCCATTCCACCTTTGAGCCAAGTAAAAGTCAAATGGCAGGGGAAGATACATTTGTCAGCTTTTGCTTATAAAGATGTTAAACAGAAATTCTGCCAAGAAACAAAATTGGTAATCCTAGTGGGGATAACCAAGGCCTAGATTATGAATTATAAATCTGTGAAGATGAACTGATGATGTAGAAAACTATATCACCATGTCAGAAATCAGAATACTTAGTTGGAGACTCCAACTCCAATCAGTAACTTCTATTTCACCTGAGAGACATTCAGGAAACATCGTACACATTCTGCAATTTGTCCAAGGGGAAGGAACAAAGCGTGCATTGTGGTATCATGGTACATGTCTACTTATGGACTTGTGCTTGTGACATTGCAGAGCGTATGTGAAAAAGCAAAGTTTTGTGCTGTGCTGTCACAGTGCACCCTTCGTCATTTTGGAATGATCATGGTAATGAAAGGACATCTAGGCACATTGTATTTTTATGTAGGAAGTACATTAAGATATGCAGATATGAAAATGACAGCTCTACCATATGCTTTCTTGTAGAAAAGCTTTCACCAAATATAACTTTCACAACACCGCATGATTAAGTACATATACTATAATTTCTTATTCTATTCATGGAGCAAAAGGTTTATCCTTTTTAAAATTAATTACTTCATACATAAACTGAAAAGAAGCATGTACAATGTATCATTGTGTAATTCAGTATCAAGTATTGCTATACCTAAAAAGAAATATTGAATTGTTTTCCAAATTATTACGAGCACATGCCATTATTGTTCAGATGACCCAAACGCTTTGCTTACAAAATGAAGACCTTATCTGGTATCACTTCTCTGAGAGCTAAGAAAGAAGGAAATATAGACATAGAAACAGATTCTGTGTCTTTATCTATCAAAATGCAAAAGAGAAAAATTGGTGTTCACAAAAACTTGTGTTCATTCCCCTTCACAAAAGAAAACCAAGCAAATGACTATTAGTATGAGTCAGGGTGGTGCAGTGGTTAAAGTGCAGTATCGCAGACTACTTCTGCTGACTGCTGGCTAACTGCAATTTGGCGGTTCAAATCTCACCAGGCTCCAGGTTGACTCAGCCTTCCATCCTTCCGAGATGGGTAAAATGAGGACCCAAATTGTTGGGGGCAATATGCTGATTTTGTAAACCGCTTAGAGAGGGCTGTAAAGTAATGTACAGTGGTATATAAGTCTAAGTGCTATTGCTATTGCTAGTACAGCATATATCTGAAACCCCAACATAAGACGGAAGAAAGAGATCAAGTGAAAAACAAACCTTGAACCTCTATGGAACCTTATCTGTTTATTTCCAAAGGAAGGCAAGCAGGCTGGAGAAATTCCTGTACTATAGGTGGAACACAATAATCAACTTGAACCTTTCATATGTGATCTGATTGTATGGACCAAAAGTTTCATAAACCTTTCAATAATATTTATCTAGAAAAAGACCACTGAAATTCAGTAATGTTGATACTCCAATAATTTAGTCTCATACCATTAAGGAAAGGTTACAACCTGCAGGCAATATGCTATGCAGACTATATTCCATTAGGTAAAATAAACTGCACTAACATAAAATATAAAATGTAAATTAATTATATATAAAATTGCTCAACATAGTCCAAAGCATTGAAAATTTTGCCATCTAATCACTAACATAGCTTCTTGTAAGTATGAACTAGGTCCAGAAATGCAACAAAATTGAAATTTTTCATGTGAATAACAACATAGTATAGTAATATTTTTCAACTGCATATGACTAGACTGTACAAAGTAGGTTAGTTGACTATTAGACAGTTTAAACTAAATAAAAGGAGACCTTGCTAATGGTGACTCATGGCTTAGTCATCTCCCACTGCAATGTGCTCTACATGGGGCTGCTCTTGAAGAGCATTTGAAAGCATTTGTCTGATCCAGAATGCAACTGTTTGGATAATTTTATGATGTCCCTTGATGCGTTCATATAACATTGCTGCTCTGCCACCTGTGTTGGCTCTCAGTAAGCTTTTAAATCTAATTTAAACTGTCAGTTACTACCTATAAATGCCTACATGGCATAGGACCAGGCAGTTTGCAGAACCGCCTGTTTTCCATTGTTTTTGTTGCCCTACCAAGTGCAGCAGGAAGGATATACTTCAGGTCCTCTACATCAGGGGTCACCAACATTTTGGACCTCAGGGACCACCACCAAATTCATACATTTTAAATCCCGTGGACCACTAATATGATCTGCCCAATGACCAGCTGGGTGGGCATGGCTATGTCATGTGACTGGGTGGATGTGGCCAACTCAATGTCACTCACATCGAAGGGTGCCTTGCCAGCTTCTATTTGTCCCTCCCCTCCCAGCCACTCCTCTCCTGCCCGCCTGGGCTCCTTAGGGCCCCAACAGGAAGCACTTGTTGGAGTTAAGCAGCCACCAAGAGAAAGGCAAGGCAAAATAGCTGCCTCAGTTAAAATTGGATCTGATCGAGGAGGAGGCTTGGCAGAAGCACCTCACTGAGGACTACAACCATAGGCTTTCCAAGCAGAGGGAAGACCTGAGGGAGTACAAGGCCAGATACCAGCGCCTGGAGGCTCAGCAGGCTGAAAAGGTCAGCCAGTTCCAGGCCATAATGCAGTCCCACTAGAACCCTTAAGGCCCTCTGGCTCTTTGTCACCAGCAGCACTTCCCTTCAGCCTTCGCCCAAAGCCCTGCACCAAGAGGGTGAAGCAGACCCCAAGTTGGGATTTCTGCCCCCCTCCAACCCACACAAAAAGACCCAAAGTCTGCAGCAATCCTGGCATGGGCAACTCCAAGGAGCTGGCATGGGCCAAGGTGGGACCACTGCAGCCCATCCTCCAGCAGCAGAACAAACTGCAAGGGATCTCAGGGCCCAGTCATAAGAAGTCCCATGCTCCTAGGAAGATGGTGAAGAAGCTCTCTGGTCCACTGGCCTCCCACTCTGGTGTTTTTTAAAAAGATAATTTTCCATTATTCCACGTTTGTTGCACATACAGGAAATAGTTTACTCCGGAGGCAGGTGGTTTTACAAATGCAGGCTTTGAGGTGCGCAGGTCAAGCCGAGAGCCAACGAGGGCTCCAGAAAAGCCCCCCTGAGCCCCCCAATTGATTTCCTTTCAAATGTAGACTCATCTGCCAGAGCCTGTCCCAAGCAGCATCCCGCATTCCCATCTATATTCACCCCTGCAGGTTTTTGCCAACAGGAAAACCAAAGTTGTTTGCCTTTTTCCAGAAAGTTTTATCTCCTCCCAAGCCAACGCTGGGCTTTTCTTGTGGTCTCCCTTTCTAATGAGGTCTGATCCGATCCTTTCTTTCCAAATTAACCAAAGGGAAAAATGGGAAACTGGCCAGTTTCCCTTCATTTCAGAGTCTCCAACCTAGGCAACTTTAAGCCTGGCGGATTTCAACTCCCAGAATTCCCCAGCCAGCAAAGCTGGCAAAGCTGGCAGTTGAAGTCCACTAGGCTTAAAGTTGCCAAGGTTGGAGACCCCTGCTTTAAATTCCCCATGAGGCACGTCGATCAGAACCGCAGCTGCCTTTGCCCCATGTTCGGCCTTTCCTCTTTCCTTCTTTTGAGGGGCAACTCCCATTGAAATGGACAGGACGATAAACGGGAAAAAGGACGGGAGAGATGAAGATCGCACCGTGGGTCTCCCATGTAAAGAAGTGACAACCACCTTCTTGTGCCAACCCCGAACTGAATGTTGCTTCAATCTTCCTCTTCCTCCCCACTCTAAACTCAAATGGTGAGTTTCCCCCCCCCCACTGCATCAGAAGTGCAGAGTTGCAGAATGTGCACTCTTTCCCCTTTGCACCCGGGTATTTTTTGCAGTGATTGCAGCCAAGTCTCGCCAGCAGCCAGAGGGGAAAGGAAGGGAATTGCACCACATGGCTTGGTCACCTCCAGCCCAGTGACCCCCTCTGCCGCTTCTTTAGCGCGTGATCTGTGAAGTGATGAGCACTCGCTAAAACAGCACGGAAAAGCTATCTTGGATGCCTGTTACCTCTCCTCTCTCAAGAGCCCAGCTGAACTTTCCCACACTGCGGTCCCATATTCCAGAGCTGCAGTAGTCATAGGCCTGGCCCTTTGGTCATCCCAGGGCAGCTCCTCCATGGTAGGCCAGTGCACCTGGCTGGAGGAGCTGCTCTGGGATAAACAAAGGGCCAATCCTGTGACTACTGCAGCTCTAGAATATGGGACCAAGTTTCCCATCGACATCAACAAGCCACCCCAGGGCAGATTTCCTCCCCCCCTGGCCGTTGGTCTTACCTTCCAGTTCCTGCTGTGTGGCTCTTCTACTCCTGCAGGTATGGTTTGCGCTCAGCCGAATGGTGGGGCCAGCAAGTAGGCGGACCATGTGGGCCATGTGGGTGGCACAGCCTTGTGTTCTCGCACAGACCACCCAAATTTTCTCACGGGCTACCACGGGTCTACATCAAACAATATTGGACCTGGACTCATGCCTTATTTATATAGCTGCATCTGATCCACCCCCCAGATGTCTGGATGACCTTGATCTCATTAGCCTTTGGGGGATTGTGGGGATCTGCCTTAGGGAGGATGACAGAAGACTAATAAAACTAATAAAAACGAATAATTTGAATGAAAAACTAGGAAAAAATAAAGGAAAAAGACCAAAATAAAAATGCAGAAAGAAAAAATATTGAATTATTTTTGTTATTATTGTTTAACATAGTTTTTATTTCCATTTAACATTTAACATTTTACTAAATGTTATCACTGACAGCTATTAGTGTAAAATTTAATTTGATGAAAAATATTTATCTTCCCTGGAAATTAATTCTTCTTTTCTTTTTATCTCATCCAAAATAGCCTGCCTTTTCTCCTGGCTCTTGTTTTTAAGTAAAGTATTATATTTATAAAATAGCTTCTCATAAAAGCTTTCCTAAGTCTGTTCCTATGTTTAAATAATTTTCCAAAAAGATCTACTGGTTTCTTTTTACAGTCCTTCACCTTTCCATAGCAGAGTAAGAATATTCTTTAGAATTTCTGTCTCCTTGTTTCCACTAATCCTAAATTAACCATTATCTATACCAAAAGACATTTTGTAATTTACCCTGAGGGTTTTGATATTTTTCTCAGATGTTCTGACTAACTATGAGGAAATCACGTCCCCCATCAAACACCAATTTTCATAAGAAAAACTTATTAATTTCTCCATAAATCACTTTTAAAATGTCACTTTACCCTCATTGGGGGACACAAATTTTCAAAAGCATAGTCTTATCGTTCAACTTCAATCCAACAAATCTACCTTACTCATCACTCAATAAAAGTTCTGGCTTTAGTTGAGGATTAATATACAAAACAACTCAACATCTTAAGAAAAGAAATTGTTACTCTTTTGTAAGGTTCTGAAGATCTGGATATATTTCCAGGCTTTTGGGCTAGACAGTCAGGCAAGCTCTGTGGGTGCTGTGGCTTTGTTTGGGGGTTACTATTTAACAGGGGTATCAAGACTTTATACTATTATGACAGTTTTAATCTTTCTACGCCACTCAAAGTCATTGTTTTGAAACGGGCAACTCTATAAATCATATAAATAAATTTTTAAAATCTGAAGTTTACATTCTTAAAAAACAATAAATGTATATACATATACAAAATAAGATAAGACTATAGAAATAAGATAGGAGTGATTAAGCATTACCTTGAAACTTTTAAACAGATTAATCAGCATCTCCTATACATTTTCCTCTGTTTATCACTGCAAATGCATCATTAATACACCATTTTAAATGTGATATTTCGGGGATAGTTTTACCTAGTGCTTCTTAACAAGACTTCAAACAGTTTGAAAGATAAACTGGATTACACACTTGCCCTATCTGTATAGTAGGTATAAAATGCTATTAGAGATGGCATATATTGTAAATCAATGGTAAAACCAAAGTTAGTTCTTCCACAGTTTCTTGGAGAAAGAAAATATGTATCTTTTGCTGTATTTATTTTTGGAAGTTATTCCACAAAACTTTCAGACAGCTATTTGTTTAGCCATTTGCAACACAATTTGGCTTTTTACTTGTCAGCCAGATGTTGGAAATGTAACCAGACACCAGGTACGTATTATCACATGTGATGGACATGTGAGAAAGCAAAGAAATATTGAACAAAAATACATACATGGTTAGTGTTACATACTAGGCTAGCCAATGAGCGAAGCCTGCTAGGGGCATCACTCATTGGCTAACCCGCGCGGCGGGAAAATCATAGCAATGTCAGTGGCTGAAAGGTTGGACAGTGCTGGGTATATAAACCGGCGCTGGCCGCGGCTTTGCCGCGAATATTCCGAGACTTAAATAAAGTTCAGTTCTAAAAAAAAATAAAATAAAAAAAAAAGTTCAGTTCTGCATCCAGCCCGTGTCCTGCCTCTTCCTACCACCCGATCTAACACTGGCAACGAAGGTGGAATCTTAGGAGAGATCAAAGGATGACCACGAGGCGCAGCCATATTGGAAAGCATCCAAGCCATCTCACCAACAAAATCCACCGCAATCTCAAGTAACCTCTCAACATCCGAACGGCAGAATGGCCCACAAACCAGCCACCATTGCTTACAACCCGGCCAAGGAAAAGTGGTCATCCTACCTGGGTCGCTTCAAAAGGTATCTCGAAGCAAACGGGCTGCAAGGGTCAGCCGATGGAAAGAAGAGAGCCCTCTTCTTGACCTACTGTGACTCTGAGCTGTACAAGCTGGCCGAAGCCCTCATCAAGGGGGAATTGGCCACCGTGGCTTGGACCGATCTGAAGGCGGTGTTGACGGCTCACTTCGACCCAGCCCCATCCTTCATGGCCCACCGGCATGATTTCTACATCCAGACACAGAAAGAGGACGAATCGGCCAGCGACTACCTCGTAGCGCTCCGCCGGCTGGCCAAGGGCTGCAGGTTTTGCAACACCGAAGAGATGATCCGGGACCGGATTATCCTGGGGATGAAGGATGGGGCCCTACAGAAGCGGCTCATTGCAAAGGGAGACGTCCCATTCAAAGAAGCCAGGGCCGCCGAAGCATCCAATAGCTCCGCGGCCAGAATCAAGGGGGCTACTAAGGTCCACGTGGCCAGAAACACCCCAGAACAACTCAGCCCATCGGAAACAGAGGCGAGTGAGGAAGAAGAGCGGGAAATCCACCAAATGGGCGGCAGCAAAGGCAAGCCCGGGAAGCCAACCCAATCGTGCAAGGGCTGTGGCGGGAAACACCCAAGGTCAGCCTGCCGTTTCAAAGAGGCCACATGCTGGGGATGCAACCGCAGAGGGCACATCGCCGAGGTCTGTAGAGCGGAACAACCGTCCGGAAGCGAGGCCAGGAGGCAAAGCCCACCCCCGAAGCAAGGGAAGCCATGGAGGAAGTCCAATACCTACAAAACCAAGAAGAGGGACGACAACCGAGAGGAAGACGTCCATTATACAGGTGTGGGATTTGCCCAAACCCACGTGGGAGCCGTGGACGCATACGAGAGCAGCCAATTCACCACGCGGGTGACTATTGAGGGGACCCCATGCAAAATGGAGGTCGACTTGGGCGCGTTCCTCTCCATTATATCCTGGACAACCCTTCAAAAGCTCGTGCCGGCGATTAAGAAGAGCGGACTGAAGACTCAGAGGGTTACGATAAAAGATTACCAAGGGCGCACCATACCAGTTGCGGGGAAAACCAGACTGCAGGTGGCTTACGGAACTTTCACCGAAAAACTTCCAATAACTGTCGTCGACCGAGACCTCCCCAGCCCTTTAGGGAGGGAATGGTTTGCCCCGCTAGGAATCACCATCGCAGGGATCCGGGCAGTCTGGGGAGCCACCCAGAGGCACCAAGACGACGACAGCGACATCGCCAACCTCACCAGGAAGTTCCAGGAGGTCTTCAGCGACCAATTGGGCAAGTACAAGGGGACCCCAATATCATTTAACCTAGACCCTAAAGTAGCCCCTATCCGGCTCAAGGCGAGGAGGGTACCATTTGCCCTCAAACCCAAAATTGAGGAGCAGCTAGACAAGTTGGTAGCCCAGGGAATATTAGAGCCCATGGACTTCACCCGGTGGGAAACCCTTATTGTGACGCCCATCAAGGCGGACGGATCTTTGAGGATCTGTGCGGACTACAAATGTACCCTGAACCGTGCGCTGCAACAAAGCGCATACCCGGTGCCGGTGGTGCAGCACCTCCTGCACTCGCTTGGCCGCGGGAAAATATTCGCCAAGCTCGACCTGGCGCAGGCGTACCAACAGTTGCCAGTAGACAAAGCTACCGCGCAGGCGCAAATGATAGTTACCCACAAGGGGGCGTTCAAGTGCCGGCGCCTACAATTCGGCGTCAGCATCGCTCCCGGGCTTTTTCAAAGCGTAATGGAACGGCTATTGCAGGACATTCCCGGGGTTGTCCCGTACTTCGACGAGGTAATCGTCTCAGCTAAGGATAGGCGAGAGCTGTTCGGGAGGCTGGAGACCATCCTGAGACGGTTCCAGAAAGCTGGACTGCGACTAAAGAGGGACAAGTGCCACATCGCAGTACCCGGAGTGGACTTCCTGGATTTCCACATAGACGCGGCAGGAATCCACCCGACCCTCAGCAAATTGCAGGCCATACAGGAAGCACCAACCCCCACTAACAAGATGGAGCTGCAGGCATTCCTAGGGCTCCTTAACTTCTATCACATATTCTTACCGCAGAAGGCGACCGTCGCGGAGCCCCTGCATAGACTGCTGGACAAGGGGGCTGAGTGGAAGTGGGAAGCACCGGAGGAGGCCGCATTCAGGAAAATAAAGACAGCAATCACTTCAGATTCGGTGCTGATACAATACAGCACAACCCTCCCTCTGGTCCTGTCTTGCGATGCATCCCCCCACGGCATCGACGCGGTCCTCAGCCACAGGCTACCCAGCGGAAGGGAGGCCCCAATAGCGTTCTATTCCAAGACGCTATCGAAAACGGAAAGGAACTATGGCCAAATTGACAAGGAAGCACTGGCTGCCGTTGCGGGAGTCAAGCGCTTCCATGAATACCTTTACAGCTGCAAATTTGAACTCATTACTGACCACAAGCCTCTGCTGGGGATCCTCGCTGGCGACAGGCAAACACTGGGCATCCTGTCACCCCGAATGTTAAGGTGGACAGTATTCCTTGCCGCCTACAACTACACCCTCACCCACTGACCAGGAAAGGACATTGAGCACGCCGACGCTCTCAGCCGATGCCCACTACCTGAACTAGTAGAAGACCCGGCACCAGCAACCACTGTAATGCTAATAGACGCTTTGTGGAACCCACTGATGACGTCAAGGGAGATTGCGAAGGAAACAGCCAAAGACAAACTATTGGCGCGAGTTTTGACTTGGGTCTGGAAGGGATGGCCGACGGGGGGCGCAGGCGCAGAAGCACAACCTTTCATAAGTAGGAAGACTGAACTGTCAGCGGCAAAGGGATGTCTTCTATGGGGTGACAAGGTGGTTACCCCGGCTAGCTTACAGAAGGGGGTGCTCACGAGGCTACACGAGGGACACCCCGGCATAGTACGCATGAAAGCGTTGGCTAGGAGCTATGTGTGGTGGCCTGGGATGGATGGGGAGATAGAACACTGTAGCCCAATGAGGGCCATGCCAAGAGAGCAGACCTGCACCCCCAGCAGCAGTCCCCCTAAGGTGGGAACAACCGGCAAACCCATGGAGCAGGCTCCACGTGGATTTCGCGGGGCCCTTCTAGGGACAAACTTTCCTGGTGGTAGTGGATGCCCACTCCAAATGGTTAGAGGTGGCTTTAATGCACACCACCACAACCGAGGCCACCACCAGGGTACTAGATAAACTGTTCGCCACCCACGGGTTGCCAGATGTCATAGTCTCCGACAATGGCCCTCAATTTACGTCCACATAGTTTGAGGGATTCCTAGCGGAAAGGGGGATCAGGCATGCACTATCGGCACCCGCACATCCCCAGACAAACGGACAGGCTGAAAGGATGGTCTGGTTCACGAAAGAGACCCTAAAGAAAATGGGCCTAGGGGACTGGCATAGCAAAATCACAACAATGCTGCTAGCACAGCATATAACGCCACATGCAACGACAGGCCAGAGCCCAGCAGAACTACTCATGGGCCGGCGGTTAAGGACAACCCTGGATAGGTTACATCCCGACTATTGCAACGACCCACCCCCAGAATACAGAGGGGCAGCCCAAAGCTTCACTGTAGGGGACCCCGTGTTCGCAAAAAACTTCACGGGGGACCCGTGTGGATCCCAGCCACGGTGAAAAGGACAGTTGGACCCTGGTCCTATAGGGTCGAGACCAGCGAAGGACAGCTCTGGAGCCAGCACATAGACCAGCTCCGGAGAAGGGAAGAGCAGGGAGAGCGCAACCAAGGCCCAGGGGGGAAGCCGCAACAAAGCGGCGGAATTCCAGCCCTAAACAAAAACTCAGACCCACAACACACACAACCGCGAAGACACACACACCCACTCACTCTGTCACGAGAGAGACTCAAGCCCGGGAAGGACAGGTGGCGACTTACCGTTAGACGAGGAGGTGCCCCAAAGTACGTCAGGGCCCTCGGGCTCGACGGACTCGACCAACGCCCAAGGAACCTTCCAGGAGGTTCCCCGGGGGGAGTCCGGAG
>JAOYMU010000274.1:61538798-61566440 GCA_025802295.1 Psammodynastes pulverulentus
AAATACAATTAAATTAAAATTATTAAATCAAAACAAGTGGGCCACTGAAAAATTATCAAACGTTTACCGGTCCGCGGTGATAAAAAGGTTGGGGAACACTGCTTTAAAGTTATATTGTGCTTGAAAATTAACACTGCTTTTCTTTTCTCTGAAACAAGGAGAGATTTTGGATATGAAATGAAGTCATCTAAGATTAATCTGTAAAATATAGCTCAAAAGCTGACAATTTTGTCATTTCTAAGATTAAATTTCTATGTATTCCAACTTAATTACAGAAGTGCATTTATCTTCAAGCTATAACATGTGAGAGATAATATACCTTACAGAATTATCCATTTATTGTTTTACAAATAATTTTGATTATAGACTTTTTTTTAAATATACGGTCAAAGACTTCTCTCAGTCAAGGGTTACATTATTGTTTTCTCTATTTTGAGGAACCTCAAATTTCAGAAAATGACTATAAGCTGTACTGATGCCACAGAAAAAAATTTATACATTCAAAAAAGGTGAACTAAAGAAGGGCAAAATTAAATTAGAGCTTATCAGCAGTAAGCAATTATTAACTGAATGATGTTCAAGTACAAAAATTGTGTACTGTTATTCATCATTCCAACAAGGAAATACCATTTAAAAAAAATATTTTACAAATTATTTTACAATGAGTTCTAATCTTCAGTTACCAATGTTTGATTAGAAGGATAATTTGATCGACTTTAACAACTTTTAATACTTAAATTCACTACAACTCCCTACTATGTCTATATACTTATATGAAATTCCATGAATGACTATGTTTGGAGCAATATCTGAAAAAAACCTGACAGAACATTTGTTAACTAACTTGCCATATAAACTGAAGTTAGGCTGTTTAATCATTAGTAGATCTGTTCATAGATAAGTGCTCCAACATACCTTTGCAAACCTTCTAAATGCCTCTGTAAACTATTTTTGTTCAATTTAATTTTCTAAACCTTAGGGGAAATACTGTTATGCAACAATACAAAAAGAGTAAAATGTAACTGCTATCCCCAGGAATTAGCTTAAAAGAAAGGATTCCAACCAGTCATATCAAGCAGTTATTTTTTCCAATAATTTATGTAAGTCTCATAAGTCTCTAATTGACTGAAGGGAGCATAGAGCTTTTATTCAATTCCATTGAATGCTGCATACATTCAATTACCAACTATACAGGGGCGAATAAACTGAAATTAAATAATAAAGTTTTATTACTGATTAGAAGGAAACTGTGGAGTGGAACTGGGATTCAGCTTGCTCTGCATAGTGGCTTCACTCCCTTGGAAACAAAAAAAAATTGTAGAAGTAATTTTTTAAGAAATTTAAACTCAATTCTGCAAAGCCCTGATGGGATTATATCTAGTAAGACAAAATTGGCTGAGAAAAGTACAATACAATCACATCAGTACACTTTTTATTTTTATATCTCAGTTTTATTTTCGCTTCCATCCTCTGTTTCTCTCATTCTTTGTCACAATAAGTAATCTTATTTAACCAAATAAAAATCCTGTATTACTACACTGTTGGTTTGTACTAGCAACACACAAAGAATTGCTGGATACCTATCCCCTAGCAAAAGAGAAAAGTAGAATCATCTATTGTTCTATATACTATTTAGATGCCAGATGAAGACAATGCTTACTCCAAACTCAAGAACAGCCACCTGCCTGCAAAAAACTCTATCCAGGGATCCCAGAAACAGGGAAGAGGAGTGATAGGATAAATATTGTAGGAAGGGATTCCCAGACCTGGGTTACCACTGTGATAGAGAACTTCCTTCTTACACGTAGCTTCATCATTTTTAACATAAAGACAAAAGTAGGCCATGGGACAAAAAAGATAGCTATTAATTTAATACAGAGATTATATACTGTTTGGTCAATTTTGATTTCCATAGTAAGTGGCATAGAAGCACATTTTTCTACTCAGTGATTTTGACAAACATCCTTTCTTCACAACAGACTACATGCTATTGGCTACCTTTATAGCCACATACTATATTACATAGTATATAGTATGTTTTAATAAACATTCTACCTAGGGTTACAAATCCATCCTTTTGCTTTTTGTCAAGGCATATACAGTTGCATCAGATCAAAGAACCAACAACTCTACAGGTAAGGTAAGGGGCTTTACATGCTAGTATTGTGAGAAAATAAAGAATCTTAAAAACTGAAAGAGGAATTTATTGGTGAATTCATTAAAGCAGAGTGTCTTGGAACATTTTGAATTGTTTCTTTTCAGATTTCTCCACGTTTGCTAAGAACCCACTTTAGCTGATGATTACTTTGCAATGTTGAATGCAAATACCAATTGTCATGAGAAATATAGTCTTGTGATTATTAAACTATCCTAGCTAAAGAGTTTTGCCATCACCTGGAAACATAACATCAAAGGACTGAAAATCTGTAGCCAATAGGATGGTTTCTCCAAAATCTAAGATCTTATGGGCATTGGTATCTTGGTAGACCCTGGCATGAACGCAATAGGTGTGTCAGAGGTGAATTATACTCCTGAGACTGAACATTTCATCAGCTGAGAACACTGAATAGAACAGAACAGGAGCTGAGGGACTTAGAGCAAGAACAGAACAGAACAGATCAGACTTGAAAGAAAGAAATGCAGAAACTGAAAGATCAAGTCCTGAGGGAAAAGTTGCTGTTAGCATCAGGAGACCAATGGAAAGCAATGTGATCAGAATACAAATGCTCTCACCAAAGCAAAATGAGGCAGAGAACTATACAATAAACATTAGGCAGGGTAAAGAATCTTTGTAAATTTGTTTCCCAGAGAAAGTGTTCTGGTCTACAAAGTGTTCATCATGGATTCTACATTTGTGTCAAATGGGAAGAGGAATAAGATTGTAAAGGAAATAATTTTTGTAAAAATTCCAAAAAGAACGAGGCAGAGAAAACCAACCTGTAATAAGAAAAAGGTTAATTAATTGCCTCATTAATAATTACAGAATTTTTCTCTTTTAAGTAATAGTTAAAAAGCTTTATTATTCTGGTTTGTCGCACAGTCAGCCAGATGTTTAGACTGGATTTTATCCACCTATCAAGTTCTTTCCAAGGTCTTGGGAACGGCAAATGTCATTGTTTGATGATATTTAAAGTATTGTCGCAAGATATAAGCTGTTCCAAGTAAAGCTGTCTTTTGCAATTAACTGATGCCAATTTTATCAATGCCAATGGTCTTCAAATGGCATTCCAGATATTTGGGGATTTCACCCAAAGTGCCTAGTACTACTGATATTATTTTCTTTTTCAAATGAACTTTTTTTCCCCTACAATAATAATAATAATTATTCACTCTGATGCTATTACTGAAATCCACACTGTTAGTTTCAATTATTACTGCTGGTCACACAAACTAATCGTAGTATTGCAGCAACTAAGCCAAACTGTGCAAAAAATAAAATGCAGTAAAGGACAGAAGATCACAGATCTTATTTTTAAAATTAAATTGCCATTATAATAATCTAGCATGACAGTATTGTATTTGATCATTATTCATCCCAACAGATTTATGAAAACATAATTTCAGATGGAACTCAAAATCAATCTAACCTAATAACATCAGTCTTGGATCTTCGGTGTTGCTGCTCCCGCTCTGGCACTATGTGCCAAGTAAAGACCAGCCTCCAGTCGAACCCACCAATCTGCGGCTCTCCAGCATTTCCCAAGAATTGAAAGGTGTTCCAGTCAATTACATCAATCACAGGACAGACGACAGCTGATGGTTCTTCCTTAATTCTATGCATGTTTATAAAGAAATATTGTTTGTATCCTGATGGTAGAAACTAAACATGTTGAATAGATTGTAGACGACCATTAGCACAAGTATATAAAAGTAATTTTCAGTTTTACAAACTTTTACAGACATTTTACAATATTTTCCTAATAATTAAAGAAATACCTAACCAATTTCTATCGTCAAAGTAACTAGTATAAAGATATTTATGTCCGAAAGGTGCATTTGGAGTACATTCCCAAAATTTCCACCCAGCATAGTTCCAAACAGGCTTGGAGGATTCCAGGTTGGGAAAGACTAACATAGAACAAGAAAGGATAATGCTTTGTATATTTTATTTTTCTGTATCATGTGCATTTTCTGCATATACATTTTCTGGCTCCCACTCTGACAGTCTTTTGGAAGGCCCTATAGACTTGGTTTTGCCAGCGGGCCTGGGGAACCCAGAATGTGAGGGAGCCCGTCAATGGCTTGTTTAATTATGTGCTGTCGCTGGGAGGATGTGTCATTGGCTTTTTTTATTTTTATTTTTTTCTATATTGTGTTTTTATTGCTTGTAAGCCTCCTAGAGTTGCTGTGAAGTGAGTATAGACAGCTATATAAATTTTATAAATAAATTAAAAAAATTTCAACATTTCCAAGTATATTTTGTAAATAATCAAAGGTGTTGGGTAAAAACCACCATTCTCCATCGTGTAAAAATCTTTACATATTTATTGTACCCCATCATTGGGTTGCTCAGATAAGGTGCAAAGATTTTCAAACCAGCTGGGAATATGGAGCCTCACTGCCTGCAGTAAAAACTAAGGAAAGAGATGAAAAATGTTTACCTTTCTATCCTCACATACAACAATGGCATTAATAAATGTGAAGGATAACTAATTATTCCTTCTATAGACTATTATACTGAGTTTCACTTCAGTGCTGTTGCAAGAGGCAAACAAGCATACTTGTGCATATTTTCTTTTAGTCAAGATTCAATAAGCCTCTTCTTTTATTCATCTGCTGACATCATCAGATCAGTCAAAAACTTTCAACTATCTCCTCTCTAAACTCTTCTACTTCACTGGTTCTACTCTAATTTAATACAATTATGTATGCGTAACTAATCAATTCCAGCAATAAGTTTGCATAATTAATGAACTGTTAAATGGCTTAAACAAAGGACACAAACCATCAGCAAATGTACAAAATGCCTGCAGGAAAGCAACAAGCAGAAAACTTGTAACATGTTCTATAAAAAGAAGACAACATAATATACTACTGCTGGTGATCTGAGGAATTGTTTTATATTTATTCAACCGATCATACCTATTTTCCTCCTTCTGAATCCTACATAGGGTAGCCAATGTGGCCAAGAGAACAACTTATTAATATTTTAAATTTTAGAGGCAAAAATAGTGTGGAATATTATTTCTCACTGACTGTTGCCTCTCTTCATCAGAATAATCAAGCTAAATAAAAAAAATGACATTTCTTATTGTCAGGTTTTATTTGGAAGATAAAACCTTTTTGTTATGGATTACGGTAATTTGCTTTGTAGTAAATAAACTAATTAATAATTTACAGAAGCAAATAAAAACAAAAATGGAAGGAAATACATTATTCAGCTTTTGTCACTATACATTTATTATGATATTGATAATCATCTTCAAGAAAAGAAGAAAGAGATGAAAGTTTGGAGCAGATTAAATGAAGCCAAACTGAAGAACAATAGAACTTCCATCAATCCTAGCATTCACAAGCACAAAGAGACTCATATTACTCACTCTCCAGTCCAAGCAACTTCAAGAGTTCAGTGGCCACTCCTTCTGACGGTGCCTGTCAGTGAAATGGCCATGCTCCCAGCAAGCTGCAGACTAACTGCCAAACAACCACAGATAAAAGATAAAAGACACAGGAGGAAAAAGAAGATGGAGTCAGAGATGGTGAAGAAGGAAGACCAAAAGAACTTGTATTTGATTAAAATTATCCAAGCCGTTATACTGGATTAAAATGATACAACTAGAATACAAAAATCTGGAGCAGAATCTATTTAAGGACATATTACTTATCTCCCCCCCCCCTCTTAATTTCTACCTAGAAAGTAGAAAGCAGCAAGCACAATTATTTCTAATTGTGGTCATGTTATATATCAAGGAATCATTTGCTTTTTGATCATTTTATTTTATACAAAGTCAACACTATTGTACAGTCTGCTTCCAGCTCTTCATTTCTAATCCCAGCACATTTTGTACAAGAAGTACATTAAAACAATAAATCAATAAATCCTGCCATTCTTAATCCCTCCTCAAGTTTGCAGTCAATTCATTTAAGTGAAGTTTGCGTTGAAGGAGAAACAACCACCAGAAACAGGCATTTGGGCCAAACAGATACTTGCATGGCACAAATCACCATGTAGCACTATAGACACAATGAAATTGGCCTGCCAGGACTCTGTAGCCCACAAAATATCCAGCCATGATATTATATCTACTCTTCATCTTATACTCTTGCAAAGAGAACATTAGGGTTGCACAATGCAGGAGTCCTATTCAAGGCCTTTCTAGCATTCTGAAACTTCACACGTCAGGAACATAGTTATGGCAAGGACAAATGAAGTTACTTCTAAGATGTGAATGCCCTGGAAAACACAGTCTTCCAGGATTTGCTTACGCCTCATGTTTCTTATCAGGAAAAGCAAGAGTTCAACAACACCAGTTTAAGAGAACTACCGTTTCAAGACCACTGTAGTAAATTCTCATGCAGAGTTATAGGATATTAGAAAGCAGAGTTTGGGGGAAAGTACCTGAGTAATTTGGATCCTGAGTGCACAGGAAGTCCTCAATTATGATTCATTGCTTAGCTTCTGAAGTTATAACAGACCCAATAAAAGTACAGGTAGTCTTTGAAGTTACAACCAGCTGTTAAGTGAACACGAGGTCAAAAAAACCCTGCAGTTGTTAAGCAAACTAATGGTTCACTACAGGACAGTTTTGCCAAAAACTGGAAGTAAATGCCTGTTTTCAGGACAATGGTCATAAAACAGTCACATGACTATGGGACTCTACAAACTACAATAAATATGGGCTGGCTGCTTAGGGCCTGAAGTGACCTATGTTTACAGGCATTTGCAGCATTTAGTGGTCCTATGATTGAGAGTTAGAACGGCTTTTGTCAGAAACCAGCATTTCCTTCCTATTTACAGCAAAAATGCCCATCGTGCACAATGGGTTCACTTAACAACCACAATGTTTACTTAACAATCACACCATTTGCTTAGCAATTACCACACAAAAAAGTCATAAAATCGGGTGTAGTCATGTGATTGCCTGCTTAATGACCATCACAACTTACAAATGTAATTTTGGGCTCAATTGTGATTGTAAGTCGAGGACTATCTGTACACAGTGATGCAATAATTTATTGTTTGTAAGAAATGAATATTATTATAGTTTAACAATTTACTATTTAACACAAATATATGGAAGTTGTAGTTTTAGAAACCATAACTGATAATATATGAATTATTCCTATTGGTAGTGGAGTATGAAGAAAATATCTTTCAACCTAAATCTTACCCTATACTGCCATCTTGTGGAATATTCACATTATTAAGAATAAGAGTTATATCTTTGGTTACTTCAAAAAGCTTTCAAATATGTCATAAAATAAGCCTCTACTGCGGTTCACTGGGGTTCAAACAGGTGAATTAAATAATTAAATAAAACTGAAGTATAAATTAATATATTTTCTTCAAAATATTACATTTAAATATTACAATAAGATTTAACAGACTATTACTCAAATAACCATTAAACCAAAATTATGTCATTTGTAATAGCTTACATCATTTATAATATCATTAAACACATGATGCAAACTGACACAAATGACATAAATATAGAGTACAATTATGTGATTCATCTGGGAAACTTTGAATGTAATAATTTCTCTGTTATTATTAAATATATTTGGATAGAAATGTCTGTTTTGTTCATGTTTGCTAAACAGGGAAATAGTAAATCAGTTTACAATATTAATTATATGTGTGATTTTACAGTATTTAGAAATTCACTCAAATATTCTACCTGCCTTCTTTTTTTAAATCTATTTTTATCGCCACATACTACTAAATCCACAAACTCCTTGTTTTACTTGTTTGCTTTTACGTCATTGAAAAGCATCTCTATTTCATGTTTTTACAATCATGATATGACAATATGTGGGAAACCCTGCAAATGTTATAAATATATTTTAATTACTTTTATTAATTATAAATTATTTTACTAATTATTATCATATATCACATAATGCATTTATGGTCCTTCTCTCCTAAATCCCTTTCTCTCATGACTACTACTCTCATCCTGTCACGCTGTTATGTATTGCACTGTCACATAATGCAAGCCTCCCTTCCCTTCCTCAATACTAGTAACATATTTTGAAAACAGTAGCACAGTATCTGGAGAAGGTACACATGGCATAAAAATGTATAATCCTATATAAAATCATTATAACAGGAGCAAACCAAGTTATGCCTCTTTAATTTATTCTCCTATAATGATTTCAGTAGATTACACCTGAAATATAATATTCCAATGTCATTTATTTATGTGATAAATTCAGATTTATTTAATATTTTAAGTCTTTATTTTGGTGCCCATCATATTTTTCTTCACCACACATTTATTATTCTCATATAAGTAATTTAAAAACTAGCATCATTTACTATAAGAAAGTCTAATGAAAATAAACATCAAGATCCTTGCACTGTTAACATATTCTACATTTCAGAGACAACGAAGGAAACTGTAAAGTACAAGGCATTCATTTAGCTGTCACAGTCTAAAAAAAACCAACACAAATTATCAAATGCTTCTAATTTTGGAATATGACATTTATTTACCTTTCTAATAATGGTTCAAGCCACTCTTCGTGGCATTCACAGTGGCAATCGAGAAATGTAAGAACATCCCCTCTTGCTACCGAAGCTCCCAGAAGCCTTGCTCGAACCAGCCCTTCTCTTTTATTTGCTCTGATAAGCCGTACCTTGCGCAAATTCGCCAGATAGTTTTCCAAAGCTTCCTTTAAATGTTCTATTGCAAAGAAGTAAGAACCGTTAAGTGTTATCTAAGAAACTTACAGTAAATGGGCCACGAACATGCTTTTTTTACATTTAGTTGCATATAGACAGACAAACAGCTTCTGAAAGGAACTCAACTGAAAAAACTTGCCTTGCATGTTCACTTACATGGTAGATTCAAAACATGGTGTCCTTGAATTACCAAGCCCTCAAAATGGTTTTCTTATGTGTTTTGAGGCTCAAAGAAAAATGTCATGTTCTAAAACATTTTGATTTTGGAACTTACTTTATAATGGTCAAAATAACTAGGCCATTCAGTGTCTTTTGGCTGTGATTAGTCTGTTCTTTATGGCAACCATTTCCATCATTATCAACCACCAATTTAAGATATGATAAGAGGCAAGTAAGATAAGAAGCCAAGTGTCACACGAATTTTTAGAAAGCTTAGCTCACTTTCAACCAACTTATACACATTTTCACTTGCATTCTCTGAATATCAGATCACTGAAAAATACTATTCTGAAATCTAGCAAATTACTTTCAGGTATCCATCAGTATAATATTTCCTTCTTTTTAATAATTAAATTGGTTTCATAAATACATTTTCCAACAGACATACACCAAAAACAAACAATTCACCACATGCAAAAACAAAACACATATAAAAAACCAGTTTGGTGAAGCGGTTAAAGTACTAGGTAAGAAACTGAAAGTTCTGGTCCTGGGCTTAGGCACAAAGCCAGGTTGGAGCAGCCCCAGGAAGTCGGCAATTGCAAATCACTTCTTAAAATCTGCAGGAACTTGTCCCAGCAGTCATCAAAAGTCAAAAATTTACTTGAAGGCACCAAAACAAACAAACAAACAAACAAAACCATGCACATATAAATATATTTTTAAAAATGTAATTGCAACTATATCCCAAATTCACCTGATTTTCTAAGACTTTAAAAGGAGAAAGTACACTTTCAATATAGACCAAACCAGTCCATGATTTTTTTTCCAAATAAGGTGACATTTTCTGAATAAGAGAGTATAACATTGGTTTTCAGAGATGTGTGATTTAGGAATTTTTGAGTGTAATATTTATTTCTTGCCAATTCCCAATCCTGCAATGTTCTTTCAACCTGGTGTTCAGATAACCGTTCACAGGACTGATTGATAAACTGTTTAATTCCTGTATTGAGCATGTATTTAACAAGATATTATTTTAAATGAATGGAAAATTAATACCATGGCATACAGTTGAAAATAATTTGAAATAATATTATGCAAAGCTACATCAAGAGTAAGTCATTTATAATATATTTCAATCTAAATCCATTTTATATATATTTAATTTTAACAATATACTCTCAATTTTTATTCCAATATATGATAATTAGCATACTTTAGGGAATTATATCTTGTTTCTTCAGACTTACACTCTATATGATGATAAAGCTGTTCTTTTTATGAGACAAGTTTTTTTTAATTAGTGAGTTAGCTAAATAGGTTTATGCTGTTGAAGAAATATAGAAAACTATTTTGGCTTTTTGTTCAGTTTACTTATTTTTATATTTAATAATATATTGTACAATAAAACAATGTCTTTTCTACTAATGGTAATGCTGTTACATTTTTTTTCTTTCACTGGAAATCCTGTCCCAGCAAAGAGTAGTAAAAATACCTGCTGAGCATACCTTTATCGCTATAATCATCTACAAGGATAATTTCTTCTAGAAGAATATCAGGAGATGTCTCAAGAACACTATGAACTGTTCTCAGAAGTGTTGACCAGGCTTCATTATAAAAAGCTATTACAACAGAAGTCTTTGGCAAATTGTAATAATCATATTTTTTCTCTTTACATCTGTAAGAAAAGCACATTGCATTACAATAATTTAAAATCAGGCATGCAGTTACACACCATGATCAGCAATTAATACAGCTCTGAAGCATACAGGCAAAAATGTATTGGGTATAGAAGTTGGTTCACTAATTAAAAAATTCATTTTATATATACATTTATCCATATGGAAACAAATATCAACTTCTTAAAGAGTACAGTACTTGTACACCTTACAGGTAATATGTGTTTTCTGCAATTTCAGGTCTTTCTATCAGAGGTTCAAGAGTTTGAGGTTTCTGAATAGTATCTTAGCTGTTCCTAACATTGCATTTTGTGAACATAGAGCTCTATTGTTTTTGGGATCTTTTGGAGCCATTCTCCTAGGAAACTTTATCTAATGCAGTGTCAGAATCAAGACATCCCTGAACATCAAAAGGCATAAGTGACAAAAGGCATTGAGGCTGTTACATAAAGGTCTTGTTTGGTGTTCATTTTATGCATATATTCCAATAACCACCTCATCAGAACTTACCATATTAGAAAACAAGCCCTATCTTCCCCAACAAAATGTTCCTGATATTATAAAATTACACCAGATTGTCTTAAAGTATAGGAATTATAACTATTTATAACCAAAATAGACTCAAAAATTGCATTCCAGTTCTGCAACAGAATATATGATTTATCTACATAAACATGCTCCATTATAATATTAGCATTGTACTATATACTCACAGAAAAAAAGTGGTGTGGCTAATTAGTTTTCTGCAAGCAATCTTAAACCCTGCTATTGAAAAGAAGAAAGAGAGCCAAATATGACAGCTGACGTCACTCGTGTCGGGGACACCTTTAGTAGCCTGAGTGTTCTGCCAGCAAAAACAGGCACCTGCAACCCTCTGCAAGCGAAATGTAGCCCAGGAGGGCTGCACACAGCCCTCGGCAGCTCCGTTTTTAGCTGCAATGGCCTCCGTTTTCGCTGGCAGAGGCACTGCGGGCCGGTCCTTTGCTGTTTCCAGGGCTGCCCCACAGGCCAGATCTAAGCACCCCCCCAGGCCGGATCTGGTCCCCGGGAGCTTGAGTTTGACACCCCTGATTTAAAATGTCCTACTTCCTAAATGTCAGGAAAATATTCTTTCTTACAGATGAGCAAAGATGGAACTTCTGGAGATGAGGATTCTCAAAATTCCAAAAAGGTTAGACATTGACAGAAAACTGGAAAACAACATGAATGTAAAGATGACACTCCTCTGGAAAATGGAAATCTCTTCCCTAAATTCTGGCATTCTGTGCTAAGGGTTATCACGGTTCATCTAGTTTGGCCCAGTCTTTTGTATGAGTCTAACAATTATAGCATGCAAAACTATGCAAAGTTTATGGCCTGGAGAATGTATATCTCACATTTTTATATTACAAATAACATAGGAAGTGACAGATCAATGGTTTTGAAAGACTTTTTAGTAAAAAAAAAAAGGGGGGGGTGGGTTAAATAAACTTTTTATAAATCAAAGCAATTGTGGAAAGCAAAGAATCCTGGAAAATACAATGATAAAATACTCTAAAAAGGAACAGGCAGGATTGAGAAGGTAACCAAATCCTGTCTGGATTTCATTTCCTTCACACAATAGTCTAGCCTACCATGTGGGTGGTTGTAAATATGTTGTGTACAGATAGTCCTCAACTTACAATAGTTCTTTTAGTGACCATTTGAAATTACAGAACTGAAAAAAGTGATTTATAACAATTTTTCACATACTGCCATTGTAGCATCCCATGGTCACATGATCAAAATTAAACCGCTTGGCAACCGACTCATATTTATGTTTGCAGATCATGTGATCCCCTTTGCAACCTTCTGACAAGCAAAGTCAATGGGGAGGCCAGATTCACTTAACAACTGTGTTACTAACAACTGCAGTGATTCACTTAATAACTGGCAAGAAAGGACATGAGGGAAAACTCACTTAACAACTGTCTCACTCACCAACAGAAATTTTGGCTCAGTTTGTGGTCATAAGACGAGGACTACCGGTATAGCCAATTCAGCTCATTTCTAACTTAAACTTGGAATTAGCATGTTACATGGATGCATCTTAATTTTGGCTTAACCTGCTTCGTGAACCCTGTCAAATATCTCCGAGGGTGAGATCCACTGCAATTCTTGGCTTAACCTCGCGATGTTGCATTTGAGCGTGCGGTTCAGTTGCAAATGCAATCGCGACCCACGAAGACTCGTCTTAGAAGTGCCACTACAGACTCCGCTGGGACCGCTAAAGGAAGTTCCACGAGTTTACTTCTGACTCCTGAGGCATGAAGTACAACGCGATCACGGTAAAGTGACGCCGCTGCTCTCCTTTGGGCCTCCCTCCCCTCCAGCTAACTAAGCCGGATCCCGCGGAGAGAAGCGCCCTCCCTCTCCCCGTGATCCCGCCGGCTGCGGCGCCTCCTCCGGGCACCCTCTGCACTCACAGCGGGTTGCGGCGCTCGGGCAGGCGGCGGTGAAGGGAGATGCGGTCGCTCAGGAAAATGTTGATCTGGTGCAGCTGGATGCTCTCCTCCTGAAGGTCTTGCTCGGCCTTGCTTAACTCCAAGTGCGCCGGCCGGCCCATCTCGCCCACCTCGGTCTCGCTGCCTAACGGCGGCTTGTCATAAACTGGTCTGCGCAATCGTCGCTGGGCTACTTCGGGCGACAAGGAAGGGAGCGCCGCTCTCCCAGAGCTCTTAGCCGAGTCCTGCGGACCCCAGTGCCACAGCAACAACACTCCTGCTATACCAAGCCCTGAGAAGAGCGCCACCACGAGCGACCATCCTCCTCGGCCGGCCCGGACTCGCCGGCTCCGCCGCATCCCAACTTGGGCAGAAACGTCTTCTCCCAGGCCCTTTGGGTGCTGCCCGCAAGACAAAACCGCCCGGACAGGCGGGGGCGGACCCACGCAGCAATAAAAGTTAGGCAGAGAAGGACCGCCCAGCTGCGGTTCCTTTACCCGGACTAATCACGGAAGCGACTGCTGGCCTGCTCGCCTCTGGATTCTTGCCTTACAACGTGGCGGGGCAGGGCAGGCATAGGAACCGTAGCAACAGCGCGGCCTACCTGGGTCCCCTCTCCCTTCTCCTTCCAAGGAGGAGAGTCGTCAGAGAGGAAAACGAGGGAGAAAAGAAACCTGAATTTTCTTCTGAACTTTAAACTTAACGGCTGGTGAACTTCACCTCCGTTGATAGAACGGAAGACAGTTGTGGCTGAATTCCCATTTGAAGGAGGAAAACCGTTTTCAGGAGAGTGGTCAACCCGAGAAGGATTGGTAGCAACCTCCTCACCCTCCTATAGTCAAATTGAACGGAAGAGGGATCTGTATGGGTGATTTTTGAAAAAGAATAGGAAAAACAGCTCCCCCTGATCCTTTCCTCTGTCCTAATGCAACTTTCCAGTGGCACCCTATGTCCATGGTCCATGACTAGGTTCACACATTGTTAGTATTTATCTAATGATTGAAAACCACAAAAATGATGAATCTCAAGCATTGCTTCCTGTATCATTATCTCAAAGTGATGTACAAAATACAGGTACAAACACCAATAAAGTTGGGGAAGAGGAAAGGAAAGTAAAAGCAACAACAAAATCCAGAAAACACTGTTATGAAGAATGAGATTTTAAAGAGATACCTAAAAGATGTAACAGAACAGGCTCATGAATTATTCTTAAATTGTGGTTTGAATAACTTGAGTATTGACAGCAAGTTGACTCATTTCTTGCAACATACCCAAAGATTACAAAGCACAATTCCCCTCATTCACACCAGATCCTATGTATATTCCCTATATTTTTATGCTATGTTACAATTATAGTCGCAATTCTGAGCTCTATTTAGAACATGCTACTAAAACATGCTACTTTGCTGCTTATAGTATCTCCTCGTCCACTGTTAGTAACCCAAACTGAGAAGAAAAAAAGCACAAAAACTTTTGTACTTTTTGAGAAACTTGAAGGACTAGATAAATTTCATGAAAAATGGAGTCATAAATATAAAAAAATCCAAAGTTGTCTTTAAAGACAAGAATAAACAGAAATCCTCTTTGTAGTTAAAAGGAAAGGAGAGGAGAAAGATATAGAAAGCTTCAAAGTTTTCAAATTGAAACAATATTAAAACCCCTACTTACAAATGTAGGTACAATCCCTGCAGAGCCTGAGCTAATTTTGCAATCTGCAAGAGTAAAATAGAAGTTTGTAAAAAATTTAGCAGGGCCTGCATATACAGACCTAAATGTACTTGTTTTTACATATTAAACTTTATAAATATATTGGCTTAAAAAGCACTTTTCTAAAATAAAAAAGCAATGACTCAAAAGATTGACAGTCTTCCAGGCCAGATCTTGCAAAATATCAAGCAACAATACTAAGTAATATTAAAGCTGTAAAAAGCAAACAGGTTTTCATGAAGCAAATATTAATAGCAGACAAATATTTGTAACACAGAAAGCTTTAAAGAAAAGTGTTAGGTCACTCCGTTAGTTGAATAGACAACTATAAAATTTGTCCTTTATTACTAAACCTTCATTTTTCATCTATTTGACAGCCTAAAATTTTTATTCATAAGATCAGAGACACCTATTCTGAGGTCTCTTCTGCACAGCTGCCTTAAAATACTTTTATCTGTGCTGAATCTTGCTGGAAATAAAACTATCCTTACATTTGGCATTTGTTGTGGCCAGATGTATTTTCCCTCTTAGGTTACCACAATTCCTGATTGGTGGATTACTCTGCTAGTTCTGTCAAGAAATCAAGTACAATTTGATAGATTTTTACATGAGCCTCCTCAATTGAATTGCCCTTATACTTGAATCATAGAAATGTGGAGCTGTAAGGTTCCATAAGGATCACTTAGTCTAATTTTATGCAGTATACAAGAAAATCAGTTAAACCATATTTGAGAGTGGCTACCCAACCTGTTCGGATGCCCAATAATCTCCGACTGTTCCCCTGTTGAACAGATTTTATTGTCAGTTTTTCCTTGTATTTAATATAAATTTGGTCCCAGCTTATCTGGCAATGGGAAATTGTTATTGAGCATATTTAATAAAACATCCTTTTCTTTACCTGAACAGATATCACAGTTACCTTCATCTTCAGACTGAACATTCTAAAGTTTTTCAACTTGACCTCATTAAGCATGGCCTCAAAGCACTGCCACATTTTTGCCTTTCCCTGAACCTATTGTATCTTTGATACAATGCTATTCCTGATGCAGTCCTAATACTAGTATTAGCCCTTCTAGCGGGTATCTCACACTGCTGGCGCATGCTCAGCTTATTTTCAATGGCCAAGACCTTCCTCATACTTTTTCCAAGCATAAGCTCCCCATTTTGTATATGTACCATATATGTTTCCTCTTTAATACCTTATATTTTCCCTGTTAAATACTGTATATTTTTCTTTATCAGCCAGCCTTCTAACCAGCTTAAATTGCAATCTGATGCTGCCTTCCTGGATGTTGGCCAGAACTCCCTATTTTGTGCCATCCACAAAATTGAGAGATATCCTATCAATCTTGTTTTTGGGGTCATTAATAAAAATAGTTGGATTATACTCCAACTCAAGGTGTTGCATTTCTGAATGCTAAGAACCAGCCAGCTGTGAATCTTCCCTACTGTAGTGCCATCTAAATCAATTTTTATCAACTTGTAAGTTAAAATTTCACATAGTAACTTTTTCAAAAACTTTGCTAAAACCAAAATCAAGTTACACCGGAAGATTTTTAACTTTTTATGTGAAAACTATGTATGCTATGTTTAAAAATGATGATATAAATGTGAGAGAGTCCTGTTTGAAACTCATATTTCAAATGTTTTTACAAGGCCTCCTTTAAAAATCACAAACATCCATCACAAACATCCATCAAATAATCATCTGAAGAAGGTAAAATTTTCTGCCGTTTCTGAGGAAGTCAATGTGGCAGGAACGGAGGAAGAAAACTTATTAGCGTTGGCACTAAGTGCCTGAATTAAAGAAGAGACCTGTGTTCCAAGTAGAAGACTTCCTAAGCTGATTCCCTTTTCCCGTATTAATTGAAACCATCCTTCTCTCCCTCCCCCTGTCGGAGGCCTCCGCGGTGCAGCCCTCCCTTTCACAACTCTGGAGAACTTGGCGCTTCGGCCGGATTGCTCCCTCCTTCTTCTCACGGAGCGGAGGAAGATTGCGGACGGGTTCGGAAGAGGGCCAGGTCCGCTGATGGGGGAGTGCGGGGTGCCCGCTGGCGTCCAGTTACTACTTCGCGCTTGTGATCAGGGAGACTGCGAATGCGCCCGGCGATTGCTAGTGGGACCCTCGCCTGCCGCCGGAACCGCCGAAGAAGTCGCGGCGGAGGCTGGCAGCGGCTCGTCTAGCGGAGGTGGGGTTGGGGCTGCGGCGGACATTCCTCCCGGCTCGGTGCCAGTGGACTGCACAGACGAGGCGGGCAATACCGGCCTGCAGTTCGCAGCGGCCGGGGGACACGAAGAGCTGGTGGGCTTTCTGCTGCGGCGGGGAGCCTCGGTGCAGAGCCGGAATCACTGCGGCTGGAGCCCGCTCATGCAAGCAGCCAGGTTAGCGGGCGAGAGAAACGGGTGGGTGGCTCAGCGGTCCTTGCTGGGCAGAGCTGGGCTAGCAATGTGGCTCAAGCGCGCCGCCTACAGTTCAAGCTTGGGATAAAAACGGTGGAACAGCTGATGGGGAGGCCCCAGAAACTGCTTTTTTTTTTCCACAGCCGAGAGGGAATCTTGGCTTTTTGTTTCCAGATCGATCTGCTTTACCTCTCCGCCTAGCTCTCTTGGTCTTTGGTTTCCCTGACTCGTTTGCTCTCATTGCACAGTTTTTATTCCCTTGTTCGATGTTCTATTTTTTTCAAATTGCTTCCATTTTCTTAATGTGGTAAAAAGTGAGAGATGAAAGATAGTATACAAATGTTCACATGCAATGATATGTAAGCAAACTTGTATATCTGTATATCATCAATATCTCAAGTGACTGTTAGAAATCTATTTAATGTTGCTTTATTGAGCAGGTGCAAGATTTTAAATTTTAAGTATATTGCCTAAACATAATGCCTGAGCAACTAAATCCATGTCTGAACCCAAACATCACTGAGAATCCACAATATTTCAGTATACAATATATTTATGTGTTGTTATTAGTTTCTTATAAAGCTTTAATGAGAGGCATTTAAATCTCAGATTCAGATTTTGGCTCCTTCCTTAGTTTGCATTTTGTCCTGAGATTGTTTCTTTCCAGCCATCTCCCTTCTCTAGTATAAGACTGGACAAAAATAGCATTGAGAGGTAATTTTAAAGAAAAACCAGAGGTTGAAGAAGGATTCAATACATTTCCCATCTGTGCGTGCTGTGCCTTAATGAAACTCCCTGGGTACTAAGCAGAGGTGGTATTCAGCCAGTTCTGACAGGTTCTGGAGAACCGGTAGCGGAAATGTTGAGTAGTTCAAAGAACCGGTAAATACCACCTCTGATTGGCCCTGAGCCATACCATGCCCACCAAGCCACGGCCACAGAACCGGTAGTAAAAAAATTGAATACCACCACTGGTACTAAGTATTTGGAATAAAAAAACAAATATACTGCTAAATTATTTGGTTTGACACTCTGTTGGATATAGTTTCAGTTTCAGGTTGGTCCCTCCTTTATATTATATGTAGAATGATCCTGAGATACTGAAGAAAGCATAATAACATTTTGAAAAAGTAATAAACCTGAAATATAATAAACTAGAACTAGGAGTCACTGTTAAAAGCAATATTTGACGTTTTTTTTCATTACTATAGTATCTATGGAGATTCTCAGTCATCCAGGTCATAGAGTAATTTTACACAGCAGAAGTAAAATACTCAAAAGCCAAGTTGCTTTTTTATACAGGCTTAGCCTGTATAAGGTTTGAAGTCATTTTCCATAGTATATGAAAGAGAAAACTGCTTTGGGGATATTTGAATTTATCCTGTTTCTCCATCCTTACCACTTATTAAATAAATGCCTAAAGCCATCCTTCTATCAAATAGCTTTTGATAACACCCTCTGCTTTTCAAACACTGGAATACTTCCAAAACTTATTTTATTGGTTGACCTTTACTTAAAGAGCTATATGTACTTTTACCACCAATGTTGCTGTTATTATGTATACAGTTATTATATACAAAGGCTATTAATCCCATATGTATTGAGGCTGAGGCAAGCATGATGTTGAACCTGGCCTCAGTATTCTAGTTAGACTGAGAACAAAACTGGGGTACACCATACTTGTTATGTTAAGGCAGAATCCTTTTAAATCTAAATAATGCACATTTATTTTCTTGGATATTGTAAATATTTTCTTTTTCTTTTCCCCAATCAAAGGTTTGGACATCTAAATGTGGCTCGCATCTTACTGGAAAATGGAGCTGACCTTAATGCACAGAATAAATTGGGAGCCAATGTACTCACCATAGCATCACGGGGCGGCCATATCAATGTGATTAAGCTGCTGCTGGAATCTGGTGCTTATGTTGACAATTATGATCACTTGACTGTTACCTTGGACAACAGTAAAGAGGAAATGCCAGCTGTCACTCCCCTTATGACAGCTGTCCAACATGGGCATGAGGCAGTAGTCCATCTTCTATTGGACTGGGGAGCTGATTGTAATTACTCAGTGAAGACTATGGGCTGGACTTCTCTGATGTTGGCAGCTGTTAGTGGAAGAGTTAGTTTAGCCCAACAACTTATGAACAAAGGAGCCAATCCTGATCATCTGAATATTCTGCATAAAACACCGTATGAAATATCTGTGGATTTCAAACATGAAGATATGATGGATTATTTGGCACCTTTGACAACAGTTAGACCTCAGACAGGTATGAGCTGCTTTCACTTTATCTTGGAGTTGGGTATAAAATTTTCTTAGCAAAGAAAATAGATAACTTGCTGTATATAATGGATAGTGAGTTAAGCTAAGTCTACTGAGGCCTAAGACACATAAAATACTTAACTGTCACTGTTCTCTTTTTTTCTAAACAGATTTTTATCTGAGTTTATGCCTGGCATTAAATTGTAAATTATGACCAAAATATAATCCAAAATGCCTGGGGGATACAAAAAAACAATCAAACCACATTGCAACTTAATAAAATGTATTTTGCTAAGTTAGGAGTTTTAAAAAACTTTTAATTATTGAATTCACATGTCACAGTATAGTAAGCTAGAATCAAAAAGAGACACATAATGACTTAGCAAATGTGAAAGCAGGACAATTCTAAAGTGATGCTATGGATATAAAAGGCCTTCTGGATTAGACAGAGAAGCTACTCGATTCATATGTTTGCTGAGCTGTTCTGTAAATTGTGTACAGGTAGTCCTCACTTACCTACCAAAATTGGGACCAGCAACCTGTTCATTAAGCACTTCAATCCCCAAATGGAAAATCATTTCACAGGCTTATGACCTCACTTTCCCTTTAGTCATTAGTTGCCAGCCCATGGGAGGCTACAACAATCAGAAATCTGAAGATTAGTCACAAAGGTTTTTTTAGCATTGTTATAACTTTGGATGGTTGCTGCAGAAGGCAGCTGGTAAGCAAGGGTTACCTGTATTAACGGATGTGCTTTGCACTATCCCTCTTTCCCTCCAAATTCCAGCATTACTGAGATGTGATGATCTTAGCTTAGAGATAGACATATATTTGGGGTCCATGAGCACATTAGAAGTTTGAAAGCATATTGTGGGCTTTTCACAAAATGACCCTCATGGGTCAGTTTGCTTGTTTACAGAATGGCTGCCATTACAATCATTTACAAAAAGGAAAACTGAAGAGGTTGCTGTTTTGCATTCTCATAACATTTGCATATTTTACTCACTATATCACCCTGTTCAACCTTGCCTTTTTTTCTTGGAAAATTAGCTACTGTAGATTCAAAAAATACTGGCATGTATTTTCCTATCTATTTCATTTTCTAAGATACTAAAACCAAAGAATTTATTGAGATAATGCCTTTGCTTTGTAGAATGTGAGTTTTGAATTTACAATTATTTTGAAGTAAATAACTTAAACAATAATAAAGTTAGCTGAACAGAGACTCAGTAGGTACCAGAGGAGATATCTATTTGGTAAAAATTGTGTTGATTAATTCATAATTCATGAATAATCCGCTTTTTATCTAGGACTATGTAAATATAAATATAGTTTAAAAAAATATGAACATCTGAAAATATTAAATCTTATCTCAAAATTGAATTGATATTATATGCAATAACTTCCTTCCAAAATATAACAATTTAGAATACTGTACAAACATTTATTTGAGGGATTTACTAATTTCATTGCATTTCTAACAACATCACAATATATTCAATCCTTTTCTATATAAATGCAATGGAGTCCAGTAAATCTAAATATTTATTTGTTCAATAAAACATAATCTAGGATTTGTTGAAATGTTGAATATCCCATTGCCTTGGCAAAATAGGAATTCTTTATTCCATTCAAACATTTAAATTTGCATGTCATATTTATTCATGACTAATTGGTAAATTATAAAAATTAATTACAGGAGTTTTTGTATCATAGGGTTTAATAACCATTTGTGGATTAGATTCTTTTTGAGACTGAAAATGCCACGTGTACAGACTAGCATGTCAATCTGTGTAATTGTAAATACTGTTTTCAATCATACTAGTCTTTTAAAGAAAAAGATAATCATTCATCTGTTTCAGGTATTTATTGAACCAAAGTATAAATCTCAGCTTCCCTCTACATTTTCCATAAAATGCCATTCCTTAGAAATAATATATAGTACTGCAAACTTTATGACTATGTAAGAGTATGTAGAATAATATGAAATTTATTGTGTTTTAATTTTTAACAAACTAAAGAGGTAATCTATGAATATGCTAGAGGGGTCCAAGAAGAAAAATGTCCATTAAGGGGACATTTTGATAGTTAATTTTCTGCACCAAGCATAATTAATAGAACTAAGAACATTATTTCCTACAGAGTCTTGCTCTCAGATGCAAAGGAGGGCTTAGTTTCATTGCACTTATTAAAATTAAATTCAATTGCCATTTCCTAGACTTCTGTACAATATAAGGAGAAAGAATGCCTTCAGTTTAGGCAACATATAGGCAGCACAATGTCTCATGATGACTATGCTGTTTTCAAATAAAATGAATACCGTATTTTTCGGACCATAAGACGCACCCGACCATAAGACGCATCTGGTTTTTAGAGGAGAAAAATAGGGAAAAAAATATTCTGAACCAAATAGTGTAGCGTGAGCTCCTTCTTCACCTCTTCCTCCTCCTCCTCCCCCTCCCATGCTGCGACTTGGCCGCTCTCTGGGCTGGAGAGGTGAAGCGATCCACTCAGCCCTCCCTCTCGCCACAGCTCCATTAACAGCTGTCGGCCATGCAGCCGCGCGTTGCCTGAAACTAACCCGCAGCGGGGACAGGGGCTGCCTTTGCGGAGCTTGCGCTTTTTTTCTTTTCTTTTCTTTTTTTTCTTGCAGCTTTGCCGCCGAGACCCGCGCGAACCCACCCGGCCACCTGTCTGGCCTCGGAACTTACTCGGCTCTTGCCAGCTTGATTTCCCCCTCCCTCTCTCTTTTCTGTGGGGGCTGCATGATGGCGCATGCCGCCACTCCCTGGACAGCTTAGTTTCGCTCCCTCGCTCACACGCACGATACAAAAAGCGGGCGAGAACAAGGCTGCGCGGGAGCTTCGCAGCGCTGTGAATAAAAGGCGCGCTGGCTGGCTGGCTGGCTGGCTGGCACTTTTCCTCCCTCGCCCACACGCACGGGCGCGCGATACAAAAAGCGGGGGACACCCTCCCCCCGAGCGGCGTTGCCTTCGGACCATAAGACGCAGGCACTTTTCCTCCCACTTTTTGGTGAAGAAAAAGTGCGTCTTATGGTCCGAAAAATACGGTATGTAAGTGTGGATTTACAGCTTGAACATTTTTAAAAGTAAAGCTTGACTCTTTCTAATGGAACTCACTCTTGTGGTGATTTTATGGACACACCACATGCTTATTTTGGCAACAGCATGGAAGTGATTTGTCACTGCCTGCTTCAGTTTAATTTTTTTTTACTTCCAAATATAGTTATTATCCTTGGTATTTCCTCATGATTCAAATACTTATCAGGTCCAACATTATTTAATTTTTCAAATCTGTCTAACAACTTCTCTGACTTGTCCTTCATATGTATTATGTGCTGTGCATCTGCTTTCAGAATGTAGGAATTACAAAAGTTGAAATCTAAAGATTGTAGAAAGCTGAGTTAGATATATCAGTAGGCAGCTGCCTATCAGCCATTTATCTTATAACACTGCTGTGTAAAGTTTGAGCTATAACAATTTTATCTAACATATAAAATGCATCCAGTCTTTTGGAAGTATTTAAGCATCACAAAACGAGATTAGTCCAAAATGATTCTGCAAAAGGTAGGGGATAAAAGCTCCCTGATGGATTTGTAAGAATAATGTCAAACATCCATCATGCAGCTGGCTGAATCTCAGCAAGCATCCATTACTTGGTTGTCTGAAAACTGCTAAGAAAAAGCAGTAAATCTTATTAGTCAGACTTCCAAATATGTTTAACAATTTAAAATGTTTACACTTTAACACAGAGCATAGGATCAGCTCTAAATAGCATTGTTCAAGTACTAAAATTTACATCTTCAAACTACTCCCCCCATACACACACACCAAATTATTCCACCACAACAGAAACTCACATGGCCTCCTCTTATGCTCCTAACAGAGGTAGGGTTGTTTTCTAGTCTCTATGAGCCAGTTTTTCTTACTCAGCTCTGTGATACTGGATTGAGATAGTGTAAGTCATCCATCATATTGCCTTTCCCATATACATCAGATCCTCTTCCTTCTCATTCTTTAGCCATCATGCTTTTCCACCAGGCAAATTCGTGGCTTATTATTGTCCAATAGTTTTGAGCCACAAAATGTAAGGAAGAAAAAAGTATAGATAGCCCTTGACTTATGACCACAATTGAGCCCAAAAGTTCTGTTGCTAAGTGAAACATTTGTTAACTGAGTTTTGACCCATTTTGCAACCGTTCTTGCCACAGTTGTTAAGTTAATCACTGCAGTTAGTAACATGGTTAAGTGAATCTGACTTCCCCATTGACTTTGCTTATAAGAAAAGTGATCATGTGACCCTCAAGTACACTGCAACTCTCTTAAATATGAATCAGTTGCCAAGCATCTCAATTTTGATCACATGACTATGGGGATGCTGCATAAGTCATAAGTCACTTTTTTCAGTGCTGTTGTAACTTTGAACAATCACTAAATGAACTGTTGTAAGTTGAGGATTACCTGTATTTCTGAAGGAAGCCATTCCATTTTACCATCATTTTGAGATTTATCCAACTGATAACAAGAAGTCTTACGCAGAAACCTTGAAATAACTATAGTAAATTGATCCATCTGTAACATTAATCAGTCACTGGCTTATTTTATCTAAGTTTATGTTTCTGGTGTGCATATTTAGTATCAAGAACATTTTCAGATAGTCAAACATCTGAGCTGTCCAGAACATCAGCATTATTGATAAACTCTTGTACATTAGTGGAGTTCAGCAACATTGTGTTACAATGACCATTTAAAATCATTTATGAAACTGAGTTATACCTCCACTATGAACAAAACCAATGATTTAATGACTGTTAGATTGTGAAGAAAGCATATCAGGGATTCTTAAACTTTGGAGTACAAAAATTATCTGTTGCAGGTTTGTATAAGCAAAATGAGAGGGAAAATCTATATTTTAACAGTGCTGCTAAGTTCAGTTAGATTCTGGGTTTTAAAAAAGCTACTTGAGTCAATACAGACAACACAGAATTAGCTGAAAAGTATATTGCTGATAAAAGTGACAATACAATTAATGTCTCTTATTATTTGTGTTTCTAATAATACAGACGACTACTCTTATCATCCAGATGAACAAAAAAACAAACAAAAAACAAAAAACCCCAAAATGGGAATAGGCAGCAGTATAAATCCACTGGTATTTCCGATACAACTATTCATATTTACTGAATATTCATAATTTAGCTAACCTTTCCACTTATGGGCATGTTAATTCTGAAGGAGGAATAAAATGCTTGTAATGGAATGGGATTTGGTTCCCTATTTTAAAGGAAAGGCTTCTTCATTATTGCTCTAAATGAATCGTTTCTGAAATAAAAAAATGAAAATAGAGTATGTGATGCGACACAACTTGTTTACAGAGCCTGAGAAACTGATATGAAATTCTTCAATTGAACATCAGCCAGTGGTCAGATAGTGACAGCATTTGGCTGACTGTGAATAAACTTGGAAAACTAGGCAAGGTTGATATAGTCAGTACTTCAATAGGAACTATAAATAAACAGCCAGGTGATTAAAAAGACTGAAAAAGTCAGGAAACCACTAATGTATCATTACCAAGAAAGCTAATCTATGAAATTGCTAGCTTATCTGAAAGACCTTACTTTTATTAAGGTTACCATTCCTGGACTGCAGAAATCAAGATCGCCACCAGATATCAAAAAGGGTTAATGTTTTTCATATTTCTGATTCCATATAGTGGTCACTTGAAGCCCAGTTATAACAGCACTGTTTTAAAACTGGAAGAACACAATATGTGCATGCTTCTATTTTTTTTTTTTAAATCATCAGTTATATAGTTGGCCATCGCACAATTGACTGACTTTTATAACCATGATTAAAAACGGTTCAGTTCATATCTAGGCAAGAAGCACAACTAAAATTGCATCTAAAGTCTTACCACTGAATAGTTAATGATGGTTAAAAATGCCATGGATTCCTTTTGTTGTTCTATAGATACTCTGTTTTCTTCTTTTTGCCTTTTGAACACTTTAGTCTGGCTCAGCCAAGTGCCATATTATAACCTCATCATTCTTGGCATTTTGAAAGGTCAGGCAGTGACCAAGGTGATTACAAGTCCAAGATTCTTTTATGAAAAAAAAGGTTTAGAAACATACAATTTGATTGAAATCATAATCCTTTCCCTGAAAGCTAGCTGGCTTTTGAAATCCTGAGACCGAACAAACGTATCTGGTAGCCTTTTAGAAGAAAAGGCAGAAGCAGCCACAAATCATAACCCTTTAATATTCCTTTAGTTTCCTTTCAAGGTTGTAATATACTTAAGTCCTTATCAATTTTGGCATTACTCAACTTTGTAGTAGATTGTTGGGGGCAATATGCTGACTCTGTAAACCATTAGAGAGAGCTTGAAAGCACTATGAAGAGGTATATAAGTCTAAGTGCTATTGCTATGAATTCAAATATAGACATATATCTTTCTTGGGGGACATGTAATTTTGTTCAATCACCAATCATATTGTATGCCCCCACACAGCTTTAGGAACAGAGCAACATGACTAGTGATGTGATGTCAGTGAAGGATTGGCCTATAGTTTTGGTGCTTTTTTTATTTATATAGATAGGAGTTCTTTTAAGAAAAAATAGATGAGTTAAGTCTGAGGATTATGAAAGAGCTCCTTGAAAGGAAATGTTTTTGTTCAATTGTTCACCAGAGGTCATATGAATTTGTTGAAATATTGCAAGTACCAAATATTTATCTTCTTAATGTGTAGAGTAATGGCAATTGTCAGTTGCTAGAATGAGTTATTATATCCTAACAAACTGAATATTTCAAATGACCTCCAATAATTGGTCATCTTTATGAAGGAAACATTTAATTAGAATTGATAAACTATATACACTTAAGTGTTTCAATCCACATTGATCTCAAAAACTTTTCATTTTGTATAACCACTATGTTTAAAACATATCATATTTTCCAACTCAGAATCAGACACCCTAGTAACTTTCAGGAACGTATTCAAATTCCAAAGCAAATCCTTACAAATGTTATCTCAGTTTTATTTGGGTATTCTGTGCTTTGTAATCATGACAAAGTGTGTATTACACAATTTTTGAAAAGGATTATATACACACAAAGAAAATTATTAGTCAGTAAAAATTCCGTAGTATTTGAGTCAGGAGTTTGCTAGCCAATCTGGAATGAGATCAAAAAGCTAGAGCTATTTTTGTATACTGTCTACATGCATTCCTCTTGCAGTATCTGTTAGTTAGAGAACTTGTCACTTCTTGCCCTGTATAGAAAAAAGCATGTTGTAATTCTTTGTTGCATGAGGTAAAACCAACAATGCATATTACTTTTTGTTATTATCATTCCATAGTTCAACACAGACAATTGATGTGTATTTAAGTAAACAGTGGTACTGAGCTGTGGTTGAGAAAGAGAAGGATCATTATCCTGAGATATACTGTAAAACAAGTTGGATGAGGTAAGGACCTTCTCTTGACATTATTAAAGGGATATGATTATGACATGTTTGGCGGCAGTATAACTGTTGGATTTTGATATTAGCAGACACACAAGTTGATGTTGGCCACTTAATAGTCATGCAGCAATAATACTCCCAGAGACATCACTTTTAGTAAATGTATCTTCCACTGCTGTATTCAATGATGGGAAGGGAAGGGAAAGGAAAGAAAGAGCTTTGTACACAGTGAGAATTGCAATGTTAAATAGAAAAAAAGTGTATGGAAAGCCAGGTGTAAGGTGTATGAAATAGGCTAAAAAATGATCCCTAGTGGAAAGATAAGATGAAAGATTTGAGGATTTTTAAAAAAGAAAAAATAGCTGCAAAATGTAGATTATACACACACACACACACACACACACACACACACACACACACACACACACACGTCTTGGAGTATTTGGGTCTTGGCGTATTCGGTTTAAGCTTGAGCATGTCTTGGTGACGTTTTGACACTCATCATCTTCAGGCTGGTGTTTTTGGCTTCATGCCTTTGCGAGCAAAGCATGATCGGAGCTGCCATCTCTCTATAAATACTGGTGGGGAGGTAATGGGCTGTGTGGTAACATCCTGAGCTCTAGTATTGTGGCATCCTGAGT
>JAOYMU010000274.1:61566540-61578544 GCA_025802295.1 Psammodynastes pulverulentus
AAATGCTTGGAAACCTGGCGGGCATATATCTACCAGAGGGACCCCTCCCTCTGGGCCCAGCCAGGTCTCGGTGATACTACCGTAGAAAGCAACAGTTTAGGACTGCGTGGATTTATTGAAATTCAAGACAATTTAGATCCCGTAAAACTGATTTACAACTGTCCCTTTACTACATTTCTCAATTACAGTGTAACTAATTTGAGGTATATAACATGAGTTTCAAACTAATATAAGCAGAGAAAATATTTAAATTAGCAATCAGATTGTTGCCATAAATCAGCTTGTAGTGCCTTAATTCTACAAAGAAGATTGTGAGAAAAGTTATATGCAGAAAAGCAGCAAGCAAAGTAGGACACACATACAACTCATTCATACCTGTAGGGTATACACAAGTAAACTTATACACAGAGAGCTCTCCTTTGTTTCCTGTTTTAAAATAGAAAAATATTGGATTCTGAGTAGCTAGCATTCGTCAATCTTGTTATGGAATATTGCTACACCTTCTAGAAAATTATACTGTAATAATAAATTGGGCAGTTAGTTCTTAGGTAGTTTTTGATTATTGATATTCATATTTGATTTTTAGTACTATCAATCATACTGAGATCTTTTTCTGGTTTTTGACATTATAGTTTCAATCCACCCTGCCATGCTATTAATCCATTTGATCTACCCTGTACCTTGGGTTCTATGTATTACATTAAAGCTGAATATTCATAATGTAGTTAAATTTAATATCCATTATTATTACTAGCAAAGGTTATTCCTGGGACACCTGTAAAGAGATTTACTATTCAAATATGGATTCTCTCTGGTTCATCTAACCCTGGGTTTTTGTATATCCGAACTAATCTAACACTATCTTTTGGGAAGTCTCCCTTACCAGTACTAGGCCAGAGATAACATTACTTACTTTAAAATGTTAAGACTTTGATAACAACAATAACTGGAAACGTAATGAAAATTGAGAAAAGGAGGGATGTTATTCTATTACAGAACATACACAAAAATTGGAGATCCAATCCTTTGTATTTCAGTTAGGCTAGAGAAGATTGAAATTATGGACTGCCAGTCATAATAAATAATAAATCAATAGTTTGCCTTGTCTTCCTGTGTTCTAAACACTTAATGGGTAAGGAGGTAATAAGTATCTCGTCTCCTTCAAGAGAGTCTTGAAGACTTAGTTGTTCCTCCAGGCCATGGACTAGGATGAGTGGAGGATTTACTTGGGAAGGTGAGGCTGAGTAGTTTTTAGGTGAACCATTTTGATTTTCTTGATGAATTCTTTTCATACTTGATTTTTGTTCTTTGCTTACCAGAGTATTTGAGGTTAGATGACTTGATAATTATGATTTCTAATTGAATTTAGTATTACTTCACACAGCTGTTAAGTTTTAAGTATCCCTGGTTTTTTAGGTTGTTAAAGATTTTTCATATTGCATTCTAAGAGATATTCAGTATTCTTTCTGTTTAAAGAAAGAACACCACAGTACATTCCTTTCACAATGCCAACAACTGCCATCTTAAGAGGCCAAAGAGGAAAAGAAAGGGATTCTAGTATCTTCAACAGTCCTCAGGAATAAGCATCTTCATATTATACTATTCAATGTTTTTTGCTTTTGCTTTTCAAATTTTCAAGTATATCTAAAATTCTGGTACTAGTGTATTTTCTGTAGTGTTATCATAAGTAACACCTATATGATATACATATATCTGTTTCCTCTTTCACTAGATAAGCAGAAAAAACAACCTGATATCTTCCATGCTTTAAAAATGGGTAAGAGCTTTATAATTTTAATACATGTGGTTTTTAATCTATGATCTGGCTCTGTAGTCCCTTTAGAAATATAATAGTTTGTAACCAAAGACTTCAAATCTTTATATGAACTTTGGTTAATTAGTTTTGGTAGCTCATTGTTATGTATAATTCTTTCTGTCCTTCTGTTCCATTAGTTTATTTCTCTTCTCTGTCTTCTAGTCTTCTGCTTTTTCCTCGTTCATATGAACTATTCAATTTTCCTGTTAAATCCATCTCTCTTTGTCTTTGGCTCTTATTCTTTTTTAGATCCCTGTAATTTCTGCCCTCTTTCCTTGGCTGCTCTGCCTGCCTATAGGATCTGAACAGGGCTATCAATGTCAGCAAGCTGACCTTAGGTTCAGAGTAGCCCATATTGCCAGCACTCAGTCTTTATCAAAATTCAGGGTTGATTCTTTACAAGCTTTTTTCTGTTCAAACAGTAAGTTCTCAAATTGTGTGGGACCCATCTATGTAAAGATTAATGTAGCTATAGATATAGAAAACCAATTAACAGATAATAAAAGAACTAGAACTAACATTATATTTCCTTTTGAACATTTCAAGTTGGTGTTATTTTGTCTATAGGAAATTTTCAGCTGGTGAAAGAAATTATTGATGAAGATCCAGCACAGTCCAATGTCATTAATGATGATGGTGCTTCTCCCCTGATGATTGCAGCTGTTACTGGACAGATGCCTCTTATACAGTTACTTGTTTCAAGAAATGTAGACATTGACAAACAAGATAATGTTCATGGCTGGACAGCATTAATGCAAGCCACATATCATGGGTAAGTACATTTATTTTGCTAGTGTGATTTGGGAGTGGTTTTCTTTTTTTCCCTTAAAATTATTATTGCCTTTTGATTGTCCCCCACCAATCTCATGGAATGAAATTACCATATAATATCTTTATGATGGCAACCCAATTACATAAACATTTGGGATTAGTTTGGTCCATACATTGTACTAAGTCGATGGCTTATTCGACATTCTATCATTAAATTGTGATTTAGTGACATGTATGTTAAGTTATCCTGTAGCTATGTATGTATGTAGTACTATATGTTCTTCCTTTTTCCATGGAAAAATTTGTAGGCAACATTGATATTTATGTTACAATCTATGAACAAGTCTATCTGAAACCTTTATTTAGGGAATGTTTTTCTACCCTTTTTCTGATAAAATTGTATTTATCAGACAAAATATACAAGGAAATTTTTCCTATTGTAGTGGTGCTTATTGTATATATTTCAAATACACTAAACATAATTGCTGAGGCTTGAACTTGTATGACACAATCACAAATCAGCCAGCTACTTTAGTCTAATTAGCTGTATGGTTAGTTTTTGGGGTTGTGTGAAGCTTGAGAATTGAGTTAAATGAGGAAACCATGCTTCAGTTAATCAAGGATAAATGTGTCAGGTGAGCATAGTCATCAGCTACCAAGCTGTTTAGGCCAAGTGAAAATTCATTGTATAAAACTGCAAGAATGGAATGTAGAACCTCTGTTGATGCAGCTGTGATCTTGTAAATAGCAGTTAGAGTATTATTTCTGGTAAGTAGAAATTATTTGATGGTGGTTGACTGTAAAAAATAGATAGATCTATAATCAGAAAATTCTAATTATTTCTACAGGTGAGGGCTACCATATATAAACATCAGTTTGGACAAGCAATATGTTAAGCAAGCCATAGAATTATTGATGATAATTGAGTTGAAATGCAGATGAGGCTGGATCTTTTTACTGCTAGAGAGAATTTTAGTACAAGAACTAGGTACAGGTAGTCCTCAAGTTACAACCACAGTTGAGCCCAAATTTTCCATTGCTAAGCAAGATAGTTAAGTGAATTTATGACCTTTCTTGCCACAGTTGTTAAGTGCATGACTGCAGTTGTTAAGTTAGTAATACGATTATTAAGTGAATTTGGCTTCCCCATTGACTTTGTCAGGAGGTTGCAAAAGGGGGGGTCACATGATCCAGGGACACTGCAACCATCATAAATAGGAACCAATTGCCAAGCAGCCAGATTTTGATCACATGACCATGGGGATGCTTTTTTCAATGCCATTGTAACTTCAAACGGTCCCTAAATGAATGGTTGTAAGTTAAGCACATTGAACAGAAATCAATGAAAGTTTAAGAGAGATTAGAGGTAGGAAGAATTCATCTCTTTCTAGTAACATGTTCTAATATAATCTGTCTTTAATATATGTATGTAGCTTATATTCTGTTTTATTTAAAGAAATAAAGAAGTTGTTAAGTATTTATTAAATCAAGGAGCTGATGTCAACCTGCGTGCTAAAAACGGATATACAGCCTTTGACCTGATAATGCTGCTGAATGACCCAGGTACTTCTGTGTGCTTATCTTGTATATCATAGTCTTGCTATACGTAGTTAGAGTAGAAACACTTTACCAAACTCTGTGAATTTTGCAGATGCAGAACTTGTGCGATTGTTGGCCTCCGCCTGCATGCAAGAAAAGAATAAGCAGAACAGCAAAGTAACTGCACCCTTTTCCAGAAATAAGCAGTCTATAGGTATTCCATTATTGCCAGATGACAAGGGAGGATTGAAGGTATAGAAATAATATATTTACCTTTTCAGTGAATCTTTGTTTTGAACAGAAATCTGAGAGCAGGCTTCAGCTGCTTTCTATTCTGTCAGTTTGGGGAACAGTTTCAGAGTTTTTCCCAGTAATACTTCCTTCTTTTTTTATGTCACAAACAGTGATTTCATTGCCACTGGCTCTTAGCTGAGGCCTTTTCATTCACATGAATGTTAGCGAAAGGAAGAGATTAAAGGAAGGACAGAGGAATGTTTTCCAAGTTTCTGTAGATTTCTTAAACTTAATTATTAATTTATTTCAAATCAATGTCCTAATTATCACCCATATGTCTAAGGAAAACAACACAGTTATATTTTCTTTTCTAGTCGTGGTGGAACAGAATGTCCAACAGATTTCGCAAATTGAAGATGACCCAAACCTTAAATCATGGATTTTCCACAAATCAATCTATACCTTTTCCAGAAGAATCAAAATCCCCGTTTGACTGTACAATGAAGGCTGCATTACAAAATGATAATACTGTAAATCATGATGTCACTACAGCTTGGGCAACAAAAAGCAAATCTAATGGTAATAAATATTAACTATTACAAACATTTTGTGCATGTGTATATCTGTGTGCCCATGTGCATAATGAAACAGATTTCAAGTTTAAATTAATGTGAGATTTGGAAATTCTTCTTTACATATTTTGATTTACTTAATCAACTATACAAAACATTTGAATGGGCACTCCCCAAAGCATTTTAGCACGTATACCCCTTCTCAAAGCATTACAGCAGCTGAAGTTTCTGCAAAGTTTGCATAGTTATTTCAAAGATTGTCCAAACTTTTTGTATGTACAGATGCATGTACAGCCATTGGTCATAGAAATATTTTCTGTGCATACAAGTGCATGTACAAAAAATTAGGAACAATTTTCAGTTTAGGCAGTCTTTCCAGAGAACATGTTGCTTTAAAGCTTCTACGATGGGGTGATTCACTTCTATTAATTTGACTCTTGAGATGCCCCTTTCAAATGTTTATGTAACCCCAGTGTTTACATGAAAACCTGTTAAAAAGTTGGGAATGATTAGGGTATTGAATAGTAAATATTTTCATAACAATTTAACTAGCATAAACAATGGAAACAGGTCACCAGAAAATTCTAATTATTTGCTGCCATCCATTGCTGCCATAATAGATTTTTGTAATCTAGATATGATAACCTTATCCTAACTTTTCCTGAATTTAGAGTACAAGTATAATAATTTAGACATAAAGATTGAAGGGTCTGTGAGTGGCTGAATAGTATATAATACTACATAAGCATGGATCCCATTAGTTCCTTGTTTGGAGGATGTTGAAAATCCCGTATAAGATTAGGGCACATCTATAGTAACTATGGACTTTACTGCTGTAAACCGCCCCGAGTCCTCGGAGATGGGGCGGTATATAAATTGGATAAATAAATAAATAAATAAATAAATAAATAAATAAATAAATAAATAAATAGTAATAGAGATGAAAAGAAAACTCCTATATGTTTAGGGCTGTAGAAGATATTTTTAAACTATCATTTAAATTTATAAATGAACACAGGAATTCATAGAATACAGTGAATTGTATTCTTAATTGAACTGGGTCATTATATTACTAGGAGAAATTGTGGTGGCATGTAATATATGCTACCTTTCTGAACAAAGATTATTTTGTAGGTTTACAATGGCACAATTAACATTGGTGTGGATATGTTTTCCCTTCAGTTATCCACACTGCCAAGGCTGGAAAAGATGATGATTTTCTGACCACGGTGGTAAGTCAATTTATACAGCTACCATAACATACAGTATCAAATGTTGACAGATTGACCAGTAACTTTTTGCAAAAAAGAGCCACTAGCCCTGTTCAAGCATTCCCTTTGTGGCTTCAGTTCAACTTATGAGGAACTATGAACATCCCCTCCCCTCAAAGTGTCAGTCCTTTGCCACGTGAGGATACAAGGTGAGCCAGGTGACAAAATTGACTATACAATGACACTTGGAACTCTATTGATGTAGAGTATAATAACAGAACTTTGAAAGCCATGGAGTTTCTCTGTCCCCATTTTATAGCCAAGAGAATCTAGGTAGGACAGTTTTCAACTTCTTTCTCACCCCCTTGTCTCTATCAGATCTAAACTAGTCTTTAGTAATGGCCCTTGTGTTCCTTCTTCAAGGCTGTCTCCATGCTTTTCTATACTTAGTTGCAGGAGTCTTTGTTTAGTGAGCACAGTTGGAACCAACAACTCAGTTGTTAAGTGCTCACTAAGTGAAATTACCAACACATTTATTATCTTACTTCAGCTTTTCTTTTCTTTGCTTTACAGATACGTAGTTGTCTTAAGTATAAGGATTGGTCACAAAATTATTTTTATTACTATCATAACTGCAAACAGTGGCTAAATGAGGCACGTCTCTAAATGAGGATTACCTGTACACTCTTTATATATGTGAGGAACTGTATCTATGCTTACAAATATATAATGGGTAGCCTGGCTCCAAAGCCAATAGTGGTAGATACCAGCTTACATGGAGGCAATTGTGTATATCAGGAGGTTCCCTATTACTGTCAGTCATGATATAATCATGGAGATTAACTCTACTTACAATCATTAGAATAGGAAAGAGAGGAGAAGGATTTGTTACCATTCCTTGAATATTCAATTGGATATTAATATTACATGTTAATATTAATAATAGAGGCCTTCACACTGAAATGAATAGACAATGGCTAAAATGATGATGATTAATGTTGTTAGCATTTTAACTAGTGGTTTCTTCATATCTATTTATTCCAACAGTGAAATAGCAATTACATTGTTGAGCCATATAAAATATAGTATTTTTTCTATAATTAGAGTAATAAGCAATTGTATGCTGTAGATTGTTTGGAATGGAACAGTTAGTATGGTTTCCCAAAGTATTTCCTCCAATTGTGCACTGTGATACTGTTAAGAAGCAACCTGGTTTATGGAAGCAAATCATGAGGAAAGAATGTTGCTCTTGAATTAACATGGACTAGATCAAAAATGGTTTGCTAGAGAGTTAGATGCTCTTCCTTTCTATCAATATATGAAATTGTTATACATGTTCCATTAGGAAATGTCCTGAATAATTACTTCAGCATAGGGAACTTAAATGGGAGGTGCTACAAAGGTATAATTGCAAGGCTTGGAATCTATAATGACTGCAATTTGTATTTGTAGAAAGCCAGTTCCCAAGGTTGAATTTAATCATACTGGATTAAATTGTATGTCTTCCAAATGGTCATTGACTAAATGAATGTGAAATGATAAAAGTGGATAATTTGTGTGTGCTTAGGTCTGTAGAAAGCCTAGTTGAACTTGTAGACATTACAGAATAATGTCTCTAATTGGTATATATGTATGTATATACATACACATATATAGCTATAGTTTAATTTATTTTATACAGAAAGGCATTATAAAATGAACTACTAAGCAAAAAGTTGCATCATATAAAAGTTATGACAGTTAAAATTAGTAGAATTTTTTGCTTTTAATTACTGCTTAACTTAATAATATTATTGAACTCTGATCCATCCTAAACTTCCACCAAATAGATGGATAAATGTAGTTCCAAATATGAAGGGTCATGGGCTACAGATTGAGAAAAAAAGAGAACATCTTCGTATCTATTAAATCTGTTGCAGGGATCTAAGGGGTAAGGATCTTGTAGATGCTTTTGGTTAGGAATACAAGGTAATCTTCAACTTAAGACTGTTTTAACAATCATTACAATAGCCTTGGAAAAAATTATTTACAATCTATCGTCAAACTTAATGATAGTCGAACAAATCCTGCAGATGTGTGATTGACATACAGGCACTTGGCAAACAGTTCACATTTATGACTGCTTGCAATATCCTGAAATTACATGTTCACAATTTGTGACTTTCCCAGCCAGTTTCCACCAATTGGTGAAGCCATATTTGTTTAATAATTTGCTTAACAAACATGGTAAATATAGTTGTAAAATTGGGTCTGGTCATGTGATGTCTCACTTAATGACTACATTGCTTAGCAACCAAAGTTTTGGTCCCAGGTTTCAGTCCTAGGTCAAAGACTACCTGATCAGGATTTCAGACATGTCAGAGGAAGACCAATGAAGAAGGAAATGAAATAAAATGCTAAATAAATAGTGATGTCCAAACTTCATTAAAAATAAATAAATAAAATGAAGCAAAGTAGAATGCCTTGAAAAGAAAAAAAATTAGGAAACTCAATTTATCAAAATTTACTTGGGACTTGAGCATTTTCATTTAACTAAGTAAAGTACTACTTCATAGAGAAAAGGTTGAGAATGGCTGAAAGGTGAAAAAAATGAAATTCAAAATGAAGGGGTTTCTTTTGTTTGTTTATTTTAGTAAGTATAATTAAGTTGAAAAGGTGGCTAAACAGGCAAAGACTTGGAGCAGAAACCAGAATAAATTAAAAGAAAAAAAATGTTCCTGTATGGAGCTGTAATTGTTTTCATTCACTGTGTCATTTAATTTTTTTCTTTTCTATTTTATCCCTTTGATTCTCTCAAATTCTTCAATTTGATTTTTAATTGTGGATTAGTGGGCAGAAACCTCCACAGGTAGTTTATTGCTTTTTGCAGAGATTTGGTGCGACCTTAGGCCTAATCAGGGATACAGAACTTGGCCTTATAGAGTAATACTGTACATCTAATTGTTTCTGCTATACTGAATAAAGCCTTTTCAGCATAATCTCATCCTCCAAAGATAAACCTGCCACCAAACATAGCCCTTTCAACATGCCATGTGGATCTGGAACAAAGGCCCTGCGGAGAAAGCAGCTGTGGAAAAGCAACTCTTGCTGTAAGAGCTGTGAATGACTTTGTAGAAAATAAAAACTTTATCAGTTATATCACAGCCAAGCCAGTTCAGCCAAGTAAATCTCTGTGGCATGATTATAAGCCCATGGATGTCAAGGTAGGTTAAAGCAACAACCAAGAGGTTTAAACAGCATGTTGTAAAATAAAAAACACAGAGCACTCCTTCCCATTGATCTTTATTTATGTTTACTTTTATTATTTTTTTGCTCTTTCCAAATTTAATCAATCTTTTAAAAGATTAATAAACCAACCATAACAGAGATGTTTTTAAATGTACTGAGTAACCCCAGAAGTCAGCTTCTTCATCATTAGAAAAAAGCAAAGTTTTTGAGAAAGTAAGAATTTTTATATGAGGGTTGGATTTTGGTAATTTATATTTGCTTCAATTTTGTTCCGCTTGAATTCAATGACATTGGATCGGGTTGCAAATATTTCACACGCTTCAGTCGTCAAGTGTTCATTTTGTTGTGAAAAAGGAACCGTTGAACAACTGTTCCATATTTTCAAATATATCAAAGTAAAGTCCTTCCTGTACCTGAATAAAATTCAGAAGAAATGCAGCAAAATAAATCATTATATTTGAAAATAATTAGGCCTGGTATCAATAGTTGTTTTTACCACTTGTGTTACGCAGAAGGGTTCATGACTGTAATACAAAGCAAACAATTTTGTTATTCATCAGGGATTTGATTTGTTTTAGTCAGGAATAAAGAATATATTTTTTATGAATCATGATATAACGTAACCTGAGCAAAACTCCCCATCTTAATGAATGTGCAAATCAGTATTTAGGATGTCATCTACAAAGAATTCTGTTTGTTCTGTGTCACCAGCCACCCTATCCTGATTTTTCAAAATCTCCTCAAGAAAGTTACCCATATCTTTCAGGACAAAGGGGAAATCCTTGTAGGGAGTGTTTTCAGTTCTACCAGTAAATGGAAAGCTTTGAAAGGAGTTCTTACTTATCCCCAGATTCCATCTTATTTGAGATTATATACGTACGAGCATACATATATACATACATACAAAAATACATACCATACTGTTGTCTTCTAAGGTAAGCAGTGTTATCCAGAATGCAAAATAAGAGTAAGAATTGTAAGGTAAGAAATTAAAGGCATGAGAAAAGAAAAAAATAAGGGAAACATAGCTAAATCTTGGGATCTCATTAATTCCATATTAACTCCATCCAACCATAATTTTTGGAGCTCCACTTCCTTTTGACTCATTCCTTCACCTCCTCCTCTTCCTTCCCAAACTTTCTCAAACTATGCATTTATATATCTAATGCCTAGACCATCTAACTGCAAAAGCAACTAACAAGTTTTTTGTGACTTCACAAAATTAAAAACTAGAAAAAAAATCAACTTGAGGTAACAATGTAAAAAAATATCTCTCATATTATCTTCAGCCTAGAATCCTTATCCCAAGGCCTGCAGGAATCTCCATTTTTTTTTTACAACTGTCTTAAAGGTTAGTATGGTGAGCTCCAAAGCAATCTCCAGGGGGATGCTGTTCCAGAAGGCAGATATTGCAACAAAGAAGGCCCACTTCCTTGCTCCTGCTCATGACAATGCTTAATTTATGAGACACAAAGCAAGCCAACTCTGACTGATTGCACAGGTCAGGTAGATACTACAGAAGACAGATGGTCCCTCATATCATTAGGCCCTATGACATGCAGGGCTCTAATGCTTTGAATTAGACTTAGAGGTTTACCAATAATCAGTGCAACTCATAAAACAAAGCAATATATTCCCCATCACTACTTCTTAAATGCAGATTTCAAAAATAAGTAATTGAAATTCTAATAATAACCACGATCTAGGATATCTGTACTATGTTAAATCTGATTTGAATTCATCTATAATTAAATACAACCCAAATCTGGTGAGTGAATATTAAGAGCAATACTGGAATCTTACCTCAAAGATCATATGAATTCCATTTCTTATTTTAACTAGGTCACAGTTCAAGATCTCCCTACAGGTTACTGCTACTCTTTCACAGATCCACACATAATCACATTTGATGGATGGTAAGTATTTTTTCAAGAAATCATGTAGATTCTCTGTAGTAGTTGATTTTTATTTTAAATCTATTTGATTCTTTGATATATGAATATTCCTTTGCCCAGTGTTTTGCAGAATCCAAAGAAGAAGAAGAAAATGCTAGTAAAAACCAAGGGGAAACTAGTCAATAAATTATTTTGAAAGTAAAATATTTCTAAAACAAAAATCATATTAGCAATTTGTATGGAAGTTGGTTCAAAATGATAGAAATAAAAACTTTTTTCATAGCTCAGAATGAGTTTGGATTAACTTTGGATGCTTTTGTCTCATCCTTGGTGGCAACAGAGCAACCCATAGGATTAAACCATAATAATCTAGCCAACAAAAATCTAAAGAATATTTATTTCAAAAAGTTTCATTAATTGCAAGAGAGATTTCCAACCAAGTATATTAAGATAACATTGCAACCATCTAAGTAAATAATATTTCTCTGCCTTAATTATTCTTTGTACAATCATGAAATCTTATTGGTCATATGTAAAGTCGGTTCATAATAACACCTGTCAGAAATGGTTGAGTAGAAGCGTAGCAACTACTAGAATGGGATATGGCCCTAAGCAGCAATGGGATGTAACCAGTGCAGCTACCAGTTGGAAAAACATTCACGCGCCACTTCCCAGCCCCCAGCTGGGACTTGCAGTAACAAGCAGCTTCAGGGGATAAAGCCCAGGTAAGAATCAGGG
>JAOYMU010000274.1:61626687-61640421 GCA_025802295.1 Psammodynastes pulverulentus
TTCCCTATTTTTCTCCTCTAAAAACCAGGTGCGTCTTATGGTCGGGTGCGTCTTATGGTCCGAAAAATACGGTATTCAAGTCCAATGTTGCTCCTCAGAAAGTTCAATAATCATAGTTCTTTATATCTCAAGATTATTAATCAGTTCCATTTAAGTAGTCCAGGCAGCTTCCATAAATCAAAAGGCACTTACTTAAGAGTCTTCCTTATTCTCACAATAGTCTTAAGTAATCATAAAGTAGATAGTTATAGAGGTAGGTACTAAATATCACCTCTGGATGAATGTTGTTTATTTTTCTTGCCAGAAATTTTCGTAGATTTGTAGGGGTATGATATATTTTCCATTCACCAGTGGATGGCACCTTCAGCTTAGGTTTCAGCATTGTTTCAAGTCTAATAAGATTAATCCAATAGTTCAATTTATGGAAGTAAAGTCTGCTATTCAAGTAGATAGTTCCAGCATTTTAAAATGCCTTTCCAAAACAATGCCTACCCAGTTTAAAAATCCAATTTTCTATATTTTAAAAGGTCTTTAGCTTTTCTCCCCTTAGTTCCTTTCTTGCAGGTCTAGGATTTTTCTCTCTATGGTTGTTTGCCGCTTTAAGAAATAGTTCTAAGAGTCTCTTTTCCTGAATTGTCCTTTTCTTTTTCCCTTTTAAAGTTAGGGTCTAAATAAAAAAGGAATCTTCTCACCCAGTTCCAATCACTGTTCATCTACACCACTCCTGCCCATTTCTTTGTTACCTCAGCTGCCCCAGCTTCATGGCAGCCATGATGGCTACCTCTTCTCATTGTGGATGAGAAGGAAAAGAGCCCTGGGTCAAGCAGGAGAGTTGCTGCTCTCTGTGACCTGCAGAGCACCCCTCTCTTCTTCACCACCCCTACAGGGTGGCTTTAGCTCCTTTCGGAGCCCTCCAATGGGGAGAACTTGGCACGGGAGCGCAGAGACATGCTCCTCACCTCCAATCTTGCCGTGACATCAGCCAGAAGTCCCTGGAATTTGTATTTCTATTGGAGTTAGATATATATGTCTCTTTGGTTTCATTGCTTTTACTGTTGTAAGCCTCCCAGAGTCACTTCACAGCAAGATGGACAGCAAACAAATTTCATAAATAAAAATGAAATAAGTAAAATATTTTAGCCACAACTACAAAGATCCTCTGTCTTGAAGGAATTAAATCTCAGTCCCTACTTTCCGATTCAGACTCTAATGGCTTCTGGGCACACGGTTAGTAGCTCTATTATAGAACTTGTTTGGCCTGGGATCATGATATATAGTTGGGTATTACCACAATATTCCTGATGGCTTGCTTTGGCTTTCCTCAGTGGTTTCATGTAGGTATAAAAAGAAGCGGAGAGTAGAGAGGTCTGAAGCACTCTCCAAAGTACAGGTCTCTGGACGTATTTCCCCCAACACGTTTGGTAATGCAGTTTGTTGAGTCTTTTTCATTGCAAGATTATTAAGATGCATAATATCTCATAGATTTTACCTTAAAATTCGTCTAGTCCGCTCAGTTTAAATTTTAGCAAATAATCAGAATTGTTTAGTGTCACAATTGTGACATAAGAAAACTAAGCTGTCTTAAAATGAACAAGAGTCCATTTGATTCCAGTAAGTAAATGTGCAATTACGATGTTAAATTTCTGTGATACTAATTACTGTTTTTCTGATGTTATAGGTTGAGCTTCAGTGTGAATGTGGAAGAAAAAAAGAATCTATGATTTGCTCAGAAGCAGCAAGTACTTATCAAAGGTCTGTTAAGGCAATGACCTGCATTTTTTTTATTGCACAGAAGCAGAAGAATAAAAAAAATCTTGTGTAGCTGTGATTTCATTTCCTTCTGAATGTATTCATATAGTATCAATTAATCTAACTGTCATGGACAGTACTCCTCAACTAATTCTACTCCCTTGGTTCATATTCAGCATGTCTATAATGAGTTTTCTCGCTCCAAATTGGATGGCTGTGTAATATATACTGCATGCACATGCATATCTCCTGGGAGATACTTAACATTCTACAGCAGCAGACTGATATTTCTAGTGCCAGAGATAATTTGGGCTCTGTATGAAGTTGCTAATATTTAATACTTTATATTATTCATTCTCTATATAATAGGCTGTAGCCAGTCTTACGAAAGTAGAATTTCCATCACTCATTTCTCATCAGCCGGGGGGGGGGGGGGCAGGTGAGAGAATAAATTAATTTTACTGATGTTGCTAATTCAGCAGACTATAACTAGGGACTCGGTCTGGATTTACTTAGAGCCTGCCAGAAAGCATCTCTTTACATCTCTATGTGTATGAGCTTAATCTTGACTAAATATAAAGGAGAGTGTTATCTAATTTTTAAATTATAATTTCAGGGGGAAAAATAAGTTCTGATATTCTTGAAATTTAACACAAAAACCCATTAAGACATAAAGTAATATAATAGTGTAGTTAAGATCACAAGTGCGTGTACTAGATACTTGTTTATGTTTTTCAGATTACAGAATTGATGCCAAAGTTGCATTCATAGGCTATATTATTTCACTTAAAGCAATAATTCAGTCCAAAATGGCAAAGATTTCTTAAATTTCAGTATACATTCTCCTTAGCACATTCATACATAAATTTCTATAGCTTTTTTAAAGAACTGCATATGTTTCTGTGTATAAAATATTATCTTCAATTTTTTTTCAGAATAGCTGCAATATCGATTGCCTCTAAGTTAACAAATCCGCAACTTGGAGATTCAGTAGAGATAAGTAGATTGATTACCAAAAAAGAAATGAAGCAAACCAGGTACTAAATCATGAATCAGTTGGGGAATACCTTTTAAATTCAGCTAGAATTTGGTTTTTATGTTGTTTGCGAGAGTATGTATTATGTTTTAGTTGGTGGATGCAGTTTATTGATTATTTTAACGGATTTTGTTTCATTATGTAAAATTGAAATTGTTATACCACCTTAGTATTCAAAATGAAAAGATAGACTTTTAATAAAGTAATTAAATCAAATGTGATTCTTAAATAGCAATTTTGACTTGGAGGCATGCCTACAGAATTTATTGTGTAATATTCCAGTCTGTTTAATCCATTATTGTTGCTAACCTGAGATTATCAATTGCATTTCTGTCTGGCATAGTGTTGTTTCAGACATGATAATTTAAGTTCCTGTTCTGTGAAATATTCTTTCTTTGTGCATAAATGCAATAGCATTTTCAAATAAGCATTTATCATATCTTGTTCATTTAGGTTGCAGTGTGATGAAGAATGCTTGGCTCTTGAAAGAAACAGGTAGGTAAATTGCTTTATTGATTTTAAGGCAATAAACTATATGTGTAGTGTATGTGACTAGAAGGAAATAGATAATCTCTTACAGTAAATTAAAAATTGGGATTTGACTACTACTGGATAAATTTTAAATATTTATTTATTATTAGACGGTTTGCGGAGGCTCTTCACATAGATGACAATTCTGATCCATTCAATGTTCGTGTGTCTGCACCCAAGTACAGTGATGTATTAAAAGAGGATGGAAGGTATGCATCATTATTTTTCATGTGTCACATAATTTTCTCACATATTCTGGCATTATGTTGACCTTTGTGAAGATATTATTTGAATTGTTTTACTACTAAGGGTTTTTTTTTTAACTTGCTTGGTATAAGACCTTTTCCCTTGACATGATTCAGAAAATCTGTGAATGTTTTTCTAATATTCTATTAAAGTTGGAGGAATTTTCAGAGTCAGAAGTATGTATGTATGGTACTGTTATGGCATTGATATGTACCAATGGTAAGAGATGGTTTCTCCTGTTGCATGGAAAAGCATGGCTGAGGGACATTTGGACAATGCAGTTTGGAATTTTTCTGTACTTGCTGTTTTTCTTTTTTATTTGCTTTCCTTTCAGTCAGTTCTCTTCCAGTATCTAAATTTGGTTTGACAGAAATATATCTATTTCTTATTTCCTATTTCAGGCTAGACAGAAAGGAATCAAATATTTATCTATTTCTTCGTTTATATTTCCTATTTCTAATCCACCCATCTTCTCAGAGATATTCCTATGTATATACTTCTGTTGCCATTTGTATTGTTCCTTGTATTTTATTTATGATTCATACAACATGTATTTGAATCCAGAGTTCTGCTATGAGAAATAATTTAGACTGCAGTCACAAAAAGTCTGCTGGTTGCTATTCCTGTTATATTTTTACAGTGTTAAACTATACACCATTGTCTCCTGCAAGTCCTGCTGTGTTGGCCTCATTTTGGTACAGGTAGTCTTTGTTTAGCTACCACAATTGGGACCAGTTGTTAAGTGAAGTCTGTAGGGGAAACCACAACTGTGCTTACAGACATACAAAGATTATAAATATGAAGTTTGATTTCAAAGTTACTTTTTCATCATCATCATAATTGTGGCTGCCATATAAGGCATTTGCTAAACAAGGATTACATGTAGTGGTAGGGTATTCCTGGGTGGGGTAAGCAAAATGCAAGGAATGTATGTCAGGAATATATAATCCCAGCAATTCACCAAAGGTGTAAAGATAATCCCAACTGCCTAGGTAAAACAGTACCAGAAAGAGTCAGTATATGTTCCGTTGATTATAGAAAGGATTTTTATTGTATTGATCATGTCAAGCTGTGGAAGCCCAGAAATCTCATTGCTCTCATGCAAAAGCTATACACAGACCAGGAAACCAATCTAGGTAAAACCTGGTAAACATGGTAAAACTCCAGATTGATGAAGAAGTGAGACAAAGACATATACAATACCATTATTTATTCTTCCTAAATGTTGAATGTATTTTAAATGAAGTTGGTTTGAAACTGGAGGAAGCATCAATAACCTGTGCTACATTGACAATGCTTCTTTATACTGTAGTTAAGAATTCAAATGATTTTAAAATTCTAGTTCTAGAAAATGAAAATCAAGGAGCACAATTAAAAAAAACTAAGGGATTAAGATAAAGTTATCTTACTTATTAAAAGGACCAAGCAACAGGTACAAAAACCATCCTTAAATTTAACAATAAAAATTCTGAAGTGGTGAATCACATATGACTTTTAGGAGCAGCTATCAACAATAAAAGAAGCAGCAGTCAAGAAATAGATCACAAATTAGCACTTGACAAGATAGCTATGAAAGCTCTGATGCTGTTATGTTTCTATAGCTACAAAGAACAGAATGGAACAGGGTTACAGTCTCCTTGTGACAGCTTATGGATGTAGAAGCTGGACTTTGAAGCAGGATAGAAAGAATGTTAGTGCTTTTGAAGTTTTGTGCTGAAGAAGACTTCTGACAATACTGTGGATAGCAAGGAAACAAATATGTCCACACAGTATACTCACTTGTGGCTGAAATTATCATACTTTAGCCACATAATGCAACAACCCAGCTCTCTTGAGAAGTCTGTAAAATTGGGAAAGATGGAAGAAAAGAGAAGAAGACAACCTGTAGTCAGATGGATGAACTCAATTGCACTGACAATGATAACACTATTGGAAGACCTGAAGGACTAGGTTGTGGAGAGATAGATCATCATGGAGAAAATGTACATGGTCACTAACAGTCAGCACCAACCTGGTGGCACATAATCAGTCACTGTTCATTCCAATGACATACATGCACACTCCACAATGCGTAACAGTGTATACAATATTAGAAAATACATTGTAAATTGTTGATCAGTTTGTTCTAACGATGATAAAATATCAAATATCCTACCATATCGTCACAGTTTGGAAATACTATACTTTCATTTTTAAAAAACATTATTTTTAAAATATATGGAATTACAATCTCAGCGTTTAAAGAACAGAATAAATTTCCTTCTCTAAGAAACAAAATGAAATTTATGGGAAATCAGAAACCATTGATGATATACCCAGTTTATGCTTAGAGGGGGGAGCTTAAGTTAGGTTGAAAGAAAAATCCTTAGTTACAGAGCTGTTGTTCTTGTCCTAATTATTATTTCTTTCTGCTGCAGAAAAGATTTAAAGTTTGTCAGTGAAGTTGAGAAAGAAATGAAAGCTCTTATAGAAGCAGTCAATAAGGTTGGTAATGTAGAAAACGTGTTCATTTCCAAGTACATAAAGTCTTAAATCTTCTATCAAAGCCAATACAGTAATATAGGCAGAAAGCAATTAAATCCAGTGCTGTACATTACATTTTATAGGGAACAAGCAGTAACACAATCAACACGTTTACCATGGACAGTCGCATAAAATTAAACACAATGTCGTAATCTAAACCATTTTTGACAGATTGGAATGGCAGTGGTACAAATTTTGTGATATTCCTAGAAGTTGTAGTTGACATCTGTGAGCTGGAAAAAACAGAATTTTCATCATTTGGCTTTCTGCAATATTTAGATGAAAGTAATATAATTAAGTGTTTACAACAAGGTAAGTAAAAAAAAAAAGATAGAAGAGAAAAATATAATCAACATATCCTGTGGTATAGATAAAGATGCTCCTGTAAAGTAGTACCATTGAATGTGCTGTCTAATTTTGTTGGTTGCAGCCCATCATATTTAGCCAATCTCTGCATTAAGTAAATAATTAGAAATAGTATAATGGGCTCTCAGAATAACCTTGGGAGACAGCAGGGAGTGCTGCAACTGACACAACTGTCCTAAAAGAGATATCTCAGTCACAGAAGGAATGGAGATAGAGATAGCGTTGCAGAAGGGACACTCCCTTCTACAAAATATTGAGAGAATTTGGTCATTAGGGAACCATTTCTTTATTTGTTCTTTTCAGTATGTAGAAGCATAGAAGAGTAGGAGGAGAATGGAGTGATAATGTCACTGAATTAAAATATTAAGCCTGTCAAGAGGGATCTTCAGAAAGAGCAGGCAAAATAAAATGCCAGAATGAAGAAGAAAGGTTTCCTTTCATGATTTAGGCAATTTTTTTCACATTTTTAAAGCTGCTGCTTCTTTTTTAGAGGTATTTCATAATGTTTAACTGCTTCAAGAAATACCGCAACATGAACTTCTATATATCTTAGTTTTTCATAACTTTTTTTTGCTGTGACATTCTTGATTAAATTAACATTTAAGGTTATGGTTTGAGTCCAGTTTCTATATTGACCAATGGGCTTTATATTTTATTTATTTGAAATCATTAACTATTATATTAATAGATAATCAGTCACAAATGGAGTCTCTAATTTTAAACTTTAAATCTGATCCCATAGAGACAACAAGAGCATATGTGGTCCTGCCACACTATCTTTTCCAAATGAGGAATAATATGAATCAAAAATCTCTTATTACAGTTAGGGCCATATACTGGCAGTCTGGTGATTACTAGAATCTGGTCATTATCCAGACACCTGCCAATAGAAAGGAAGTTACAATGCATGTCAAATCAGATGAAACCATTAATGCTTTATGCAACAGAGTTACATAAAAGATATATAAAATATATAAAATGGATATAATAGAAATTTAAAAAAAAAATCTTCTCAGACTTAATCACAGGAGTTTTTTTGTTCAGTAAATAGCTATCCCAATTGACTACACTTAAAATCATTGCCCAATTCTCCACGAATAAAAGAAACATAGATGGTATGGCTCAGTCTTCTCCAAACTTCATCAAAATATTATATCTCTCCAATGCAGAGCAAGCACACAAAGAAGAGTCATTGTTTTCCACCCATGAACCGAGAACACCGTCGAATCATCCATGAACTTGCTCAGGTTTACGGCATTGAGAGTGTGAGCTATGATAACGAACCAAAGCGCAATGTTGTTATCAGTGCGGTGAAGTATGTTGTTCTGTTTTTTGTTATAAATGGCAAATTTACCATCTTCCAATAAATGATGCAATTTTTATGTTCTGTATTTGAACCAATTTGATTTTACATTGATATTGTGCAACATTTTAAGCATTCTTTGTGTGCTAGGAATTTTAATATATTTGTGTTTAGGAAAGATGTATTCCCATGATCCCAATATCATTAAAAATGTCCTTGATTATTTAGTTTCTCTTTATATACAGGAACATTGTAATAATTTGATTAAAACATAATTTGAAACAAAGTAATAATCCACATAAATATCAGAAGCTCATTTCCCTGGGTCTCTAGTCCAAAGATGGCAGATTTTTTTTTTTAAGAAAAGCCTGTTTATATACCTCAGCATACATGAGGTTTGTCATTAATATTTCTATATAGTATGAGTGTATTTTTTTAAATTTCCAGAGAATTGAGTGATTTAATGAAAGCATTAATCTAACCTGAAAATATATTTACTCCAGAGAGCTTTATAAAAATACTTACCCCCGTACTTATAAAATTCCTGTTTTTCAAAATAGGAGTTGCAGTAATGCAGTAAGAAGGGCACTCTAAGGCATCATATAACAAAGCTCTTTAATAGTAAGTTTTCTTTCTGTAGAGAAAGTCACCTACTTAGGACGCTAAGTCTTAGACCATTAAAAGTTTATAGCTCAGGAGTTCAAGACCCAAGTGCTGCAAGACGGAAGGAGCTCCTGTCACTTATCCCAGCTCTTGCCAACCTAGCAGTTGGAAAGCATACAAATGGCAAATAGATGAATAGGTAGTGCATATAAGCATGCAGGAAAGTAACTGTTCCTTTTTTTTTATCTGTAGAGGGAAATCAGTTTGCCCAACAGTTACTCTGACATCACTACTTACGAAGGAGAAGCAGACCAGGCCCCCTCCACCTATTCCTCATCACAAACAATCAGAAAAGTAAGTATCATTTCCTTTAAATACCTGAATTGATTTAATATATTTTTATTGTTTGTTTATTTGAGGTTAGGCATAAATGTATTTATCCGTAACTTGCCTAGTAGGTATCCACTTCATTCCACTAAGAAAGAAAAGAGATGACTATAACACTAGTGTAAAAAGTGTTTTTGCCATAGATTTTTTTTCTCATTATCAAGCATTTGAGACTAAATTTGAAACTTTATTATAGCCAAGCCAGCATAGAAAAGGCAATTTGAACCCGAAGATTAAAATTAAGAGTCAGGCTCTGGCTCTGTCCTGTATTTTCATCATAAGAATTTTCATCATAAGAAATAATCCCTACATAAGTGCAAGGGCCTCAGAATTCTCAAAATTAATTAAAAGGCAATCCTTAGAAAGTTGGAAGGATCTACTTCTCAAAGCAGAAAACATGAAGAAGGTTCATTGTGATATCTTCTTTTTGCTTTATCCTCATATTTATTTTGATCAGATACTTCCGTAACACAAAGGATGGCTTTCCTTTTGTGGATGCCACCTTGAGAAGAAGAGGCAAATCAGTGGTGATGGGAGTGATAAATGGTGGAACAGAAGGAATAATGTAAAGGAAGTAGCTACATGAATCAATGAGAAGCAAAGAAGTGGATAATGGGGAAAATATGGTAGCAAGTATAGATAGGATATAAAGACCCATATAGAGCTGTTGATATCTCTAGAAACATACTTCCTGTATGTAGAGTGGTCTCCTTGTTTCAAGTCTCCTTTCTCCTTGTTTGTGGAAGAGTTGACTAAATCACACATATATGACCAGGGAACTTCCTTCTCCTTAAATCTTACCAAACAAAAAAAAGCATTGTTGCATAAGTCAAGTGTATACAAGACCTTCCTGTAAGGGAAGGTCATAGATAGTATTTTTCTCACCCACAAAGTTTTTATTAAATTCTTTCAATCTTTTGCTTTAACTTCCAGACCTGGGAATAGCAGCACAGAGAGACGGTTCAAAGAAGAGACAGTTATTGACTATTTTGATGTACAAGATTGATGAGATTAACAAGGCAATTACACTGTTGAAAATTGGAAGTGAAACTACAAATGTGTTCAGGATAATTTTTATCAAAATATATTGTTTTATATATTTGAAGTTCATCATGCAAACAGCAGAGGAAAATAAATGGTTCATCATTTTTAAGTAAGGCAAGGTAGAATATTATAATCATTTGTGATTGAATAATTTAAATGGGATCTGGTCACAATTACATATATGCATCTACAGTCAGCTTATGTAAACCATTGAACGGTTATCAGAGGTATGTAAGGAATTCCTGATGTAATGAAGATTCTCATCTATGTTGTGTATAGATCTCAAGGATCAGGAGTAGTACCAGCAAGTATGACCTATTCTACCTCTCTTGAAGGCATCAATATGTGAAGGGAAAATGTTAAAAAAGATCTAGTATAAAAAAAAATTCAGCAGAAACATAACAGTGATTATTAATAAAGTATAAGTGGGAATTCTGATATATTTGTAAACTTAGATGAACTGCTAAAACACTAAAGTCAAAATCATAATATACACAAAACACTCCCATAAGAATTTCAAATTCATGCTGTTAGTAACCATAGAATTGATGATCAAGAAAATGGCACGGTTTGTTTCTAAACTTTGGTGGCCTTTTTCATTGCTTTTTTTTTTTTTGAATGCTAGATCCTTTGAGATTGTGACTGTGCAGTAAGGAATTAATATTGTGGCTCTTCTAATGTGACTACACTACAATTCCTAGCAGCCCAAGACAGTATAGTCAGCAGTAAAGGAAGTACTGGATGGTTAGGAGAATATTCATTTTGTACATGTAATACATTTGGGGTAAGAACTTGTTTTCCCTTCAGTTAACAGTAGCATATATGATTATGTTTGACTATGATGATAATGCTACTTTGTTTAAATTAGTAATTCTTAGCACATAAACAAATTATGAGCAATTGTGAATTAAGTAGTGGTGGAAGGTGGTCAATGGCATTCTGTTTCTGGAGAGCTTTCAATTTCCTTTAATATCTTCCCACTGTTTAATCCCGTGCAAGAAACTTCTGATGTCAAAAGTGTATTATCAGGCAGCCACCATAGTGTGGAAGAATATTATATGAAAGGTTAGTTAGTTACCTTGATTTTATAAATTGGTACCCTGTTTTCCACAGAATGTTTGTGGCATCATGTAGGACATCCTGACCTTTTCTGGATTATAGCTTTTGCTCATTAATACTTTGCAAATATATTAATTTCAGGTTTATTTTTCAACGAGGATTTATTTGTTTAGCATATGGCATTCAAAGAGGAAAATAATGAATAAGCATTTTTATGGCTTGAAAACTAACATGAGAAATTGTCATGTCTAAAATGTAGGAATATGCTTGAATTTAATTCAAGACAGATGGTGAATTAAATAATATGGCATGTATTTATACCTATTATTAATTCTTGCTACTTCCTTTTCATATATAAGTACAGGTAGTCCTCAAGGTACGAACCTAATGGAGCCTGCCCATTAGGTTTGTAAATTTAAAAAAATCATCATATGAATCAAGACTCAATTTTACACATTTTTAAAATCAAATTCATTAATTGAACCAAAAGGCTCATTAAATGAATGAAGATCTGACTTACTTCCAGCTCACCGCCAATCAGCTGTTTCTGCCTCCGCCGATCAGCTGTTTCCAGAACAGCTGAAGGAGGAACTAAATTGCCTCCAAGCAGTTCCGTTTCAAGTTTAAAAACAAACAAACATTTGCTGCTGATCAGCATCTTCAGATAGTTGCCCCGAGGCTGGGTGGGGCAGTAATTTACAGAACTCTCCGATTGCCATTGCTTTAAAAAAACCACTTGCCACTTAGCTTATCAGTCGCTAGCCAGCCAGCGGGAGATGGGGAAGGATTTACAGAACTCTTGCCTTACAGAGATGGAAGGGACCTTGAGCTCATCTAGTCCAATCCATTGCTCTCGCAAGAGTTTTTCTAGTAAATGCCTTATCCAGTCTCTTCTTAAAAGCCTCCAGTGATGGGGTATCCACAACTTCTGGAGGCAATTTAGATTTAAAACCTCTTGTAAAAAAACACTGCCCTAATCAGCACAAGCCTCTTCAGGCAGAATCCAAAAACTCATATAAATAACTTGCAAATTTGAAAATCAGCAGTTTATAGAAGAGATAGAGCACACAACAGTTTCAAAGGAAATACAAATAAACTTTATCTTTGCAAAGAACTGTACTTACAAACACAATACTGTAGTTTGCAAAGTATAGCACGGTACTTAAAAAAATGCAGAGCAGTTCCCAAAGTGCTTACAAACAGTACTACGCTATAGAGTAACAAAAAAGGAATCTTTTAAAATACTTACAGGAGCAATTCCAGCATGGTACCTGTAGTTCTCAAGCCCAGGCAGCAGCAGATTCTACATGCAGCACCAAAACAAAAAACCCCAACAACTCAGACCTGGGGTGGCTGCAAAGATCACTGGATTTTGTTTGGCCATGTGACCAGGGACAAAAACAAGAACCTGCTGGTTTCCAGAAATTGCATCATAATCCCAAACGGCCCAGGCAAAAGGCAGGGTTAAAAATGGTGGCCGCTGCAGCAGTGACTGAATCCAAGTCACATGGCTACAGAGGCTTGTTTTTGATCCCAGTACCCTTTCTGAATACATTCGTTCTGGTGAAAATTCGCTGAAGGAACCCTCGTATCTGGGGGATTACCTGTAGCCCATGACAAAGTACAAATTAGCATTCTCATAGATATTCATAACCAAAGGAATGACAAAACATTATTCTTATGTAGAAACCTATTGGCAACATAAATAAAAATTGAGCATTTTTCTATTTTCAAATTACCCAAAACATGGTCCATTTCATTTCAGTACCAATATACTGAAGTTGTGCTAGTACCACTCCATGCATTATAAGGGACTGTGTAAACATGGAAAGGTTTTGTGTCTGTAAAAGGTACAGATGGATTATAGTCAATTTGTTGATGAGTTACCACATTTGCTAGAGAGCTTACAGGCATAGGCAGAACTTTGAATAAAACTAAGAAGAATGTACAATAGATCTATTGGAATGTATGTAAATGTGGAAACCCAGTGCTTATCAAGTAAGCTACAATATAAACATATCTTTACAGAGGAAGGATGTAGGTGCGCATTTCTATTCATTGCTTGTTCTAGACAGAATTGTTTATCTGCATAAACTGCATAAACAGGGTACTAATTTAAAAGCAATATTTGTGTATGTGAACTTGTTATAAGTGATCGATCCTGCTGTTGCTTGGTGAAAAAGTGCCATGTGAATATTAAGGGGTTAAACAGGTATTTATTTTTAGTGGTTTGGCTAAATTGTGATATTTTCATGAAGAGTTGACCTCTCACTTTTTTAAATTATACTTTTCATTTATTCATTTCTCATTTAGTTTGTGCAATTATGATAACTGAGAGGGAGAATTCTTTAGAACAAGTTTTTGCACACTGTTCTTTCCTAAAATTATGGATGGTGCAACTGAGTTTATATATGCAAATAGTGCTGATAAAATTCAAGAATGCGGCTTAGTAATGGATGTATACATACATACATACATATATGCATACATACACCACACGCACACATACATATTCAGAACTATTTACACACATACCCAGACTATTTAATGCTCTGTGTGCTTTGACTTCTGTATAATCTAATGTGAAAATTACAATGGAAATTATTCTTAATGCCATTTCATATTATATAAATGATGAAGTAAAAAATACCAATATATGGTTAATTTTTAATACATTATTTCAGTCTTTACATTCACAAATGTGCACATTCTGCTTGCTTTCAATTTCAGTGGTGTAATAAATGGCTGACTTTATAAATCTGAAATAGAAGTCTGTAATAAAGTACAAACTTTCCAATGGATATTTTTTTTAAAATCTATTTTAAAGTTCTTGTGAATTTGAGGCTGCTGAAATGCTATAAGACATCAGCCCCCAACCTTTGGGGCA
>JAOYMU010000274.1:61732947-61764244 GCA_025802295.1 Psammodynastes pulverulentus
GAAAAATCTATAGATAAGCCGCACTGGTGTATAAGCCGCAGGGTTCAAAGCATGGGAAAAAAGTCGCGGCTTATAGTACGGAAAATACGGTACACAGAATCTAGGTTGGATAGATTGTTTTCATTGAAGAGCTGCCAGATAGTGGTTACCTTCAATGGGGCTCTTGCCTTGTTATGAAGAAGTACACCAAGCAACTCTTTCAGTTTGTGACTCATTCAGAGACTGTATGTCTGCTCAGGATTGGGATATACAACATCTTGATACAACTGCTCCAGATGTTTCCTAGCTGAGTCAGCTTCCGCTGTTTGAGTGCTTCCCAACTCCTGAAGATGAAATTCAATCAGCAGGCTTTTCACATCAGAATCATCTGACACTCTTTCCGAAAATCTTGTATCGTTGCTTAGAAGCAAAACTAACTCATTTGTTTTCAACAGATTGAGGGGTTGGTATAAATTATATTGAAAATTGATATGGAGCATTGCAGGTTTCTAAAATATTAAATTATTAGAAAAATAATTTCAAAACATTGAAGTATTAATTTTTCTTTTCAGGTACTGAGACCTGGTGTCCTCTGGTTTCTGAGGAATTTAAACGATCCAGACTTTAATCCAGTTCAAGAAATGATTCACTTGCCAATTTATAGACATCTCAGGAGGTTTATTTTGTCAGTGGTAAAGTTACATTTACTTTCTCTGTAGTGTTAATTTTCTTATTGTAACAAATAATTGTGCATCCAGATTCTTTTTATAATTAAATATGTTTTTCCTCTACGCTCAACATGTCAACTAACAAACTATAATTACTGTCAGATTTTAATGATACCTTAACTTTTGTCACATTGAATCTACAGAAAATTTAAACCATAAATAATGGTTTATAAATTTGTGTTTATGACTCTCTTTTTGTAATATTCTATGGAAAAGTGTTCTAAATCACCAGCAGTCTGGTTTATTTTTGTGTCTTGCGCTAATAGAACTTGACAAATCTGTCATAGATAATTTCAGTTTTTTCTATATAATCCAAATCTGAAGGTTATTTAGCTACACTGACTTCTTTTTTTTTAATGTTTTATATAAGTAGTCTCACACTAACAGTAACTTTTTTAATTAAAGGAACCTGAGAATGTGATTTCAAGGTCAAAATAGTTATAGGTAAACTCTTCTAGTTCATAAATGTGGTTTTGTATATGAATGAGTAGACCACTTACAAATAACCAAATTAATACCTGGATTTTGATAGTTCTTGAAATTCTTAGAGAAAACTCGTTGTGCATTTGCATTTTTCCCTCTCTTACTTGGTTTCTGTCCATTGCTAAAAATTGTTTCCAAAGGATAGCATGGCTAAAACTTGTCCTTCTAAAAAGAATAAATTACAATTTAGCATAGGGTTTTGATTCTGTTAAAATCTATCAATCATTTTTTATTTTAAAGTCAGGGCAAAATATGGTAATGAAAGAATGGAAGCTAAGAAAGGGGAAAGAAGTTTGCTATCTTCAAAAATGTATGAATTATGCTCATTTTTAATTTGCTTTAAATTGAAGCTAAAAATAGAAAAGTATAGAATCTTTTTTTATTGTTGTTTCAGATTGTCTTTGGTTCAATTGTCTTGCTCATGCTTTGGCTTCCTATACGAATTATTAAATATCTGCTGCCTCACTTCCTACCATATAATGTAATGCTCTACAGGTAAGATAAACTACTTCATTCCATAACTGCTAGTTCTTTGACTGTAAGCATTGTATGTTTATTTGAAATGAACTGCTGTTATATAATTGTGGACTGACAACCGTGTACTAATATGAATGATCTCAGAGTCATCTGTTTCCCCTTTCATAATCTCTCCCACAACAACATTGGGTTTTAGGCAACTCTTCAAATCATGATTTCTGATCTTGGCTTTCTCACTAAAGCATATATAAGCTTAAATGTGGTTAATTGAAACCAAAAGGAAAACAAGAAAACCCAAGGTTTTTTTTTACTGATCTGCACTTTTAACATTATATTTGACCCAAACAGTTATTTATGAAAGATAATTTTTCTTCCTTTTTCATATATATGAACTCACTTTATAATTCGAAGGATTTTTTTTAATACATTATTATCTGTATCCTACTTTGAATCATGCTAGTCATGGGGGAGACATGCAACACTTAATTTAATTTTGCCTCAGAAGGAATGTCCACAATTAACAATGTTTAAGAAAAAAATGCAACTAATGATATAGTTGCATCAGTACAATTAGACTTGTGTCAGTAAGACAGTGAGTTTGTTTAAAATATGTCAGCTTCTTTTATTCCCACAGTGATGCTCCTGTAAGTGAACTTTCCTTAGAATTACTTTTGCTTCAAGTGGTTCTGCCAGCTTTGCTTGAACAAGGGCACACAAGGCAGTGGCTGAAGGGGCTTGTACGAGGATGGACTGTTACTGCAGGCTACTTATTGTAAGTGTGAAGAGTCCAATCCTTTCAAATGATCGAAACTTTCTATTACTTAAATAACTGAAGTTGCGTCCAATGTTTGTCTTCTTTATCTTTTTACACTCCAACTCAAAAGAATATACATATAAGGGCTTAGCATGTGTTGAAAATGAAGCAGTATAAATTATTGCACAGCATTTTTATTATATTTTAAGTTTGTGCAAGAGAGAAATTGTTTTATTCCTTTAAAATATACATTGTATATGGGTGGGAAGTCTTTTATAATTTTATTTCTTTAGCCTATGAAGCTGTGATTTATCTAGTCGAATATATTTTAATTGCTTCCTATATAAGCTGTTTTCCCAACTTTTGACATTTTTGAGGCTTTTTTCCCATTTTCTTTCTTATGTGATATATTACACAGATAGTCCTCAACTTACAACCACAATGGAGCAAATTTATGTTGCTGAGAAATTCATTAAGCGAGTTTTGCCCATTTTACAACTTTTCTCACCACATTTGTTAAGTGAATCGTTGCAGTTCTTAAATTAGTAACATGGTTGTTAAGTTAATTTGGCTTCTCTCTTGACTTTGCTTGTCAGAAGGTTGCAAAAGGGGATCACATGACCCCAGAACACCACAACCGTCATAAATATGACAACTGTTAGTCAGTTGTCAAACAGCCAAATGTAAATCATGTGACCCTGATGATGCTGCAACAATCATAATTGTGAAAAATGGTCATGAGTGATTTTTTCACTGTCATTGTAACTTTAAATGGTCACTAAATGAACTGTTGTAAATCGAGGACTACCTGTACTTTGGTGGGAGAATAATAATACAGATAGTCCTCAATCTTAGCTCTGAGTTGCTGACAGAAAGAGTAACTCACATAATCCACAACTTTTCCAGTGATATCTTTAATGTAGCATTCAGCAAAGGCGTAATCCTGGTTAAAAACAGTGCTGAGTTTGTTTGCCACTCAGTGCTATTTAACCACTCCCACCAATCCTGTGATGAGCGCACGTGCGGCACACCCAGCCCCATTCACCTCTGCACCCCACCCACCTAAACCCTATAATTAACAGCTCTACATAACAATTCCACCCCAAAAGTTCCATTTCCACCCACCGCCAGTTTAATCAGATCTGCTTCAAGTTTGTGTATTCATTGATAAAGCCATGCTTCGAACGGCTCTCCCCAAACGTCATTGCCCCAAATGCCAGTTGCTGTGCATGGGCTGCTCCAGACACCACCCCGGAAGATGTTTCAGTGGGGTAAAGTCCAGGCGTCTGTTCAGGCATCGGCCGAGGTCGGCCAGGAGCTCAGTTGGCGTCCACCCCTCACTTGATAATGTTGGCTCCACGGATCCTCCAGGATTGGAGCCAACACTCAACTTATAACAATTCATTTAACAATGACAATTTAACAAGCCTACAGAAAAAAATGACTCATGACCCCTACTTGCACTTGTTGCACTGCTCCCATGGTCATGATTGCCATTTGTAATCTTTTTCGTCAATTTCTGTCAAAAACTGGAAAAAATGTCCATTGGGGAAGCTGGATTCGCTTAATGACCATGTGATTTGCTTAATAATTGTGATGCTTCACTTAACCACCACCATAAATATTGTTGTAAACTTAGTCCAATTCAACTTATGACCACAATGATTTGCAACAGAAACTCCAGTCCTAATTATAGTTAGATGTCCAGGGCTACCTGTATTTTGACCCTTTCAGCTAGTCTAAAACTTTGAGGATAAGTACAGGTAGTTCTTGACTTGTAACCATAATGGAGCTTGCCCATTATGGTCACAAATTTTGACAATCTTTAAGCAAGGCACTTATTGCTTAAATTGCTCACTAATTAGCTTGCTTAATGACCCTCATCTCTGCTTTTCCTGTTGCAGTCATTGTGCAGATGGGGTACCTTGAGTGGAGAGGCCCTGGGAGGCCTAGCACTGCAGTACTTCCTCAGCTCACACATGGCCTGGCCCAGGCCTCCCCCAACCCTGAGGCATCCTGTGCTCCACTTTCTCCCCTCACTGGGTCCGCACAGGCCTTGGGCCTGTTTCCCACTCTGCTGGGTCCCACACACTCCTCCCCACTCCCCTCCATCATAGACCATCACCTTTGTGGTAGATCTTTGGGAAGCAGCCGCCCCCCTGTGTAGTCTTTCTACACAGTGGATACCACATGGTGCCATTCTGGAAGTGGATGCAATTTCAGAGTTGCTGCAATGTGGCTGTTTCCAAAATAGCATCTGTTTTCAGGATGGCACCACATGGGCTGCACTATGTGGGAAGGATGAGCAAGAAACCAGCTGCTTTCCAAAGATCTACTTAGCAACAGAAATGTTGTGCCCATTTATGGTTGTAAGTCGAGGATTACCTGTAATCTTTAGGTATTGGACTTCAGGTTAGCCCAGTAAAGGTTAAGCAACTTTCATTTACTTTCACTTAATGAAAGCAATATTTTGTTTAATTTAAATGGAATATAACTGGGTGTATATTGTTCAATTGTTGTTGAAAGCTCCATGAATCCTAATAGCTATAGTCATGTATTATCTTATGTGGTGCTGCAGTTGCAAACTTAGATATCTTTTGTTATTTTGATCCTAAGGACTAAATATGCAGTTGCAGCAATCTCATGTCTTTATCTCTTTGATAATTTCTTTGCTTAGTGTAGTGGTTAAGGCATCAGGACAGAAACTGGGAGATCGTAAGTTCTATAGGCTGCCTTAGTCACAAAGACCAGTGGATGACTTTGGGCCAGTCACCCTTTCTCAGCCCTAGAAAGCAGGCAGTGGCAACCATTTCTGAAATCTTGACAAGAAAACTGCAAGGGCTTTTCCACACAATTGCCAGGAGTAAAAAACTGTCTTGAAGGCACAAAATAAAGGGGCGAGGGCTGCTTTCCTGATATTACATATGTTTAGTTTTTGTTATTGTATATTTATCAGTGCTTCTTTTAAACATTCCACTTAATTAAGATGACACCTTTGGTGTCCAGAATCGCTTATTTGAAATGGGTGGCTATAGAAATTGAATAAATAAATGAATATAATTATGTTTGAATCTGCCATGAAAATAGATTATTCATATTTTATCGCTTACTGCCATTCTTATTCTTTTCATGTCAATATATTAAATTAAATACTATTAAATCTTGTATTAGGGATCTTCATTCTTACTTACTGGGAGACCAGGAAGAGAATGAAAACAATGCAAACCAGCAGCCTAATAACCAACCAGCTCGCAATAACAATGCCATTCCAGTTGTAGGAGAAGGTCTGCATGCAGCCCACCAAGCCATATTACAACAAGGAGGACCTGTTGGTTTTCAGCCTTATCACCGGCCTTTAAAATTTCCATTCAGGGTAGGCTGTTTTAATACCTAGAATAACTCATTACTGTCTAATTTATTCTGTGTTTCTCCTATCTGCAGAAACTAATTCTTAGGGCTGAAGTTTTAAGAGGGTATAGTATCATCTGTCTCTTTGGCTTATGTTCATTTTGAATCCCATTGTGATAGGATTGATACAATATTCTCACTTGGCTGGGCCTTTTTTCTATGGGATATAATGAAACAATTCTAAAGGGAATATTTCTGTCTTGAAGGGTGCAATGGTTCAGTGATTAAGGCTCTGGGTTAAGTTGACAGCCAGTTTCTAGACCTGAGCACCACATAAAAGGGTGAGGTCCTATTACTTGTCCCAACTCTTGCCTAGCTAGCAGTTCGAAAGCATTCAAATGCAAGTAGATAAATAGATACCACTTTGGTGGGAAGGTAATAGCGTTACATGCATCTTGGTGTATATAGTCATGCTGGCCACATAACCACGGAAGTTTCTTCGAACAACACTGGATCCCTTTGATTAAGAAAAAGAGATAAGCACTGGCCCCTAGAATCGGACACTACTGGATAGGTGGAACTTTTACCATTACCATTTCTGTCTGAGGACTGTAAGAACTGTGGTGGAAAAATCTAGAAACCCTCTTAACAAAATCATAGACTGAGATAGCATTGAAGTAGTTCATGTCAGCTTCTCACACAGAAACAAGCATACAGCATCTTTCAAAGTACTTTAATCCTCTAACCATGTGTGAATCAGTATGTCTATATATTTCTGAGAAGGTTTGAAATTTGCCATCCTTTTTATATGAAAAGCTACTTTGATTCTTTGAATGCTGGGAGAATATAATCTGTAGAAATGGAGTGCTCAAATTGCACTTGCAAAGATTAAAACAAATTTTAAAGATTATGCCCTGGGTTTTCAGATAATCTGAATGAAAATTACAGCTGTTCAGACCCCGAAGCTAGAATTCTGCAACAGGCTAAGCTTGGTTCATTTAGTTATGGCTTATGGAACAAACTCTAATGGTCTGGTCTGATTCATAAAATGAAACATAATTTTGATTTATAAATTAAATTATCCTATCCAGAGAGTAAATCACACTAATAGGGTTTATTTGTCACTCTACAACCGTAAGATTTGTGACGTTACTATCAATCTTTCTTTAATATTGTTTTACACACACACACACACACACACACCTGTACTAAACCCATTACTTTTTCTATATTTCAGATATTTTTGCTGATCATTTTCATGTGTATAACACTCCTGATTGCAAGTCTTATCTGCCTTACATTACCAGGTATGCATTTCATAATAGCAAGATATCCATTTTGATCACTTAATTTTTCATTAATTTTGCATATTCTGTGTAGCTTTTTATGACAATGAGGCTTCTTATTAAAATGCCTCCTTTTGAACCCACAGAGATGCACAACTAGACACGTTTCTAACCTACAATGGTGGGGAAGCATGCTGTCTTCTTAATTGAATCAGTCCTGTAGGAAGCAGATTCTGTGATCCATTTCATATTTGTTTCATGGAAATATTATAGCACTAAGTTGTTTTGGCCAATCTGATAGATTATCTCTGTTTGAAGATGTAATTGTTAGTTTTGCTTGATTTATTAACAATTCTAAATGCCATTAATGATGGTATATTTCTGAAACCCTTGAGGAATTTGGAAATAGGAGACATGACTTTATAACAAATCCATTCCTATTTCAGAGTCAGACTTAAGATAATATTGCTCAGAGGCAATTTTTATTTCAAATGGGAGTATTAAATCGTGTCCAAGGATTCAATTCACTGTCAATTTTTTGCACTATCTATATGAAATTATTGGGGGAAATCATCAAGAAATTTGAAACTGAGTGCTTTTAATATGTTGATTGATACCCATATCTATTTTTCTGTAACACTGTCAGAAAATGGTTTTTGCAATCAGTAACAAGATAAGAATGTTGAAATGGAATCCAGACAAAATGGAAGTGTTTATTATGAGGAACCATAATTCCAGAAAGATTGTCCGTTTGCCTATTTGAGTCAGATTATATTATTTCATAAGAAACAAATACATTGTTTAAGAATTTTTCTTAAATTTGAAATCTACTTACCTCAATTGAAGCAATGGCTACAAAAGCTCTTTATCAGTTTTAGATGATTTACCAGCTACAACTGTGACAGTCAGTTTCATCTATTGCTTAAGGCACCAGGCTAGAAAGCAGGAGACCATGAGTTCTAGTCCTGCCTTAGCCATGAAAGCCAGTTGGACGTCCTTGAACAAAGGACTCTCTGTTAATCCAGTCCACCTCACAAGGCTGTTGTTGTGGGGAAGGTGTGTTGGATGTTTGCTGCCTTAAGTTAGTTGTAAAAATAATTAAAAGGATAGAAACAAATAAATTCAGTAGTTAGGGTGTTAGAATAGAAACTGAATTCTAGTCTTTCTTTAGACATAAATGCCAGCTCAAGTTATATTAGAGAATGCCTGTTTATGAATCTCAGCATTTATTGTTTCACGCACAGTTGCTTGTTTGGTGGCAAGTTGGAATCAAGTTATTCTGTGTTGCCACTCCAAGTCTTGGGAATGCTGCTTTTGCAGAGTTGATGAGCCTAACATTTTTATTGGCTTCTAAAAAAGCCATCAAAAAGACATGTTCAGACTTTTAGCTGTTGATTTTAACTGCTAGTGTTAATGTTAACTGTTAGTGTTAGTTTTACTTTAAATGTTTGGATTTTAAATTTGCTTTTATTGCAAGCCACCCAGAGCTTTGTAAATCAATAAAATACTGAATTATATAAATAATCAATGTGGTACACAATTCAGCTTCCTAGAAAAAAGCTCGGTCTGCTTTTGATTTTAGAGAAAACCGATAATGTAGTACAAATAGTGGCAAGTGTTTTTGCAAACATCAATTGTTTTTTGTGTAATGCAATTGTGCAATGCCCTTGCAATACATACTATTTGGATCAATAAAAAGTAATTTTACAATAACTTGCTAGGATTTCATCAATTCCTTCCTTTAGTAAACAATGGACCCTCAGGTATTGAAATGGCTTTCAATTTCATTAAATGTTTGCAGCCGACAACTTACTGGACTGACCCACTGTATTTATGGAATGAGTTTTTTTGGATTCATATTATTTTATGACCATAAGATAATACAAAGCTTTTTTATTAGCAATAATTAATATATTTTTGCTTTTAGTGTTTGCTGGCCGCTGGCTGATGTCTTTTTGGACAGGAACTGCTAAGATCCATGAGCTCTATACAGCTGCTTGTGGACTGTATGTTTGCTGGCTAACAATTAGGGCTGTGACAGTGCTTGTTGCTTGGATGCCACAAGGTCGTCAAGTGATTTTTCAGAAGGTAAAGGAATGGTCCCTCATGGTAAGTTGTGAGAACATTTATTCTTTTTTTTTAATTTGAAAGAGAATTCAATAGATGCAATGAGACCACTTCTCTTGGATCATGCTATAATTATAACAAATGTTTCCTTGGAAACAGGAAAGCTAGAGAAGAAAACAAATATTAGTAATTTAAAAAAGCACACAGTCTGAATGCAAGGATTTACAATATTGGAATTCTAAGATATAATTTTGAAGGTTCTGATAAGCTGCTCATTCACAAAATCAGCACCGATATGGATATGACAAGAGAATATCCATTTACCATTAAATAAATGGTTAATGCTTCTGATCACCAATCTGCCACAACCGCCATGGATATTCTCCATTATGCTAGTTTATTAATGTTACCAGTTAGTAGAATTCCAGTCGAGCATAAAAAAAAAAACAGTTCACACTTTTTATTTTCTTATTTATTTTATACATATATAATTAACAAGACAATCTTTAATCTTAAAGAAAAAAATTAAAATATTAAAAATACAAGAAAAAAACCTAGAAAATATTTTTTTATGTTTTACTTTTAAAAATGCCTGTGGGGCCTTTGTAATTTTGAGTTGTATGCCTGTAGCAGGCACAGAGCTTACAATAATCTCCCTGCCTCTGCGGGCTCTCCATGGTGAGGTAGGAATTTGTGGCTTCATGCATGCTTGGATTTTGGCTGCTGAGGTTCAAGCAAGCACAGAGCTTGGGCTCCTTCTCTCCTCAGAAGCTGTCTGTTCTCTGTGCAGAGAGCTTCTGGGGGGGATAAGAGAAAGACCTCAAACCTGTACATGCCTGGATCTTAGCTGCCAAAATTCAAGCGTGCCCAGAATACCAAATCTCTTTCTCCCCTCCTCTGCAAAGCTCTCTGCAGAGATAAGAAGGGCCTCAAACTCCATTTCTGCCTGGATTTCCAAGCATACGTGGAACGCAAAATCCTTCTCTCCCCACCATTGTGGGATACAAGTAGCAAAAATGGGATTTTAAGTCCTGTGCGTGCTTGAATGTTGGCAGCGAAGAGCTCCACAGAGACAGGGAGAGAAGGATTTTAAGCTCTATGTCTGTTTGGAGTTTGACTGTCAAGATCCAAGCAGGTACAGATTGAACAGAGCTCTTTCAGCCATCCTCCAGCAATGAGACAAAATCCTTTCAGCAGGTGACAGCAGTTTGCAACCTTCCTTGATAGCTTTCTCATTCACTTTCGGTGGAGGCTGGTAGAGAAGATTGCAAATGGTGATCACGTGATCACAGTGCACTCAGTCAGAAGTGAGAACAGGTTGCCAAGTATCCAGATTGCTATGATGTAACTGGGGGATAGGGGTGGTTTACAATATTTTGCGACAGTCAGAAATATTTTATAGACCATAAAGCACCCTTTCCAAAGCTGTCATAACTTTGAACTGTCATTAAGCAACTGGTCATTAAGCAAGGATTATTGTAATCTTTTTCAAAAATTTTAAAAACTTTGGATGGACAGACATCAGAAAACAACAGGCACAAGAGAGATACTTTTTGACCCTTTGGCATCTCACTGCGTCTGTATTTTTTCAGTTGCTATCAAATTTTCCAGGAAAAAAGAGGTAGAGCAGCAAGAAAGATCAAGCTTGCTTCGGTACTCTTTCTGAACCACAATCCAAAAGAGTAGACTTCTTTTGCTGAATTTCTGAGTGAAATTCAACAGAAATCACTTAATGATTTTGGATCACTGTTATTCATAAGTCTCTAGTAGGCTTAACGGGAGGGGGGGGGAAGAGAATTTTAAAAAGTCATTAACAGAAACTTATGCCCTCTTTGATGACATGACGCCATTGCTCTGATACCCAGCTGACATGCTAATTTTGTCACACATCTGATCTAAGTAAAGAATTTGTCTCTTATAATTCTGATTTTATGCATCTGCACATGTTTATTTATATTTGAGTTCCTCTTGATTTTAATGTTATTTATATACACACTTGCCTTTTTAAAAACAGCACATTATATTATTCTCAATAAATGAAACTTTTTTTCTTCTTTAGATAATGAAGACATTAATAGTTGCTGCATTGCTGGCTGGTGTAGTTCCACTCTTGCTTGGACTTCTGTTTGAGCTAGTCATTGTTGCTCCCCTAAGAGTTCCCTTGGATCAGACCCCACTATTCTACCCCTGGCAGGTCAGTTCTTGCAGCTTCTAAAGTTGCTAATCTTTAATTGAAGGGAGATACATAGAGAGTCTACCTTGTGAAAGCAATACCTTACAAAATTAAAATATGATCTAAAAATTAAAACCAACAAAGAAAACCAATAGCAATTAAAATGTAGAGTTTTAAAAGCAGCAACACATATAATGCAATTAAGATTCTTAAAAAAATCTGCTTAAAGAAATAGTCTGTGTTATCAAAAACACATCTTCTTCCAAAGCTATTTCACATCCTGGATGCCAGAACAGGGAAGACCTCATTCTGACTCTTTATCCGCTTTAATTTATGTGATGGCTAACCCTGAAAGAAAGCTTCAAAGTGCCAAATAACTTATTTCAGATAATGTTCTTCTTGAGACATTCTGATCCTAAATTTAGGCTTAAATCATTGTATCTTTCAAAACATACAGAAATAATAATATTGAAAAATGGACTTAGAAAGTTGCTTTCTATTTTTCATAAAATAGGTTAGCTGTTTTTCACCATACATATCTGTACATGCCTGCTTATATATTTGTGTTTAGTTCATCCTACCTATGGAATTTTAGTGATCTCTGAGCTTGGTTGTTTGCTTGCAGACATTTCATTATCTTCAGTATTAAAATGGATTGGGATTTTTCTCTATATACAGTAGCCTCCTATGTAATCACTTTTGGATATTGTATAGAAATCTATTATAAATAGGATTAGTAACTTCATTAATCAGGACAACTTCATAGGTGGTAGCAAGGTAGCAAAATCAGATAGACATTCCATGTGGATTTGCATCAAAAGTTGAACAATCATTTTTATGGGAATTTCTGAGTTTACATTCTTATGCTGATGTAGATACAAGATAAATATGTTTCATACAAGGTTTGTTTCCTATTTTAACTAAGTCTTAATTAGACTGATAAAATGCTCTGTATTGAAATAATAACTACAATAATTGCTTTTGTTTAAATAGGACTGGGCCCTTGGTGTTCTGCATGCTAAAATAATTGCTGCCATAACTTTAATGGGGCCACAATGGTGGCTGAAAACAGTCATTGAACAGGTTAGAAATATTTACCTTGTTTGCTTTAGTGACCAGAATATTGATGGAATATATCAATGTATGAAATAATTAATGGCATTTCTTTCTAATTGGAATTACTTTCTTCAGAAAACTGGTTGGGGGCAATCTTTTTCACTTGCACATCCTTGAATTCTGCTCCAGAGCCAATTTGGAAGATCATGTAATATCCTGGGAAAAAAACCAGGAAAGGAGAAAATACATGTGGTCCTCAACTTACAACAGTTCCTGTAGTGGTCGTTCGAAGTTACAATGACATTGAAAAAAGTGACATGACTGTTTTTCACACTGATGACTGTTGCAGCACCCCCATGGTTACGTGAACAAAATTAAAGCACATGAGAACTGACTCCTATTTATGACGGTTGTAGTGTCTCGGGGTCACCTTTGGTAACCTTTTGACAAGCAAATCAATGGGGAAGCCAGATTCACTTAACTGTGTTACTAACTTAACAACTGTAGTGATTCACTTAACAATTGTGGCAAGAAAGGTTGCAAAATGGGGCAAAATTCATTTAACAAATATCTTACTTAGCAACAGAAATTTTGGACTCAATTGTAGTTGTAAGTCAAGAACTACCTGTACTTAACTATGGATGAAAATAACTCACATGGCCTATTACAATAAAGACAACAATTTTGAGAAAATAGTCTGTTTTATTAGAATTTTCATGTATATAAAACAATGAAAATGTTCCATTTTGAATGTAGCATTAGTATATTAGTAGCTAAATTAACTTTGACTACATAGCCTGGATACAGATTTGTACTTTGTAAACAGGAAATATTTTTTTCTCTATTGGAAAACCATTGGAATCTAACAGGGGCTTCCCATTCACTAAAGAGAGATCTGAAAAACATTTAACAATTACTCCCTCCATCTGGGTCAATTTTCACATAGCTCTAATCTCCCAGGCATGTATGTGCTTTAGTGAGGAAGAATCACATACTTTAATATTCTGTTTGCAAATCAATTAAATGGTAATCATTCATTTCCTTAACTTTTTTCTTGATTACTATGGCCTTGTTTAGATGTCTTTCAGTTAGTGAAATATTGCCCTCATTCTGGAAAGCTTATCACAGTCGGTCATTATTTCTCAGCCCATCTTAGAGTTCTCATAGGAACTCTAGGAAAGAAAAAATAAGTATTTTTTAAGACGGTGGTGTATAATTTGTTATCCCTCAAACCATTTGGTGGGCTGCAGAGCATCCCCAGATCATGCCATTTAAGTTCGCTGACAAACTAGGTAACTTTAGGTACTAGGACAGGGGTGTCAAACTGAAGGCCCATGAGCGGATCCGGTCTGCGGGGTGTTTAGATCCGGCTCATGGGGCTGGCCAGGAAATAGCAGAGGACCGGCCCGTGTTGGCTCTGGTAGCAAAAACGGGATGTGGGGGGCTGTAGGCCCCTGCACACCCCATTTTGGCTGGCAGGGTGCTGCAGGAGGCCATCCAGGCCAAAAACAGGACATGCAAGGGCTTCTCCCCCCCCCTGTTGTGGCCAGCAGGATGCTGCAGGAGACTGTTCATCCCCCCCACCCCCTGGGCTGGCCCATGTAGGACAACTACAATGCTGATCTGTCCCTCCAAGAAGTCCAGTTTGACACCCTTATTCTAGAAAGATTAAACTAAATCCATTTTGTATCCTTGAATTTTCTACCATCAATTTGTTTGATCCCACCCACCTTGAGTTGTCTCTATTTATTAGACATATTCTTTGAGTTCGTGGAGGCCAAAATCAGTATAACTAAAAATTCCAGTTATGAATATAAGCTTTGCACTAAATATATTCTTGCTGGACAATCATTCATATATCTTCAATTTTATATTTCAGGTTTATGCAAATGGAATTCGAAATATTGACTTACACTTTATAATACAAAAGCTTGCAGCACCTGTTATTTCAGTTTTACTGCTTTCTCTCTGTGTACCTTATATTGTAGCTTCTGGTGTTACACCTTTGTTAGGTAAGTGCAAATGGCAATTTAGATTTCATATTTGGACCATACATTCAGTTAAGATTTACTGTGGAAATATATGATCATCATTATATTATTAAAATATCAAATCTCTTCATATGGTGCAATTTAAATGAATGATCTGTCATCAATAGTTTCAATATATTTATTGTATTTTAGGTTTAGCTTAAAAACTCAAATAGTATATTTAAGAAATTAAAATTACAGTCAATCAGGTGAGCTTTAGATAATATTTAAAATTCCACTTTTTATCCTCAAAGAACATGTCTAAAATAAGGCTTGCAACCTAATCAAATAGATAAAAGTAATTTCTTGAATATTCAGTATTTGTGTAGAAGAAAGCTTGGTGGAACATGACATTTTTTTCAATTTTATTTATAAAATTTATAGGCTGACCATCTTACCTCAAGATAAGTCATATTTGCACTATAATCAAAATTATTACAGAGTAGTATAAGTTCAGTAATTATAACATAAGCATATCTGTACCCCCAAAAATAATCACATAAGTTATTTTTCACCTGTTGGTTTCAATAAATTATTGAAATGAGAGTTCATAGAGCACAGAAAATTACTTTGTGCTCCTGTCATGTTTGGCAAGTTTTTTCTGAATCTGGAGCAAGTTTGGGACGAATGAATACGAAATTCAATATAAAATAGGGTTCAAATATGCCATAGTTTTATTATTTCTAATTTCTATGAATTTGACCAGCAGGTAACCAAGATCCTGCTGAATTTCCTTTGGGAAATTGAAGAGTAGAAACATACTGGCATCAGTGGACAGTACAGCTTGCTTTACTTGTTCACTATTGCCAGTTTAGAATGTAGCTGATATACCGGTATGGAAAGCAGATTGACCTATGGATCCTATATATATGACCCCCCCCCTTAAAATTTCCATTAGGCATATATGCCAGTTGTCAATTTCTAATACTCTTATGATATGGTCTGGTTGGTACTCAAGTATTAGCATATTAAATAAAAACTTTTAAGTAATTTCATATAAAGAAGGTAAATGGTATTGTTGGACTTTTGGATCTCAGCAGGCAAATGGGATCTTGCACAAAGTTCCTGGTGTTACTACAAAGAATCCATAGTAAGGGAGAAATAGCAGAGAATCAATTTTGAATGAATAGAAAAAAGACTAGTTGTTGAGCTATTGGGTTTTTCAGTTAACCACAATTTCTTGTTTTTAAGAATATGCTATATTATGTCACGGGTATTTAACTGTTTTTTTCAAAATACATAAATGGCATTAACAAAGATAAACATATAACTTATTTTAAAAGAATGCATTAGCTGAAATGTAATATTTTTATAGTTTATATTTATAGTTTATTACAAATGAAAAGGTAACTTAACATTAAATTTTTACATTGGTAATAGAAAAGTTTAGAATTTGCATTAATTCCAATTTTTAGTTTCATTGTTTTTCTATTACTATTTACAGGTGTCACTCCTGAGATGCAAAATTTAGTACAACGACGGATTTATCCTTTTCTACTCATGGTAGTAGTTTTGATGGGAATCTTATCCTTTCAGGTCCGTCAATTCAAGCGCCTTTATGAGCATATTAAAAATGATAAGTAAGTATCTTAGCCAAGATTTATTAATGCCAGAGTATAGTGACAATCTCCTAAATGTTTAGGAAGCTGGAGTACTTGGGAACTACGGACAGAATTTTTAACATTCATAGTATCACTGATAGTATCAGCTCTTCGAGAAGCACCTGAAATTGTGGAGGGATAGGATACGTGTTTATTGTGGTTTGACTAGAAGATTCCAGTAGTAGTGCTGCCCTCTTGTATCCCTTATAAACAATGGAAGTTTCTTTTTGAAAAACTTCAGTGAAATTGTATCTTTTATGAAGAAATGTTCCTTCAGTTAGTATTTCATTTTAGAACCAAACTAAAATGAAGACTATTTTTTTAAAAAAAAACCTCTTTTAAATCCTAGATATCTTGTTGGGCAACGACTTGTGAATTATGAACGAAAAACTGGGAAACCAGGGACATCACCGTCACCTCCTCAGTCTTCACAAGAATAGAAATGGTCACATGGAATTACTTGATCTTCCTTTGCCTTTGTGTTCTTTGTCATAGACTGGTCATTATTATTTGGGTATTTCCAAACTATTTTCTCAGCTGGATTTTTATATTTTAATTTTGGTTTCTTTTCTCATGGCATTCAGATAGCAGTTAAGGCTGTGTATTATCTGCAATTTCTGAATTTACCAGTACTGAGATCTGTAAATGTGTAAATAGCAATATCCCAATACCCTACAACCTTGGATTAAAATGAATGTTCATTGTACATCTTTAAAGAATATTAATTTATTAAATCTAGTTGTCACTTTATTTTGAATTGCTGTTCTGTTGACATATGTGCCACAAAACAATATTGCTGTAGGCAAGATATATATTTCAAAAGAATCAATTGCATTTTTATAGCAATGCCTAGCTTATCAAGAATATGAAAATGAAATAACCATTACAGTCAGCAGTGAAATGGCTGTGATAAGAAAACATTGAATTTCATTTGATTTTTTTTAAAAAAATATTTCTGTATAACATCAAAGCTGTTGTACATTTTCTATTGCCTGATTATTATTTTTTTCATGTGAGTTCATTTGTAATACTGTACAGTAGAATGGATCAGGACAAATTTTCTCCTTCGGACAATTTTAATCACTTGGTTGTGAGGCATTAATTTTTTGGAACTGGAAGACAGCATTTTAATGAAATTTTATGCACTTAAAATTCATTACAACAAGTGGCATAAATACCTAAATCAGCTAATTGAGAGATTTGTGTAAGTATTTCTATTGTGTATGCCAATATTTCCTTTGTTATGAATTGAAGTGTGCAAAGATTTATTTACTTTGGAGGTTAGGAAAAATGGCTATCTGACTTATTTACCAAATACAGAAAAAGTAAATGATAAAAATGCAACAACTTTTTCTGAATTGCTAGAACTTTATTACAACCAAAATCACAAAACAAACCATGGAGCTCATACTCTCTTTTATTAAGAATGAGCGGCTGCAATTTTAGAAATGGTCAGCATTCTGCGTGACAATGAATTCTGAAGGATTTATGCATTTGTGTATGTGGGAGGGAATCTAGATACTATAGTATTAACAGCTAGAACAAGAAACTGAAACATTAAAGAGTCAGTTGATTTTTACAATAATTGCACCCAAAGTATCTCCCAAGTCATTTTTATATGTATAATTCTTTTCTGCAGGTAATAATATATTTTAATGTCGTTACTTCTGAAACACAAAATGAAATATGAAACCTTTCAGTTTCTTTATGTGCTTGAAAATGCAATATCCTATTCAAAAATGGCGAGAACTTTTTTTTAGATTTATTGTATTCAGAAAATGCTATGCAGCTGTGTTACCACTCAGGACTGCACCCCTTAATATAATGTAGTTAAATTATGTTATCAAATAGCTTGCTGTCTTCAGCATGTTTTTGTACTGAAAAGAGTTTGGGTTCTATGATTTTAGAATGGGGGTGAAGATTTGGAGTCTAGATTTCCAATAATATATACTCATGCACACTGCTAAAGTACAGTAGAAATGGGGTTGTGCTCTTTCTCCACTACTGACAATTTGAGCATTACCTCTATTTTGGCATTATGAGTAATACAAGGATTAATGCTTTTTTTTTATTTTGATGCAGATAAATTTTTTTGACGTTGCTCTCATTAAAAAAAAACATAGTAATGAGAAGGTAGCCAAAATCCCCCACTTGCTTTTAACTGTCTGTACTTTAGACAGATCTTACTTGTGAGTTTTTGTATCTATTTCTTTTGGAAATGCAAATACTACAATTTCAGTATTTTGTGCAAGAGCATAGTTTGCCCACAATTACAGCAATTTCTAGCGACAAACTTTCAGTTGCACAAAATTAGATCTTGATATCTTTGGTTTTTTTTTTTAAAAAGACAAAGCAATCCAAACAGTCTTTCCACTAGGATATTGCCAGCAATGCTGTGCTTCTTCCTGTAGCATTTTGCAGAAATGCGGTAACTTGTAATTTGTGTTTTTATCCCAGACAACCTGGTGTTCAATGATTATTAAAATTTGTTAAGAAAAAGTATTGGTACTTGTTTTCTTTTTGCTGCTATTTTAACAGTAATACAGTTTGCCTTACAATTCTTTTATACCTGATCATCTTCAAGTGTATTTGATAACTTAAAATAATGTACCAATTGTTTAATTCAACATGTCCTAGTTTGCCCAAAAGATGAATTGTATACTGTATTCTATTTCAATAATACAAACTGACATTTGTATGTAACATAGTGAGGCATTTTGTTCCAGTTCACTTCATTATTTTTTATATTTTGTGTATATACTTTTGTGCCTTTCTTTTAGGCCATAAGATCCAGGAAATTGCTTTTATGTACAAATCCTACCAGTATCAAATACTGAATTCTGCCTGATTAAATTGCAAAATACATTTAAATCTGCCAAAGGAAAGTATATATTACTAGAAAATCTGTTATCAGTCCAAAGTTGCTGGATATTAGCAATTGTGCTTAACACTTTGTTTCGTTTGTAATCTATTTCTTAAAATATTGTTCTAGTAGAATATTAAGTTTCTGTAGCTACATATATGCATAACAATTTTGGCCCGCAGTTTGACAAATGTTGCAGTTCTAAGCCTTTTCTAGTTCCTGTTTTAATACAGGCACATTTCCTTTTCAGGCAGGCTTTGCTGTTTGTTAAGAGAAGACATATATAAAGGTGCATCTCTTTTTCCACATGGAAGTGGGTTTTTTTTTCACTGAAAGAGAAAAATATCTCATGTACAACTTACTTCTGTGAGCATTTTGGAGAATTAAACCTAAGTGGCATGCTTTCTAACTTCCAGTATAAGAATCTTTTCCGATCTGTGTTGCTTTGTGGCCCTTTATTTAACCAGAGAATATCCAACATCTGGTATCCATATGTTGGTGTACAATCTTTGGGTCTTTGGCATAAATACTTTAAGCTTTTTTATATAATGATATATAATAATATAATAAAAGTCATATTTAAAAGTGTGTTATGACTCCTTTTGCAAAATTTACCGTGTATATTACTTCTATCTACACTTTCCTTTTTAAAATGAAAGATTAAACAGCATTTAAAAGTGCGGTTTAAAGTTTATCCCAGAGCAAATGTTTAACGAGCTCCTCAAATAATGAGAAATTTCGAAATTAGCGCTATGCAATCTTAACGGCGCCTGCTTGAAGGCGCGACGTGTTCAGCATACGCTTACGTCATCAAAGGTCGTGCGGCCTCACGTTACGGAGATGGATGTGAAAAACTACGTTGGCGCAGGAAACTAAAGAGCACGACAGCTGTTGTAAATTCTAGTGTGGGAGGCGGGAAAAGCGAATTTAAGAGATTAGGCGGAATAGGAGGTCCAACGGCGGCTCTCGGTTGTCATTCTCGGTTCTTTGCGTCGTTGCTACGAGACAGAGACGCGCGCGCTGCCATGGAAATCTAACACTGGCGCTCAGACCTTTCGAGAGAGGCAGCCGAGAAAGCTTTGGCTGTTGTCCTTTTCGTAGCTTCTTGCCGCTGAACAGCAACTAGCCGTTAGAGCAGGAAGAGCCACTTGAGCCGGAGGAAGGGGACGAGGCTCCTGTTTGAAGCTTGGGGAGGAGTACTGCTTTATTTGCGGTACGGTACATTTATGCTCCTTTCTACGGAGGATAGCTTTTTATGATGTCCCGCGTCTAGCATCGTATTTTATTTGAATAACAACCCTCAGATAGCTTGCAACTAGAGAGGGAAGGTGTATACGTATGGATGACTGCCTCCCCCCCCCCCCCAAAGTTAACTTCCTACCTGAGAGGTTTTTTAATAGACTCCCTCACTCCAGCCCAGCCGGAATATTTACTGCTAGTTACATCACACCATCCGCTGAAAACTCTTTTATATTGCATATAAATATGAGAAGCAGAGTTACACGTGCTACCCCCACAATGAGTTATGAATACAATGTATATCACACCTTTTATACATACTATATGGTGGACTGTAAAATATATGTTTAAAAGAACCTAAGTAGTAAGGCAGTCAAGGCTGGACTTCGTGCCTTAATCTTATTCACCAAACAAACAGCAGGAAGTTTTAAGGCTAGCAGTGTTTTAAATAGGTGAGCAGTACCAAAAAGTAGAAGCTAGTAGACCTTTATGAATATAATCTAAAAGAATCTGGATGCATCAGTATTGAATAAAATTGAATTGCTTAAGGAAGTGGGATTTACAAATGTCTATCTGTAAATACAGGTCCTTCACAAGAAAAAGCCCTATATAAGACCTTTCGTATTTCTGTAATTGACCCCCAAATCATTTTTTTTGCTACGGTACTTCTTTTCCTCATACACAATGCCCCAGAAAATGCATTTTCTATCAACCAGGTTTTATAAATCATTTTTTCTCTAAACTAGATGTATTAGATCAATAATTCTCAAAGTGTGGTCTGGGGACCTCTGGGAATCCCTGAGAACTCTACATAAACCCAAGCTGTTTGGGATCCTCAAACATTTTGAAGAATATAAAGGAGTCCTAAAACCAAAATGTTCGAGAACCACTATGTTAGAGTATCAATCTCATCCCATGCACCTAGGCATATATTGTAGGTAAAAGATGATGTGGAAGGCTGCTATGAACACTAATTGTAGTTTTAGTACTTTGTAAATTGAAATCTATTTTGTTGAGTGTTATGTTCTGCACTTTTGCATTAAACTAACAGCAGTATGTAACACATTGTACACTAGTAGATACTTGGATTGTATGTTAGAAGAGAAAAATCAATAAAAGAGATTTGTAGCTGAGGGTCCTATGGTGCTCTCTGAGCTTCGTTGTATTCTTGCAGACGTTTCATTTCTCAAATTTGGTAACACGATCTGCTAATGCAAGAAACATCTGCAAGAAAGCAATGAAGCTCAGAGCACCAAAGGCCTCTCATAAGAGAAAAATGTTAATTTCTGGTTCTGGATATTATTCCTGGAAATATTTCTTGCTAAATGCCCTGAGAATCATTTGATTAATATGCAGAATCTAAATCTATGTTTATTCTATGATAATATAAGGATTCTGATTTCATGAAATACAGATCTAAAACCTGATTTATCAGACTTCATTGCAACCATTCCAGGGTTTTAGTTATTTTCAAGGTACATTTTATAGTGGTATGGAAAATGGGAGAGAGTTTGACTCACATGGAACTGAGCTAAACATGCAGATTTTTTTTGAGTACTGCACACAATACTGTAACTGCTAGTTGCTTCAGAAGAGATCACAAAAAAATGTCAAGAAAAAAAAGCAGTGTAGCTTAACTGGTGCAGATATCTACTGATGTATAGCAATCCCATTTTACTAATGAAAGATCTCAGGTTGATAAATCCCCGTAGGGAATTTTGGATCATGTTGCACTTAGGCTTGGCTACTCACCAGAGAGTTTTAAGATTTAAGCAACAGTGAAGTGAGAGCTTAAAGCCCTTAGCAGGAATAAGTTGTTTCTAATGAAGCGAGGCGTACAAAAACATATGCCTTTTAATATAATTTGTTAGCCTGGACAAGTGCTACCAGAATCCTGATTTTTAACTAAGAGAGTAATCAGTGCCAGTTATGGGAAGATAGACTAAAGGAACCAGAACACATACAAAATAATGTGTAGTAGAGCAACAAATGCAAATGGGAGTCCACTCTCAAATTATGAAGTGATATTCTAATGCACCACAGTATATGTCACCTATTTATAGTGGATTGCATTTATTTTTCCTCTCCCATCCCATAAATTGAAAGTTGGAAGATTGCTCTGGAAAATATTTGGAATATGTGGAAATGGTTAACAGTGAGGGAACAATACCTTGATACAAGCAAATGTTTGCTTTCATAATTTGAATGTAGATACAGTTGTTAATTTTGTACTAGAAAATGAATTGGCATTGTTTTTGCTATCGCTATTTGTTGGCTACCAAAACTTTTTAAAATTATGTTTATATGTAAACCATATTTCAGTTATAAATAGGTGCTGCCTGTGCTTGTATGTTTTCAAAGTAAGCTGTTATAATATATGAAAAAGGATTTCCAGCTTGCATAATAAAAGGTGGTGTATTAAGTAAATATTGTTAGCATTATAAGCTTATTGGGGTACCTTAGGAAAAAAAATTTAATCTACCCAAAGTTACAAGGTGTCACTAAGTTCCTGCGAAGATAAAATTGGATAGTCTTATATGTAGTCCCTTGAACTCCTTAAGAGAAAGTGTATGTAACAATGTGTATGTGATAAAGTGTATGTGATAAAGAATATTAACATATATTACGCCTTTATACATCTTGAGTTTATTTTAGAATACATTAATTAATGCATATTGTTCTTTTTAATTTTCATAGGATTCTAGTTTGAGACCTTGAATAACCATGCCTGTTCCAGATGTTATGTTCTGTGCACAGCAGATTCATGTTCCACCTGAACTGCCAGATATTATGAAACAATTTACCAAAGCAGCTATCAGGACTCAACCACGTGATGTTCTCCAATGGTCTTATGGGTAAGTAGAAAACCAAAGTGTCTTGACTAAGAAGACTTCACAGACACACATTTAGAAGTACCATATATCTGTGCCCAGAGTAATTACGTCAGTGTTCACATATCACCACAGACATCTGATATCATTAGCTGTTTAGGCGCCCACCTAGCCTCCTGTCCCACCTGACTTAAAATATGCTTAGAACTTTAAAATTATTTTAAGGAGTCTGATATACTGAGTGTTCAAAAATGCTTTTAAGCCCACAGCAGTATTCCTAGAAATGGTGATAACTACATTATTTTATTTTATTTTATTTGGAAATATATCCACTTAAACAGAAAGCTATTTGAGAGAGCAAGAGTTGATCAATCCCTGTCACACTCTAGCCAAAGGGAGTAAAAGAAGATACACTTTTCCCCCGTTTAGTGTAAGCTGTAGTATTGATTTTGAAAACTTTACATATTAGCATCATCAGTTTTTAACTTGAACTGTCTTTTGGTATTTGGTATGGCACTATGATAGGTACTTCTATGCTTTGTCAAGAGGAGAGCCTCTTCCTGTAAAAGAACGTGTTGAAATGCCAGTTGCCACACAGAAAAACGATACTGGTTTGACCCCTGGCCTCCTTAAAGTTTTGCATAAACAGGTAAAATATTTTTAAACAGCTGAAATCTACAATAACACTATAGATTTTTAAATGATCTATACTACCTAAAATGATTCTTCTTTGAACTAGCTTTTCTTTATTCAAGCAAAAGCACCTTCAAATTATAGACATATAACATTCAACAGTGAGCAAATAAATAAATATAAAATAAGTCACAGAAATATAGCACATGTTAAAAAGTACGTAAAATAATACGATTAAAACTAAATGACATTCACCTATTTCAGGTCACATTGTCATCATTTTCTCTTGCCAGATGAGGTCTTGCTCCGTACATGCTGAATGGCTTGTGAGCACCATAGTATATGCCAGATAGATTGTTCTTGCCTGTGTTCACACAGAGTATCTTCTGTACGGAAGCCCCATTTTCTTAGATTGTCCTTTGATCTTGCTACCCTGGTGCACAGTCTATTTGGCAATTTCCATATGGGCCACAGTTGTTTGTGACCAGAAGGCAGACAATCATGTCTGCCTCATAGCAACTGGTTTTTGAACTAGCTAATTAACACTTAATTTCCAATTTTGTTTTCTTATATTTCCTTTATGATGTATATGCTTTTACAGTTGTCTCACAAGAAGATTGTGGATTTACCAGATCTCCATAAAAAGTGGAAGACTTTGTGTTTACCAGTAGAACAACTGCGTAATCTTCTTCAGTTAGATACCTTTGAAGATGGAATAGAATGGATGAAATTTTTTGCCCTTGGCTGTAGTGCTCTTGGTGGGGTACGTAAGATATAAAAGTCTTTCTTATATAGAATTGTTCTACTGAAATAAATAGTAGAGGTGTTTAAAGATAAATTTTTATTTTTAATTTTAGTTAAATGTATAAGGAAAAGAAATAACTGAGAATTTTTTTAAAAAAAGTCTGAGGTTCAGAAGATAGGACCCATGATACATATACAATATTAATAGGATCGAATTAGACTGGATAATAGAAAATCATAAGTGCATTATGGACATTTGAGTGCATGCAAATGCAAACACACACATACATATATCGATAAGATTTTTAAAAAGTTTTAAAATTATTTAACCCTTTGTTTTGATAACTCTACTTTTTAAAAAACTGGAAAATACACTTATAGATTCAGAATTATTTCAACATTAAAATTTTCATTCTTCAGAGTGTCAGTTGCATTTAATGACTATTCTTTTTGTCTCATTTTTATTGGTTTATCAAAATATAAAATAGAAAGGGAAATAAAAAGTAATAGAAAACTGGGGAGGAGAAAGAAAGGAAGAAAAGAAAATATGTGGTAGAGAGGGGAAAAGGAAGAAAAAGGCATTGACTTCCAACTCTCTTTAGCACAATAGAATATAATAACATTACCTCAGCTTTTTACTTTTATAAAATAGTACATACTAACCATTTTTATAACAACAAACCTATCTAATCAGCAAAAACAAAATCAAAGTTTTATTTATTTTTTCAATGCAAGCACAAAATCCAGAAGCATATACTATTCCCCACAGCAATGAAAGCAGAAGATAATTAAATTGATCCCTTTATTCAAAGAAGGGAATATATTTAATTTTGTTTCTATTTGGAAATCGCATTTAGCAACTTTTCAAGGTTATGATGGACCTACGTTGGGGCTATCGACAACCCTGATTCAAAGCTCCTCCCAGGTCACAGGAATGAACTTTGGGAGCTCAGCAGCACAGCTTCATTTACACTCTTTGCAGTGTCCTGTAGTCATATGACCACGTTTTATGAGTTTTGTCAATCCTTCCAGTTTTTGGCAAAACTACAGCCATAGTAAACTATTGATTCACATGACAACTGTGATATTCATTTAACTATAGCATTCACTTAACTATCGCAAAAAAAGGTTGGGAAATTGATTCAGTCACATGACCAACTCATTTTAGCCCATCATGACTTATGTCTATGATAGATAGACTCCAGTATGATTGCAAGTCAAGGAATACCTATACTAGGGTTTTTTATTATTTAAGCTGCAATATATTAATCTAAATTCCTTAAATTTCGCAATTGAGACGAATTTAATGGAAAGCTACTTTATTAGAGCTAACTAATACCAAAGGGTCAAGAGTATTATATGTGCCATTTCCTGCTATAATAATGAGAAATTGCCAACACTTCTGGTTTCCTCACTAGACATATGTTCAATCATAATGCATTAAAACCTCTGGATGATTTGCATGCTTTTCACTAAGAATTGCATAATGTTTGAAATTGTATTTCTGGGTATTTTATATAATCTTTCCTAATTTATTTTATTTTAATTTACGAATGCACCTAGGATGAAAACTGAAATAAGTGCAGGTTTCATTTCATGCATATTTATAAAGAACTGTGCTACCTTTCCACATTTGCTGCCCTGGTGGTCTTTTACTTTTGTTCTACATTTCTGTGGAAAGAGAGGCTATGAGTCTAATTAAATACAGTATTAGAATAGCTGCAAGTGAATCTTAGTACTTGCCTTGTGTTTTAATGTGTACTTGTTTGCTTGTTGTTTTGGCTTTTCTTAGACCCTGCTCAGTTCGATGAAGCATGCGTGTGAAATTCTGACGCAGGATCCAGAGGGTGGACCAGCCCGTATTCCATATGTTACTTTTCAATTTCTCTATTGCTACTTGGCTGGCTTAGATGATGAAATAACAGACGAAGTATCCGAGTCTTTTCTCAAGACTCTTAAAGAACAAGTGTAAGTATTAATGAGTATACAAATCTTGTGCCCCCCTCCCTGCAGCAAATTGAACAGCAGCTTTTTACCTCCTCTTGCTTCACTCCAAATGCCCAGAACCTTTTGATCATGAGACCTCAAAAGTCTGTATCGGTTTGGCAGAGTGCTCCACTAATCCTCCTTTCTTACATCTCCAAAGGGCCCTATAATTCTCTGGTCGTTTTGAGAAGTGTGATAGAGAAAGGAGAATCCAGGACGGTGTGGTGTTTCCTGTTCTAATAAGATATGCAATGTTTAAATACAATTTTCACTTTCCTTTTATAGCACAACTTAAGTCTGCATCTATATCTATATTATCTTTAACCTTGATCACAAACCAATTACATAGTATACTTTTTAAACTTTGTGTTTATATACAGGTGTAAAACTTTCACGGTTGAAGGTGAAAAGTAAAACTAGGGAGAATAGTGCGACAATCGAAGGAAGAAAATTATTAGCTTGATGTAGGTCAATTTGTTGATGGGGAAAATGCCACATTGATAAATGAAAAATCGTTGGGGGCCACAAAGAAATGTTTAAGAGTGCCAGCAGCTGTTCTATGGCTACTAAAACTGTGTGGAGTTGTGCAAACCAGTAACAAAACTTGGATGTTCTGAGCAGCATGTTTTTCAGATGGTAGCAGTGGCTATAAATTTCCTTTGTGGAAAGCATTGGCGGGCTGAATGTTGTGCTGGTCTGTTCTAAGTCTTTTAACTATCAGTTTTTATTACTGTCACAGACCAGCATTGCAAATAAAAGCATTAAAATTAATAATAAAAAAAATAATAAACAGACAAAATAATGTATCACGATTACTGATGGGTTATTAGGGGCCAATTAGTCTGCCTAATTCTGTATACAGTATAACAAAATTTGGCCACATTCAGAGAAACTATTTTGGACTGAGCTGATAACCGATCTTTAATACAAAATGAAATCATTTTATAAGTTAATTCTTATGTAATATTTATTCTATATATATTGATTAAAGGGGCAGCAAAACCATGCCTTGTATCTACCTTAAAAGTAAATGTTTTGTAAATGCTGGATCTGTCAGCTTACCTTTTAATGTATCTTATTTAAAAGAATAGGCAGGCAGGATCTTATTACTAGTTTCCCCTTTTATCTTTGTTTTTCTGCCTCATTTGGGCACCTAGATGTTATAGTTGAAAAGCGAGGTAAGCTACACATTGGATGATCTGTATGATAGAAATGTATTTTTTTAAACAAAAGAAATTTAGAGTTTTTCCTTCATGTATAAATTGCAAGCTTGTGGGGTGAGATGGATTTGATGCATAATATTAATTCCCTCAATAATAGTAATGAATAATTATTTTCTCATTTAGGGCACGTAAGGACTATATGGTTGGCACCGCAGATTTCTCCACTGTAAAATTGATGCCTTAAAACATAAATATTTGAGAGTAACAATTTTTTAGTACATAGCAAAATGTCATGTCAAATAGTGTAATAAAATTAGAGTTTTCATTAATGTAATCTCTAATGTGCTTTTCAGTTTGTGAACTACCAATAAAATGTGTACCACCTAATTGTCTGAAGTCAGATCATGGTATTTTATGAATATTGTCTGCTCCTTCAACAAGCAGTATTTAGAGTAGTAAATCTAATCAGTAAGCAGATAATTGGAGATTTCAATTTCCAGAGTGATCCTGGCTATGTGAAGAGAACATCGTAAGTGATGTAGTATCAAGGGTGCAGTTCTCCCAGGGCTCCTTCCAGACTCTGAATTTAATAAATACCTTCTAGATTTCTCCTTCTGTGCTGGAGATCCTTATATATAATTTCTGGGCAACAAACATATGAAAAATTATGGTCTACAGCTGTCCATTATTTTTATTTCCTAATGTCTGGATATATGTACATATAGTACATATGGTGTCAATTCACTATCTGCAAAATCATGATAACACTGAATATCATGTTTGTTGGCAGTGTCAAAATAATTCAGTTTGGTCTAGTGGTTAAGGCACCAGGCTAGAAAGTGGGAGTTCCAATCCTACCTTAGCCATGCAAGCCAGCTGGGTAACTTCTGGCCACTTACTCTCAGTCCAATGCACCTCACAGGGGTGTTGTGGTGAAAATAAGAGGGTGTGTTGAATATGTTCGCCACCTTGATATTTCTACCGGTAGTAAAAATTTATTTTTACTATAAATAATATTTTTTGTTATTTTTACAATAAAATATATTTGTTAAATAACAATATTTTGATGAATGTTACTAAAATGAATGTTTCTTAAGAATAGTTTAATATTGGAACCAACAAGTTGATTTAAAGGGTGGTAATTGTCTATGTGAATAATTAAACAACATATTTTATTTATTTTTATTTATTAATTTTTTATGTCATCCATTTCACTATCCAAAGTAACATAACTCTGGGTGGCATATATCCAGTTTACGAGTGTGATAGTGATTTCAAATGATATTTATTAAAGTAGCTAACATCTTAGCTGTCAGTGAGATATGTTATTGGAATTAAACAGATACAACTTGTTTTTGCTCCACATCTGTTGTAATAGAAATGCAAGTATTACTTTCTTCTTTTATGATGCTTTCCTTCATCTCTGAAATAAAATGAAAGCCAGTGTTATGTTAGAGCTTATTCCTCTATTACTTAAAAAAAAAAAATCTCATATTTTCATGAAACTAGGGTTTATCCTTATAATGCTCATGCATACTGAAATGAAATTGAAATGCATATTGCTGCATTTGCTGATATTTATCTTTTGATACCTTTTTCATCAGCTATTTAGAATATAGAATCTTGAGGGAATATTGTAACTATTTCCCCCTTACCTTAAATCTAACTAGACTGCACAAAATGAATCAGTTTTTGAAAGAGAGATCACAGAAGTGTGAAGCAGAGCAATATAAAGGCTACTTAATTTATAGTATTTTTTCCTTCTCCTGTTTTCAGTGTATCCCTTCTTCTGAGACTGTTTTTTGCTCCAGTGGAGGGGAATCTCTTTATTTTTCACCAATATGCAAGATGGAGAAAATAAAATAAAAAAACCCCTCTATCCCCTTTCTTGCTGTCAAAACACTCATGGTGAATACCTTCTTATAACACAAACTAAAAGCTACTTAAACACAGGTTACTAAATAAACTCCAGATTCACAGAATATGTGAACCCATAAAGCGTGATTTATAATACAAGGAATCCTCATTTTAACAACTATAATTGGGAATGGAGTGTTGGTTATTGAGCGAAGGTATTGTTAAGCAAAATGACCCACCTAACTGCTTCATTTAATGACCATGATCCAGCAATCCTCATTGTGGTCACCAAATGATCTCATGGTCTGTTAAGTGAACAGAGACTCTGTGCCTGTGGAGGGATTTGGGGTTCTGCCCATGCTTGAATTTCAGCTGCCAAGGTACCGAGTAGGCATGGAGCTGAGCATCCTTCTCTCTCCACCTTTGCCAGAGCCATCTACAGGGATGGGAAAGAGGGATTTTGGGCTCCATGTATGATTGAATTTCAGCTTCTGAAATCCAAGCAAGCACAGAATGGCAGGGACCTTTTTCATCCAGTCCTCATAGATGACAGGGAATCGTCTTGATAGGCTGCAGTAGCCCACAACCTTCCCTGCCAGCTTCCCCATTGACTTTCTGGGGAGGCCAGGACGGAATATTGCAAGTGACAATCATATGATCATGGGGCATTTGTTAATGTAAGTGTGAATACACTGCCAAGCACCCAAATCATGATTATGTGACAGCGAGGATGGCATTTTGCAGTAGTCTGTACGATATTTTACAGGCTGTAAAGCACCTTTTTCAAGGCCTTTGTAATTTCAAGCTATTGTTAAATAACCAGTTATTAAGCAACGACGGAGCTAAGCTATAAATAAGATCACATTTTGGCTTAGTTTGGTTGTGTGAACACACGCTATATAAATACTGCTGCTACAAGATGGTTATATAAGTAATATCTTACTCTGTACAGTGTATATTAATCAACATTATTAAGACAGCTATTTGATTCAATTATCCCCAAAGTACAACAGTATCAAAACATAATTAATCTTCACATTTATACAATTCAGTTGCTTATATAATGCATACTTCATTATTTTTTTAAATAGTTTAGCAACTTATCTAAGTAGATTAACTTACCCAGGCCACAGAACAGGTTTGGGCAGACTATTAAAGAACTCATTTAAAAAAATGTCTATGGAGATTCTCAGTCATCCAGGACATGGTTGTTCCAAAGGTGCTTTTTCAAAAGGCAACTGGACTTTCCTATTTTTAAAATATTTCTACCATTTAAGACTTAACCCTATACTGAATAAAACGATTTCCTATTAAAAGCTACATTTATTCACCCTGGTTTTATGGAAAAAAGTTACAGGTAGTCCTCAAGTTACGACCACAGTTGAGCCCAAAATTTATGTTGCTACATGAAACATTTGTTAAGTGAGCTTGTCCCATTTTCTGACTTTTCTTGCCACATTTGTTAAGTGAATCACAGCAGTTGTTAAACTAGTAACACTGTTGTTAAGTGAATCTGGTTTTCCTATTGACTTTGCTTGTCAGATCACATGACACTGGGACACTACAACCGTCATAAATGTGAACCACTTGTCAAGCATCCAAATGTAAATCATATGATTGTGGGGATGCTGCAACAGGTATAACTGTGAAAAACGGTCATAAGTCACTTTTTTCACTAAGTGAACTGTTGTAAATTGAGGACTATCTGTACTTTGCTTATAAATCCTCAAGAAAACACTTCTATAATACCGCTATAAAATGACAATTACTTTCAAGTAATATTTTCATCATTTTCTGTATATTTGGTTGTCAAAACAGAACCCAATGCTAAGTCTTCAGTTTGATTTACGCCACTTCATAATCCATGTATTCCCAACAGCCCTTTTTATATAAAAAAATCACTGCCTATGTTATATGCCAGTTCAAGTAAAAAGACAGGAATGAATTCATGTACCCGTATATACTCGAGTATAAGCCGACCCGAGTATAAGCCGAGACC
>JAOYMU010000274.1:61793567-61804846 GCA_025802295.1 Psammodynastes pulverulentus
GCTGGCTGGGGAATTCTGGGAGTTGAAGTCCACAAGTCTTAAAGTTGACAAGTTTGGACATCCCTGATCTAAATGATTCCAGTCCAGCCTCCCAACAGAAATTTTACAAAAATAGAAGTGAAGATATTCATCTGTTTTGCTCAAAATAAGGAAATCCAAGGCAGGAAGAAGTGATCCATCTCCTTTTAATGAAAACACCTGTTTCTCTATTCCACTCTGTTCTATCCATTGACAACTTTTTTAGTGTGCTCACTCATTCTCAGCATGTTGACAGAATAATATTCTTTGCCAGGAACCGGTCCTCGCAAACAAGTGAGGTCCCATTCATGGGATGCAGGCAGCACACAAAACCGCGACACCCCCCTCCGGTCTATGAAAACCCTCTCCACGAAACTGGTCTCTGATGCCCAGAAGGTTGGGGGGCCACAGCTCTAGTGCCTGTCAGTCAGAAGTAGCACAAGTTGATTGTTAGTGTTCTCCATGTTTCAAGTTAGACACAAAACAAACATTGATACAGTCTAGCTTTCTATTTTTTGGAAGGACTTTAGATTTGGAATCCTATCATTAAACCTTTCTATAGAAGAACCATGTATTTCATCTGCTCTCCAGATTTCTCTTTGTCCCCGTTTACACTCCATTTTTCTTCTTTGCCTTCGGGTTGTCTGACTTTTCTGTGTCTTCCCAAACTTTAGCTGCCTTCCATGTGGCTCTACTTCTGATCTGATTGGTTGCACTTTTTGCCAGTTTGTTGAAAACCATTCGGCTGCCTGAGCAAGTGAATTCCATTCTACCACATCACATCAACTAAGCTAATCAATTTAAGAGGCTTTATTATAACAGCAATACAATATAAATGCAGCAGGAAGCCCCACATAGTTATTTTTACTCTCATAATTTTCATGTATTCTGCTCATGCTGGTAAATTACCAGTTATCATCCAGTGATGCTGAAACAGCTTCTGCTATGACAGTAATATATCGAGATGTTTTCCAATGTATACATTTGCATCACAGAAGCCATCAATAAAATTGGTCCCTTGAAAGTCATTTTTTGCTAAGTCTTTTTACATTTTGAACAAACGCTGCCTTCTCATCTTTTGAAGGGCTGTATTTTGGGAGTCAATGCTTCGAATATGTGAGAAGACATCTTGTTCATTTTGAGGTATGCTTTCAATTGGAAAGGTGCTGAACTTCTTGCCTTTCTTGCATTTTGAAACCATGTACTCCCTTCACAATTACTCAATCTTTTTTCCTTACAGCAAACTCTTCGTAGATTCTAAAATACAGATATGTTTTTAATGCTAATGTTAACATACTTGCAGTTTGACAATGCTGTCTCCATTATGTGAAGCTTAGCCATCTGGCAGGATTAAGATATGATAAAGAGGCTATTTCCCACATTTATTAAATGTTCAAAATTACAGTGGCCACCAAAAGCAAGTTAAGACCAGCTGCTTCGGTGCCCCCATGATCATTTGCCCTTACAGCTGACCACAGATATACTGCAGTGCCCCCTGCTTCTGTTTGCCCCCAGGTCCCTGTAACCATTCCTTTCCCCCCATTGTTCCCTGATGTCCTTAGGTCTGATTCCTACTCCACCAGGCCTCACACACTCCTACTCATTTATCTCATTAAGGCAGCAAAATAGAGCAGTTAGTCTTGCAGCCACCATTTTGCCCCTGCCCACAAGTGAGTAGGGGTGAAATGGCAGCTGCTTCTGAGTCGCCCCTGTGCAATCCTGGGACAAGCTGCTCCATTAATTTCAGACAAATTGTCATTTCAGACAAATGACTTAACAATTCTATATATGAGCCCAGAGTTAACTATTTGATATATGATCCCAGACACATACATGAAGTACCTCTTCTATTTGCTTATAGCCCAATTTGCTTTTAATTTTTTGGAGGGTTACTAAAATCATTACAGAATTGTATATTGTCAAATATGAATGGAAATATTGATCCTAGTGTGATAAAAGGTTTATTTCCAATGTACCCTAGAAGCAATGGTTGCTACTTGGAATTAGTCTGCTCTCTTCTATCTTTATGAAACCTTTCAGATTATTAAGAGCCCCCCAAATTTGCACACATTAATGGTTTACAAATGCAAATACATTTATGGTGTTTGTTTGCTTTAATATGCTAATGTCTGATTTTATAACAGCCTGATTTAACAACATTTCATTCAATGAATAATTTTGTCTTTGAGGAATCGAGGAAATAAGTCTATTGCTGCCCATGTTCTTTTATGTTGCAGTTATAAAAGGACGGCAATAAAATTTGATTATCTGTTTATTAAGAATCTTTCCCAAAGGGACCTGCTGAAACTGGTATCTTTCTGGTTAACAGTTAATCTCTTTAATTTCTTGTATCATTCAGACAAATATTCTCTTGACTCCTCAAGCAACTCCCTTTTCATTATTCTGCATTTTATTTGTGTTCTTCTATATTAACTTCTTGTATTCGTTTTTTTACAGACTTGGCTGTACATTGCAGATTTGTACAATATTAAAATCTATATGTATTTTATACAAAGTATATCTTGCTGTATTTGATGCAGGGATATCTGTAGGAAAACTCAAGGGGTAAATGATGAATATGTAAGCTACATGTGATTTGCATTTTATATCAGGATATAAATATAAAAAGGGGTTGCATTGTGACTTCATGGAGCATATTACATTTTTTTTGCATCATTGCAGTTTATTTTGGATACCTTGGTTAGTTTTCTCCAGGGTAATTTCTCCATACTGAATCATGGCAATTATTATAATTTCCCTGTTAGTAGTAGAACACCTCATGAGTGGTGATCCTGGAGAGTGATCCTGGCAAAAATGTGACCTTTCATCCAGAGGAAAAAAATGTACCTGGATATGTACTCAGAGAGAGAGACAATAGATGCGTATTGTGGAAGTATGTGTGTAGAGATAGTACTTTTGACTGTATCCATTCTTCCGCAAAAGTATTTAGTGCTAAATAATATTTAAAAAATGCTAAGATGAACCTAGTAAGAAATAAATCATTTCAACTCTGCACTGCACATTGACTTAATAATATTTGGAGTAGGTCATTTACAATCAACGTAACTAGCTAAAAGCACAACACATCTAGATTGTCTGAAGTCAAAATATAAATATTTTAAAGCTGTTTGTAGTTGTAGTTGTAGTTCAAAGAAAACTTAGTGTTAGGATACAGGTGCAACCCTTTATATAATTTTTATAAACACTTGTCTTTGCAGCATTTTACTATAGTTATAGCACTGGGAATAGAGTCTTTTAAGAGCTGATCATTATAATGTTCTGTTTTCTTTTTTCTTAATGTAGAAAGTTTCTTAAAGAAAAAAAAGTGTGGTAAAACTCTTTCTCATCATGAAATACATTTTCATTTTCTCACTAATGACCTGAAGCTAAATATAATCCTGTGAAGAATACACTAGAGAGGGAAACACAATGAAATCTCAGAGGCAAGAGTGTTTTTGCACGTTAGTAAGCAAACAAGAAATATAATTATAACATGATGTTTTTATCAGTGGTAGAAAACCCAGTCTTTGAATCAAAATGTTAACAAAATAGGGTAAGATATTAAAATGGAATTAAGATTCTATATTGGGTGTATTGTACACAGTCCTGAACAATTTAAATGTTTACATAGAGCTATCTCATCCCTTTCGAAGATTTAGTTGTCTGAGCCACTGAATATCAGAAACCCTAATAATACCCGTGGGATTCAGAAAGAACAAATAACACCAAGGTTTGTTATTTCTTTCATAAGCCAAGCCATTTGAACATATGTAATTTTGGTGTATATAAAAAAAGCATTAGATTTAGTATTGAAGGCATCATTTAGAGCAATCAAAAACTTATAATTGGTGATAGTCTCTTGTGTAGCAATTTTGGCTCATTCGTGTAAGGAATTCACGGTGGTATACATATTTATCTCATACATTAATGATCTGTAAAATAAGTTAGACTGAAAAAGTGACTGAATCAGAGTAATCCAGGTTTGCATAGCCAAGTGTGTACTTGAACTGGAATCCCTCAAGGCTTAATTTAGGGCATTGTTTTATAACATTGCTTGATGATAGGTGGCAAAGATTTATGTTTACAGATTAAACAAGTAAAGTGACAATTGTATACTATAGAATTGTTTCATTGAATTCCTTATGATATTTTTATTCAGAACCAGCAAAAAAGAACCAATACCATTATACATTACCTAAGCACATCAACAAGCTTCTGTGATGTCTTTCTCTTTTGCTTCTTGGTATCTTGAACTATGTAATATCAACATCTCAGTTACTTCACAGACCATCTGTTGTTCATCTTAACAATTCATGGCCAAGTTCTGCTGTTACAGTATTTCTGTTTTTACTTTGTTTTTTAAATGTATAGATGTGGATTTCTTGACCTAGAAGATATTGATCTTCTAAAGCATAGAGAATCATATTGTTAAAACATGAAATTTATTCATATTTAAAAGCCTGCATCTGCACAACTGTAAGCAAATAGTTAATTATGCTTATTATTAAAGACATCTGGGAAAGGTTGCACATTGCAATGTTTGTTTTGTTTGTTGTCATGGAGAAGAACTTACGAAAAGTTCTGAGAAATTCAGATAAATACCATTTTTTACACTGCATGATTTGTTATTTCAGTAGAATCATATATATATTGTGGAAGATAGTCAATCAATAAATATGAATATTATATCTCCTGATACAAACACTTTTAAAGATTACTATCCAACTGAAATCAGAACTTTTTTTGTTGGGACTAATGGACAGACAAGTAGGAAAAACTATGGAAGATTGTTGTTATAGATGGTAACTCCAAGTTTATTATATGCACAAAGATGGAAAGATTCTAAAGTACTTACAATGAATACTTGATGAAGATGACAGAATTTTCATAGATGGCAAAATTAATTTGCTTGAATAAGGAAAATACTACATTTGTCATGTCTGGATTTTATGGACTTTATAACTATTGTAACGAAGACTGGAAGCTGTTTTATATCTCTCTTTTCTTTTTCTTTCTTGTATATTTATGAACATTATGTGTCCTGGATAATTATATCCAAGAATTAGGACTCTGGGATGATTGAGAAGCAGAAAGTTGCTGAATTTAGGAGATTTGATTTTGATGTCTCTGTAAAAAGGGAAGAGGAATATTGTTACATATGCAGCCTCAGCCAATGAGCGGGGTCCGCTAATAGACACCGCTCATTGGCTAAGCCGTGTGGTGGGAAAATCAAAGCCCCGTCAGTGGCTGAAAGTTTGGACAGCGCCGTATATAAGACGGCGCTGGCTGCGGCCTTGCCGCTTGTGTTCCGCAACTTAAATAAAGAGCTTCTACCTGCAACGCCTTGTCCTGCCTCTCAATACGCACCGATCTAACACTGGCGATGAAGGTGGGATTGTAGAGAGAGATCAAAGGACGACCATGAGGCACGGCCATCTTGCAAGAATCAACCAAGGCCGGCCACCCATCAAGAATTCTCATCCATCTTGAGGGAAGAATAACGAACCACCCACACAATATGACCCACAGGCCAGTTACCGTTGCATACAACCCGGCAAAGGAGAAATGGTCATTGTACATCGGCCGGTTCGAAATGTACCTTGAGGTCAATGGTCTGCAAACTTCAGCCGATGGGAAGAAGAGGGCCCTATTCCTCACCTACTGCGACCCTGAGCCATACGAGCTGGCCGAGGCCCTGGTCGAAAATGACCTGGCCACAGTGTCCTGGAGCGACCTGAGGATGGCCCTGAAAGCCCACTTCGACCCTTCACCGTCTTACCTGACCCATCGGCACGAATTCTACATCCGGACGCAGAAGGAGAGCGAAACGGCTAGCGAATACATCGCCGCGCTCCGCAGGCTGGCTAAGGGCTGCCAATTCAGCAATACGGAAGAAATGATCCGGGACTGGATTGTTTTGGGAATGAAGGACGTAGCGCTGCAGAAGAGACTCCTCGCAAAGGGGGATGTCTCATTCAAAGAAGCAGTGGAGGAAGCCCAGACAGCCGAGGCGTCGGACAGCTCAGCAGCCAGAATAAAGGGGCAGCAAGAGTCCACGCCACCAAGAGTGAGCAGGGGCGACCCAGCTCATCCGAATCCGAGGTGAGCGAAGAGGAAGAGAAAGGCATCCATAAAATGCTGGGGGGGGGGGAAAGGCCAAGCGAGCAAGCCAACCAAATCGTGCAGGGGCTGCGGCGGAAAACATCCGAGGTCCAACTGCAGATTCAAGGAGGCCATTTGCCGGTGCTGTGACCGGTGGGGCCACATAGCCAAGGTCTGCAGAGTGGGGCAACTGACCGAGAGGGAACAAGCGAAGCCCAGCTCCCCCCCCCGACAACGAAGACCAGTAAAAAAGCCCAGCAGCTACAGACAGAGATGAGGGGACGGTTACCAGGAGGATACCTGGTTCCAAGGAAAATAATGTGGAAGATTAAAAAAAAACAGTTGGAGAAGGACTTATTTGAGGAACTATAGAGTTGGCAGCAAACAGAAACAGTAGCACTGTGTTTGGAGATTGCTAAAGAGTGAAGAAGAAATGGGGTGTGAGGCCAAATATCTTCTGTGTAGCTGTGTATTAGATCATAGCATGAAGTGATGCCAAGTGATGCTGTGGTTTGGGATATAGGGTTTCCAAATTCAAAATTGGAATAGGCCAGAGAGACTAAAGGCTTTCCTCCTGAATAGGCCAGTCTTTCTCAAGGAGCACTCTGACTTAATAAGAACCAAGCACTTATGTTCTTAAGTACTTTGCAGGACATAATGTTCCTATTAGTTGGTGATCTATTCTGGTTTCTGTAAAGACAATAGAGGTGTAGAGGTAAGTTCTGATTGTTAAGTTCCTGATATTCTGATACCTTCCACATGGTAGTGCTTTAGGAGGCCAGTCTTACTGTTTTTGTTATGTTTGATTGGATGGTGGACCCTGTTAGGAATGTTAATCGATATAATCAGGGCTTTTTTCTCTGACGAAAGGTGGCGGAATGCACCCCCCGTCGTTGCGCTAAATATTCCGGAAGCTATAGAGCGCGATTGGTGGAGACGGAACACGTGACACGGACTTCAAAAAGGTCCCGGAACGCCATTCCATCAAGTTCCGGCAGAAAAAAAGCCCTGGTCCTAATCCCTTATCCAATTTTCTTCTCTAAACTCACGCGGGTTAATGAGGGTTATTGAAACAAGCAGTCCTAGAAGTCAGATTTTCCTCATACCAGCCTATGTGGTGATGACAGTGGTGCAAATAATATATCTGTAGGTAATCTCTGTCCTCTGTAGGTTTTGTGACCCATGTAGCTACATTTTGTCCTTTTCCCCCCCATAGGGCTCCCTTGTTCTGGCCTTGCCAGTGTGCAATACTGCTGTCCAGTCACTGTCCTTCCACCCAGTTGAAACCTGCCTGCTCACTGCTGCAGGGGGTCTTGTTCAGTGTTGGAGGGAAGAATCTTACACAGCTGAAGAAGGAGTGCCTGCATGACAAGCATTGCTTTTGTGACTGCACTGAGCAAGTCTGCAGATACAGGATGATGGACCTCTCTGATGCATTTCTCTTACAATTCTGTGAGTACTACAGTTGTATGTACTTTGCTTTCAGGAGGAAGGATGGAGCATAATTTGGACTCTGCTTCTTCTGTAGAGCCAGCCTGATTAAATGCTGCCCTTGAGCTTTCAGGGCTTAAACGTTTCCTTGCTTTAGGTGGCAGTATTTTTAAATTCAGCCTATGTATTACACACATTAGTTAAGTAAAAAAGTTTACTTTTTTAAATTGGGTGTTTCTGGATTAGAAGGAAATACAGTTTAAATGGTATGTGGGCATTGTTTTATTGTAAGTTTATGTGGCTCAGATGCTTAAACTACATAAATACCAGCCCTGATTTTTCACTTGAACAAATACATTAATTGAAATTGTCACTGTAAAAAAATAATCTTGAAAAGAAAATATAAATTTGCTTTCTTACCCTGTTTGAAATGTTTATCTGTTTAAAATGACAGGAAAAATATTTTGATTGCTGATGTTCAGAAGTGCTCAGACCTTGTTGATCACATCTGCTTAGTCAAATACATGTCTTTTTAATTTTGCATCTGAATAGAAAAAATGCCTTAATGTTACAGATTGTTAATGACAGATATGAAGAAAATGTTTTTAAAAGGCTGCTGTTGTCCAGGAAAGTTCAAATGTTAACTTGAACTTTTCTAGGGAGCTCATCCTCCTTCAATAGAAATATAGTATTTTTTAAATTGGATGTTTATGAGCTAAAAATTAAAAAGGTTATATGCTGTGCGTCAGCGTGGAATTCAGGGTGAATCCCAGAAATGGAAGAGAATGGTATGAACAGATCAAGTTACTATTTTCCTGGGAGTGTATTTACTGCCTTTGAATTCAAACAACTGAAGCAAGAATTGTATAGGTGCTAAATAAATTAAAATTTTCCTTCCAGAATTACTACATTTTAAGACTTGCACAAGATACGTATAAATAAGTATAAACATATTTTTTATTGGGGGAATGTATCACATAGCATCCAGAAGCATCTCCTCCTGTGGCTACTTGCATTTAAAAGTACCGGTATGTTTTAGCAGTCCACTCAGATGCTTAATTCATTTAAACTATTGTTATATATTCAATGTGCCTTTGAGAAGACAAATCTCTTTCCCTAGGCTATCTCGGCATTAAAATAGATTGAATTTGGGTTTGTTCTGTTTTTGTTGTTGGGATCCAAGATGCTTTTCTATAGAAATAAAAATGAAATTATAAGAAATAGATGTGTTCTTACTGAGGTGTTCAGATCTCATATTCATGCCACTTGAAAAGTAATTAGAAAAAATTGATTTTAAAGAAACCAGTCCATCAACTTAAGGTCAGTAAGATATTTCTGTTTTGATTATTGTGGTTGCTGTATTAAAAAAAGACTTCAAGTATCAAACATTCAGTCTTCCTTAATTTCATGCCTTTAAAATCCATTGGATTTACAACTGCTACCATCCCCAGATAGCATGGCTAATTCAAAAGGCACCAATTGAGGAAAGCCAATAGGAATAAACCTACAAAGTGCAAAAGTATGCATTGCATCAACATTGCAACACTACTACATTTAGATACCTTAACACTAAATAAAATGTATAGATACTCTTTACTCCTGATAAAATGATGAACACAATGCAGAACTGTGGTTCTGGGTGAGAAAGAAAAGTTCTTTGTAGTTGTCTTCTTTCATAAATAAGATTTTTTCTTCTGTTCAATCATGTCCAAGATTTGGAGACTGCCTGGAGAAGTCCCTGCATTTTCTTGGCAAGGTTTGCCACTGCTTCTTTCCCAAGCCTGGATGAAAGTAACTAGCCCAAGGTCACTCAGCTACTTTTGTGTGTAAGACAGGATTAGAACTCATAGTCTCTTGGATTCTAGACAGATACCTTAATCACTACATCAAACTGGCACTCATAAAAATCCGATTTCTGCGTAGAAAATATTAAATGCCCTCTAAAGCTGTTCTCTTGAAATTTTTTTATATGGAATCTTTTTCAACTCTACATTTTTTAAAAACGGTTACTTGCTTAAATAAGTTTCATAGTTATGTAAGGAACCATCTCTGGGTTGCTCATATTCTATTTAGAGGGATGGCATGAAATCAGATTTTCTCAACTGAGCAATTGAGTCATTGCAACAAATCCTGTGGGATCATGTGTTCTCCCATATTGTTTAAACTGACCTTACAGGTTTGGAAACCAAAACTGTCTGTTGCTGAGTTAGTGCATGATACACAAAGGATTAGTTGGAATATGAGATAGTAGTAGGTGTGGCAGGGACACCAGGCATTCAATTAATTTGAAATTATTCCCTCCACTGTATAGTCATGGTGGCAGAACTTCTATGCGGTTTGTTTTGGGTTCTCGGAGTAGTCAGATTAAGCAAAGAAGTCGGGTGACATCAACACATTCAGTTTCTCATGTCAAGAAAATGGCACAGAACAGTGATATAACTAGTAATCAGTATCATCTGAAGGACTGAATTCAGGTTATCTCGGTGCTTTGGCCCCCTAGTGCTGCACTATGGTTCACATAATATTAGCTAATGGCAAGTGCGCTGAGGAGCAATGGGCCTTTTGAAGTCAACTTGACCAAGAGTCCTGTAACATGAAAACTGATATCAGTCTAAGATTTTGTAGAGAGTAGGAAACCACACCTAATTCATGTCCTTTAACTTGACTCTTCACTTAACATTAGACAGATGAAGTAATCAAGAGCAAGAAAATTATGAGGATATAGATCCTCTGATTACACCCCCATTAAATGCTATTTCCAGGCAATTATTTTGATATGTACATGCTAAAAGTATTCAAAAGAATCCAAGATCATTGAAGAGATGAAGACAACAGAGTAGAAGCAAAGATTAAAATGGTGATGGTTTTAGTTTAGAACGGGAGTATCCAACCTTTGCAACTTTAAGTTCTGTGGACTTCAACTCCCAGAATTTCTCAACCCATACAGCCATATCTGTTAGGATAGGGCAGAAAATTGCTATTTATTAGAAATTTATTTCAACCTTGAAATAAAAATTCTAGCACTGACGATGTTTGGGTAAAGAAAACAGGGTCAGTCTTGTTATATTTTCTATCTCCAGTGTGAAAAATGGCTTAGCTAAACTTGAATAATAGTACTTCGATTTACGGAAAAATAACAGTTGTCATTCTACACAGGTAGCAATGATTTTAGATTGTTGGTAAACTGGAGTCCAGAGCATTAGGATTCCAGTTCCAATTGTGTCATGCTGTGCTAAGTCTTGCTATAGAGATAAATTTTAAACTGAATTAAATGCTTGATCTGTTAGAGTATTAAGAGAAAGAAAAGCAATTCATTTGTTTTTCAGAAGACGCCAGTTCAAAACTGTAGTTTCCTAATCAAGATATGTTCTTTCATCTGATAACCAAGATGGTGTTTGAAACATCATAATGCTGTTTATCTTCTGCTGCTGTGCCAGCATTTCCCCACTCAGGATTTTGATATCAGCAATCAGCTTATTGCAATTGAAGATGCCAAGCATTAGAACAGCTGTAGGCTGAGGATGGATTGCAGAATATGCAGGTGGTTACATATGTTCATAAGCCTTCTAGGAATGAAGGTTTGACAGAAACAATAGATTTCTTATTCAAAGACCCACATGAAGAAAACACTGGCTATTGTAGGATATGGATTATAGAAGGAATAGATCAGACATCCAGCCCTTGCTTATCAATGGAGACTGAGTGGAGCAAGTGGCCAGTTTTAAGTT
>JAOYMU010000274.1:61877826-61889990 GCA_025802295.1 Psammodynastes pulverulentus
AAGAGATTGGACTGCCATTTGTCAGAAATGGTGTAGGGTTTCCTGCTTGTGGGGGGGGTGGGGGTTTGGACTAGATGACCTACAAGGTCCCTTCCAACTCTGATTATGTGTTATCTGATTCCAAGAAGACATGCAGAAAACAACCATTACTGTTGTGATTAAATTCATTCAGCACTTATTGGTTCAATGTCTACTGTATGCCTAAATCTTTACAAATTTTTAATGGAAGTTTTTGTGGAAGATCTTTAATTCAATTACAGCATCCCAATTAAAATTATAGTTAGGGGTAGAATCAACAAAATAATCCTACCTGAGAACTTTCATAACTATTGTATTAATCAATTGATAAAATATTATATACTTTTGAGATATGAATTTATATTCCCATTCAGACTACTGGTCCATTTATACTATAAAGAAATGCATTTATGTTTTAAATTTCACATTATCTGGAATATGGGAAATTTACCACTTGTAGATGATTACATGAAATTGTATGTGTGTGTACTGGTATATTTTCCTTTGGATACAAATGCATCAGGTATGGCAATGACAAAAATGTATATTGCTGTAGAACTCTGTAAAAATGGTATAACACATTATGCTAAATTAATTCATAATACTTTCTGAGGGAACATATGTTAGAAAGGTTCTAGCCAAAGAATTGTGGTTGATGGAGTCTTTGGAAATGAAACAAAACAAACCATAAATCAATAAAGGCATCACTTTATAGGTACTTTTCACTTTAAAAATTATGTTCCAATAGCAGAGGAATTTAGTGAACCTTTCAGGATGTACCTACTTAACTTCACACCATGCAGAGGCTAATATCATGCCTTCTGCACAAAAGATTTCTTTATACCACTACAGTATTATTTCACTACATTTCTACTTGGTTTCTAAACCCTGAATTTATAGCCTTTCAGCTCTGTTCAACTTCATTCCTACTGAGTCAAATTGCTAAAATGAGTTTAACAAATAAGTGTCCTGGCAAGCCAATTAGGGAAAATCAGATTCTTAAAGCTATTTGCAAAGAAATACTTTTTCCTGAAACAAGTTATGATACTTTAAAATCTATGCTGGAACTTTCTCCCCACAAAAGCAGCAATTGTCTTTTGCTGGCTCTGACATTGCCTGGATTTAAGATGAAAAATATGTAACTTTTTAATTCCAGAAATTAACTCTTAGTGAATGACCAGAATAGTTTGAAATGAAAAATAACACTGGCTACATCCATATAGCCTAAAATAAAATTGCACAATATTTTTTTTTTGTCAGAAGGCATTAGAAATATCCCTCAGTACTGATCCCTGAATAGCAATGCTATTCGTAAAAAAAATCTAGGAATTTTCTTAGACCATTACTATCTTCTGAGAAACTCCTGACCAAAAAGATAAGATTATTTTGCTGATAAATTCAGAAACATGCATATCATGCTTCAGTATGTATACATTTTGATAACAGGACTGAGAACTGTAGAGTTAAAAAGCAGGGAAAGATTTTGACAATTTTGATCATTTGACTTTCAATTGTCCATGTATTAAATGGTAATAATAATGAAACATTCTCCGTTTCTGTGTGCAAAAATGTACAAAAGCTGTAAAGTGAAGCATCCAATTAAGCTTCTAGTAAAGGATTTGTGCCAAAAGGAGTAATATGCTTTTGTAAACCACTTGTTTGTACTTAAGATCTTGCATGTAACAGAGCTAAGATTCCATCTGAATTCATTATTCATTGCATCAATGTAATTTGGATTGTTTAACAGAATCAATTTAAAGATTTGATCTGATGTGTGTACATGCTGACAACTCTATCATATATTCAAATGGACAGAAAGACACCTGATATTATCCCACAATTCTTCAAGATCCTTCTTAAGCCTATTGCAAATGACTTAAACCTATTGTACAAACTTTTTCTGAAAAGGCAGGCATTTGTAAAGTTTTCTTTTCCCTCTCAAATTGGAGGGGTTTCTAATTATTCATTCACAGCAAAGTTGGGCCACCTATATTCTCAATGTGTTGACAAATTACAGCTTTCAACACTCTCACCTTTAGTACAACAAATATGTATGATCACCATGATCCTGGACTCCATTGCAGAAGAGATTGAATGAATCCTCCCCCTTTTATACTATACTCCCAGAGCACACAAAACGATGTAGACAATTGTTTCCATTGCAAACAGATACTTGCAGTTCTTGCCTTATCATAAAATTGGATCATACATTTCTGTATTAAGTTGGTGTGGTCATAAAGTAAGTCATCATGTGACCAGACCCAATTTTATGACTGCCTTAATGCAGCTGTTAAAATGAATCATGCAATCATTAAGCATATCTAACTTTCCCAATTGACTTTGCTTGTCAGAAACCATCTCAGAAGATCATGAATTACCATGGCATAATTGCAAGATACTGCAACCTTCATAAATACAAATCAGTTTCTAAGGGTCCAAATTGCAATCATGTGACCCTATGGGCAGTATGACAATTGTACCTTTGAGGACATGTCATAAGTCACTTTTCCCAAAGCCACTGTAACTTTGAACCATCAAATGAAGTTGAGGACTTACTATCTGTATGCTAATAAATGACTTCCAGAGTTATTAAATATTGTTTCAGTGGAGAAATCTAGTCTTGTTCTTCTACCTCTAGATCAAGGTTGTCAAACTCCCAGCCCATGGGCTGGATGCGTCATATGCTGGCCACACCCATGCTTGGTTTACCAAAAGGGAAAGAAGTTCCAATGTGTCACATAATGCTGCCGTGACATGTGTTTGACACCCCTGCTCTAGATTAAATGAAATAGCTCAGCCCCTACTAACTATAATGTTTGAGATTCATTTATAGAAGGGAAAAGGCAATTGAAAGGGTCCTTTTATTTATTTATATTTCTAATTCACATTTTCTAAATCACCCATTGTTTTATGTTTCAAGAAGACTTTGCTTGTTGTTTAAATCCAGCTCCTCTGAAATTTAAAGAACCATGGATTAACAAAGTTTTTGAAAGTAGTCAATATGAAACTGATTCTAATACTCTTATGTGAGTATTAATAACTTCAGCCTACTCTGAAGTGTCAGGGAACTAAAGCCGTAAAGGGTCTTGCTTCTTTTCGGCATCCTGTCCCCCAAATTCTAACACCGACTTCTGGCACCTTTTCACATTACAAAATATGATGATATCTTATAATACACAGATGGAATTTATTTCAGTTACAGCACAAAGATAAGAAAAGTTGTTACTCTTAAATTAAAATAAACAAGCACAAGGACCTCCAATAAATAAATCCACCATGTATAGGATCTATCTCTAAACTTCTAAAACTAAAATCCAAAACATGCAATAAACTACTATACCAGACTGCATTTGTCTTATGTGTAAATACTTTGTAGTGCACAACACAATGTAAACCTATCTATGTTGATAGAAGTACACAGATTAAAGTTTGATAATAAAAAGACAGGACAATGTAAGAACATGAGCAGATGAAGAATAAAACGTGTTAGGATACTTAACATGATGGAAACGGGGTAAATTAGGTCAAAGTAAAAAGCCCAATTTTTCAACATTGGAACAGTAGAAAGGTTGAGGTATTGGTAAAAGTTAATGTTAGGAACCCTGACACAGAAATGGGAGCATAATTTGAAACTTTGTTTTTAATCTAAGCTTGTTTAATAACGTTTTAAGCATTATTAGGATCTAAAGCAATGAGAAATTCAAAGAAAAAAACATACGGTAAGTTTGAGGTTGTTTTTCTAGTGATTCCTACAGATAGATTTAAATTTAGCAGCTAGAATTAGCAAGCTGAACCCACTGGAATGAAAACAAGTTTTAACCAAAAGTTTAAAAAAAAAAAGCAGCCAAGCCTATGTTTCCAAGGAAATACAACTCACCTCTAGCTGTATTGCCACAATTAAAAGGATAGAGCAATAATTTGAATTGTGCTATTTTTAATACACAACAGTCCTTATAGTTACTAATCCACACTTCAAAAAGCAACTGAAATGACATTTTAACTTCACTTTTAAATTGGGATCAGAGTGGCAGATTTTTTATGCAAATACTGAAAAATAGTTAACAATTTTGAGTGTGCTATATACAATACAGTATTTGATGGAGATGGTGCAGAGCCAAGATAGATTGTTCATTAGATTTCCCATCTATTTGTCACCTATGGTATTAATTAAAAAAACTTAATTTTGTATTTTTATAGTTTACCAATTAATGTTCAGATCATGGAAGGTTAACAGCTTAAGGGAGATTCCTGACCCAAATATTTATACAAAAATTAAATAAGAACCAGAATACTTGGTAGAGCAGTGGTTAGAATGCAGTACTGCTGGCTAACTCACTGCTCACTCAGGTGTTCGATCCAGACCAGCTCAAGGTTGACTCAGCCTTCCATCCTTCCGAGATCAGTAAAATGAAGATCCAGGTTGTTGGGGGCAATATGCTGACTCTGTAAACCTCTTAGACAGAGCTGTAAAGCACTATGAAGTAGTATATAAGTCTAAATGCTATTGCTATTACCTATCAATATAGGGAATATTTTCCTAAAACAGAAGTTACATGATATTTCACATAAATGTTAATTTTAAAAAATTGTCTCATAGGCAGGCACTTTACAAAAGAAGCATATGAAACAATTTCTTAATTTTCTCTTTGCTTTTACAATAAATAAACATAATCTGCCCGTACTTTCCTCCTAGAGAGTGGCTGGGCCGAAGAGACACAGCATTTTTCAGGCCTAATGGAGGACTAGAGATTGGGTTACCCTGCTCCTAATCTAGCAGCTTTAACCAATATTCCTGACTGTCATGTTATTTAGATTGTATCTTCAGTACACCTTTATTACTTTATAGGTAACTCAAGGCAGCAAAAGTATGTAGTACTCCTCACCATTTTCCTTATAACAACCACCTTATGATGGATCAGGCTGAGAGAAAGTCACTGACTCAAAGTCACCAAACTGGCTTTCATGCCTAAGGCAGGATCAGTCTCCTAGTTTCTAGGCCAACACTGTAACCACTATACCAAATTGACTGCAAATAAACATATCTCAGGAAAGTGTCAAAGTCAAATAAAGAAACTTTGAAAAAGTACTTTCTTTTTCACTGGTACTTCTGAACTTCAAAATGCTTGGAGTAGGAAAACTTGAAAATATTTTCCTATTTATTCATACTGTACACTGCAGAAAGTTGAAGAATATGATTATTGTGTTTAACAGAAAAAAATCAGCCTCGGAATCAGCATCATTAAACTTGTTGCTTAGAGCAGTTATTTGATTCCCATCTTTTTATTCTAACTTTATTTCATTATTGAAATTAAAACAATCTTTAAAAAGGGATAATAAGGAATAATCATTTCATTGCATTTGATGTGTTGCTTTAAAAAAATTTTTTTGGCCTGATGCATTATTTTAAACATGATTTTTTGCACTTTTGTTCTTTAGTACAGGGGTCTCCAACCTTAGCAACTTTAAGACTTGTAGACTTCAACTCCCAGAATTCCTCAGCCAGCTTTGTTGGAGACCCCTGCTTTAGTAGATATTGTTTTTGGGTGTTTGAAGTAAGGAACTACTGCTTCACACAATCCCAATATTACGCATGCTACCTTGAATCAAAGTGATAAATCTGCAAGAAAAAAACGAAGAATATCCTAGCATACACACACACACACACACACACACACAATCAGCGTTCATTTCAAGAATTCTCAATTATGTCATAGCGTTATCATAATTTCTGCACGAGGAAACTGTATAGGAGGAAATAACGGGTATTGACTTTCCATAAAGAGCCCCAATACATGATCTGTTTCGTGGCTCCGACAGACACCGTGTGCCTCGATTCGCAACACGTGTCCGATGTTAATACGTCAACTCGAAGAGAAGGGGAATGGGCAGCCCGGTTCTTAGGAGACTTGCAACACATTCCACGCTCCTAACAGAAGCATCGCCCTCCCCCCGCCGTCCGTTATTTCGAACGAAGGCGGCTGGCAGTTACCAGCGAAAGTTTCAAAACTGAGCCGTTAATACTTTTCTGCAGCTCGTCGAGTGAATCCCTTCCTTAGGATCGTGCAGTCCAGTTTACTCAAAAGTAAACTACCTTCCAGTTCCAAGAACGAGGCTAACCCCCCCCCCCCCCAAAAAACCCGCCGTCTTCCTCCTAAAACAATTAACGTGGGAGAAGGGGGTCATATCCAGACTGTAAAGCTCCCAAGACCCAAGCTGAGTTTGAAAGCGCCCGCAGAGGCACGGAGATGGGATCTCTTCCCCATTATCAGCTTCCCTTCTTCCCCAGCGCGCCCTCCCGCCATAAACTTCCCACAGGAGGCAGCGCAAACAGAAGTGGCGGAAGGAGAGCAGGGAGAAAGATTGCGGGAGTAGCAGCTGTACCGGCGGGAGGATGTCCAGCGCGGGTTTCTGCTTTGAGTTTGGGTGGCGAAGACATTGTTTGCTCTAGAGCCGCCGCCAACAGGGCAGTCGCGAGTCCAGCACGGAAGACAAGACAGCAGCTGGTAGGTTTGCTCACTCCAAGGCAAGACACTCCTCCTCCGTGTAGCTTCACTTGTCAACGTGGCTACTCCCCGTCGCCGCGCTGCGCACGCCTCTGTCGTCAGAGCTTGGGGTAAAACAGGAGGAGGAGGAACTTTACTCCTTCCTCTTCCTGCGTTTTTCGCAGCCAATGTGTTGATGTTGCCAGTGGAGTTTCCTTAAAAAAAGAACATATCGCGTTCAAATAAACTCAGATTCTACACAAAATAAATAAATAAATAAAAAAGCACAAAAAGTCAGTTTACAGCGAAATTATTTTTATCTCTTGGCAGAGTTGCCCAGTGGACTTCCTAGCAAGATTTCGTGCTCAAATGAACCCAGATTCTACACAACAAATCAGTTTTAAGCTAAATCATTTTACCCATTTAATACCTATAATTTGATACATTGATGTAATGTATCAAAAACAGCTTTCATTGAATTTTAAAATAACCTAAAAACAGACAGGAAGCCCCAAAATCCAGTTCTAGATTTAAAAAAAACTCAGCATAGGCAACTCTGCAAATATATAGGTTTGGGAAATTGCGCGTGTTTTACTAGACTGGCTGAATTGTACATAAAAAATAGGAGTGGGGAATCTCGGGCAATTAAAATAATGAACAGCTTTTAGCAGTAGGTGCTTATATGTAAGAGCCTCCCAATTCGACGAAAGTGTATCTCATGCTGAGAAGAAAGAAAGCTGCTGAGTTTATATCCCAGTACTGACCTATTCCCTGAAATATTTTCCGGAATAGAAAGGTGGACTGAACAGGCTGTTTCTTTAAGAGAGCTTTTCTTTGTATGTAATGCATTTCCCACCTCCAAAAGGAGAAAATAACTTTTCAGCGTAGGTTGGAAGTTCCACCCATTTATGGAAAGCACCCTCAATTCTGAAAAGCCTTGGGACATTTACCGTAAATTGTATTTGAGTTCTTGCACCTTGGTTTGAAAGTACAGGTAAACCTAGACTTACAGAAGTTTGTTTAGTGACTGTTCAAAGTTACAAGGGCACTGAAAGAAGTGACTTATTCCTGTTTTTCACCCTTATGGGGGTTGCAGCATCCCCATGATCAAAATTCAGATGCTCGACAACTGGCTGATATTTAGGACTGTTACAGTGTCCTGGGGTCATGTGATCAGCATTTGCCACCTTCTGCCAAAGTCAATAGGGAAGCTAGATTCACTTAACAACTGCAATGATTCACTTAACTGTGGCAAGAAAGATAATCAAATAGGACAAAACTCACTTAAAACGACTCTCCTAACAACATAAATTTTAGGTTCAATTGTGGTCATATGCAGGGCTTTTCTTCTCCGAAGAAAGGTGCCGGAACCCAACCCCCCCCCCGTCGTCGCGCTGAAAAACCCGGAAGTGATAGCGCGCGATTGGTGGAGACGGACCACGTGATCCGGACTCCAAAAAGGATCCGGAACGCCGTTCCCCCGAGTTCCGGGAGAAAAAAAGCCCTGTGTTTACATGTGATCCAAACATTAGTTTTCAAATGACAATCAAAAACCTGGGAAGCATTCCAACCTTCGTTCTTCTTGACTGCTTTCCTCAAGTTTCTGCAGCCTTCAAAAGCACCAGGTTACAGTATTGGAAGACCAAGCCAATGAAGAACAAACCAGACAGGTGAAAGCGAGAGCAACAAGAAGGTAAAACAAAAAAATGACACATGAGCTCATGGATTTCAAAGTATTTTTTTTTTAAAGATGATTTTAAAAAAACAAAAATAGTAAAAAAAAAAAAAGAAATTAAAAAAAAGGAAATTCATCCATTACAAAATAATAATAGCCATGCTGGAAGTAATGAGAATTGCACTTCAGCACATTTGCACTTCAACATTCGTCCTGGGAAGATTGCCCACACCAGGGGTGTCAAACTCGCGGCCCGCGGCCTGGATGCGTCATGCACTGGCCATGCCCCGTTTTAGCGAGGGGGGGGGAAGTCGTGATACGTGACGACAATGTGATGCTGCGAGTTTGACACTCTGGGGAATACGCCTTTAACACTGTAATGTAAGGGAGCCAGATAAGCTTCCTAGCTTGTCAAATTCAGTTCAATCATTTTTCATTTATTCAAGCTTAAATTAACTCCCATTTATTTTCCATATAAGTTTGCAGTGTTTGGGGTTTTTTTCAAAATAAAAAACCTAAAAGAACTCATTTTCTAAGATCATATTTTTGCAAGTAATTTTATCCAGGTTATGTTTTTGAACGTTATACTTCAATATTCTGGTGTGTACTTTCTTTACATTTTTGCAAGTATTTCTTTTTTAAATCAATGTAGATTACAATTCCTGAACTGGATTGGAAATGCAAAGAAGATAAATTTGTTTCTTTCCTGTTCCTACTCTTTCTAACCATTTGCTTTCCACAGATCAGCAAATAATTTTAACGTGAGTCGGGGCCTTTTTAAAAACCTTATCATCAGGCTGCTTGGACATCCTACTAAAACCTTGGTTTACCATTTTAGCAATACAAGAACCGCCCTATTATGGATATAAGAAAGGTGTTAAGAGAAAAGTTGTAATTTTTTTGAAATTTGTTTTTAATGTGTTCTGAATGCAATGTTTTCTTTTGCTCCTTGCAGAGATGCTTACTTAATTATAATTCCATTATATCAATGTAGAAGAAACAAGTGTCTCTACGAGAAAATCTTCAGAAAAGTTTGAGCCTCTAAATCAGAGATGTCAAACTCAAGGCCCAGGGGCCGGATCCAGCCCACGGAGTGCTTGGATCTGGCCCACAGGGCCGCCCTATAAACAGCAAAGGACCAGCCTGTGGTGCCTCTGCCAGTGAAAATGGAGCTCGGGAGGCCTGTAGGCAGCCCTTCTAAACTCAGTTTTCGCTGACAGAAAGCTTCAGGAGGCCGTCACAGCCAAAAATGGAGCTCAGGAGCCTGTTTTAGCTGGCAGAGCGCTCGGGCCACCACAGGTGCCCCCAACACGAGTGATGTCAAGTTGGCCACGCCTCCCCGGCCACGCCCCCGAGGTCAAACACAACCCTGATGTGGCCCTCAATGAAATCGAGTTTGACACCCCTGCTCTAAATGAAAGACAACATATTTAAAATATATATTCCATGAGAAAGTCAACTGTTTATATTTTGCCATAGTAAAATAATGTTTTATAATTCACATAACATATTGCAAAGAAAAACTTCAGAAGCAAAAGAAGAAAAAAGAGAGGAAGAAAGAAAGGAATGGAAAATGCTTAGAAATGATTGCAGAATATGGTTTATGCTGAAATATGGCACTGAAACTATGAACTGAGATGAAGATGTTACTGAAATACAGAGTAAATAAGGCATGTTAACTTAGTTGAATAAAGGAATATGGCTATTTTTTACCCACTAATTTACCTAATCCATAAATCTTATATATTTTAATATACAAGATAATTATTTCACTGAAGAAACATAAAACCCTTGCTTTATTTGTGGGTAAATATTGCTTAAAAGGCTTCAGCAAATAACATCACATACTCCAGTTTGGCTGATCTTAAGAATCTATGAGAATTAATTTGATGTAATGGTTAAGACATTAGGTTAAAAACTGGGAGACCATGAGTTCTAGTCCCAACTTAGGTGTAAAGACAGCTGGGTGGCCCTTGACTAATCACTTTCTCACAGCCTTAGGTGCGAGGCTATGGCAAACCATATCTGAAAACCCTTGCCGACAAAACTGCAAGGTCTTGAGAATCAAACACAACCGGACCACAACTAAGTGGAAGAGAATCAGACTTTACTGTAAATGGAAGGATGACCATCTATACATAAAAGCGGAGAAAAAGTAACTGATCTTAAAGCACCATACGCCCTTGAATGTCTTGGATTTACCCCAAGAGTTTTCCAAAAATTGCTATCAGAATTGGAAGTACTGAATATATAATGGGACAGTTTCAGAGGAATAGAATATTCCCATTTTGGGAACAGTTGGTTTCAGACAACAGTGCTGGATGGTAATCCTATTAATTTATTAGGATCACAGCTGCATTTAGCTATGGTTTCCTTCTGGCTACTTGCGTATCGATGCAGAATCCCAAACAAATGCTTTGGCCTAATTTTTATAAGGACAAGCTGGGAGTAGAGCATAGTTCAGTTTCTCACTGGAAGTGTGGGAAGAAAGGATAGCTGCAGATGCAGAGATGGCAACAGAGCAGAGGTGGTATTTAGCAGGTTCTAACCAGTTCTGGAGAACCAGTAGCGGAAATTTTGAGTAGTTTGGAAAACCGGCAAGTACCACCTCTGACTGGCCCCGCCCCTATCTATTCTCTGCCTCCAGAGTCCCAGCTGATTGGCTGGGTTTTCTTTTGTTGCCCTGCACAGGAGAACGGAGCTGGAAAGTAGATTAGTGGGGTGGGGAGGGAATGGGATTTTGCAATAACCTTTCCCCAGGAGTAGGGAGGGAATGGAAATTTTAGAGTAACCTTCCCCTGGAGTGGGGTGGGAATGGAGATTTTACAGTACCCTTCCCCTGCCATGCCCACCAAGCCACACCATGCCCACCAAGCCACGCCCACAGAACCAGTAGTAAAAAAACTGTGAATACCACCACTGCTTTCATGGATAAACTGGAGTCTGAAGCACAGGACACCAGCATTCAAATGCAGTTTTCTTTTTAAGAAACATTATGGAAATGAGTACAAAAGGATGTACATGTTATTGATTTGTATAAGGCAGTGGTTCTCAACCTGTGATCGTCACAGGGGGTCCATGAAGGCTTGAAGAAATGTTATGATTTAAATCTTGAGTTAAGTCTTGGGGGTCCGTGGCCACAAAAGGTATTTAAAGGGGCCCCATGGTGAAGAAAATGTTGAGAACCACTAGTATAAAGTATTCTTCTCTATAGAAAGCCCCATGGCTAATGTACATTTTTATACACATCAAAATCGTTTTTTCTTATGCTTCCTATCATTTCTGGGTGGCTGCAAAATTTTAACTGACCACCAGATGAAGCAAAGGGTACGTCTCTGTTGCCAACCTGCACTCATCCAGATTTCTGCAAATAAGGCAGCGCTATTCCCAGGCATAAACTTCCCTTAATATTTATAAAGACGTAGAAAGTGCCTTTCCAGAAGTAAAAAATAAAACAAAACCAAAAACTGTGCCCTATTTCATATATTTCCAGAGGGAAAATGCTAAATTATATAATATAAGGATTGAAATGTTTCTGAGCAGAATATTCCCTTAAGCTCTGGCTGTACCTATACGCTTGCAACAGGACGAGTATATAATTATGCAATCATACAATTAAACCATCAATGCTTATACTACTGCCTTTCCAAGGATTAGCATCCCAAAAACTGACTTAACCTCAAAGATGCTAGAAAAGGTTTTTTTTTAATGGTTTCTGAGACATATTGAATGGGAATTTCACTCTTCTTGGGTAAGAGTGTAAATGTGAAGATTGTTTTAATGCCAACCAAGGTTCACACTTACCCAACTCTCGTGAAATAATTACACAGGGTTCATGTGGATGAAAAATCCATCGGTTTCACGAGTGTGTGTGAGTTTTAAATCCTTGGAAGAGCTTTATAGCTCACGCTACCTTAAGAAAGTTCAAAATATTCTCAAAGATCCATCTCATCCTGGGCACCCTTTCTTTGAACTATTACCATCTGGCA
>JAOYMU010000274.1:61932052-61942731 GCA_025802295.1 Psammodynastes pulverulentus
CCCAGCTGATCGGCTGGGTCTTCTTTTGTTGCCCTGCACAGGAAAACAGAGCTGGAAAGCAGGTTAGTGGGGTGGGGGTGGGAGATGGAATTTTGCAGTGACGTTCCCCCATGAGTGGGAAGGGAATGGAAATTTTACAGTATCCTTTCCTTGCCACGCCCACCAAGCCACACCCACAGAACCGATAGTAAAAAAATTTGAATCTCACCATTGAGCTGGCAGGTGTACAATTTCTGACACGCTGGCTAAATATGGAGCTATTGTGCAGTGGCTGTGGAATTCTGGGAGTTGAAGTTCACACATCTTAAAGTTGCTAAGGCTGAGAAAAACTGATTTAGACTATATCAAAGACTGGCAGAATGACATAATGTTTGGCTCTGCCTGACAGTTCTTATTTCAACTCCTTCTGCCTAGAATCTCAGCCAAAGCGTGATGAATTGTAGAGGCAATCACAATAAAGAACATAATATAAAAGAGAATAACACCAAAGGGGTTTCAATAGTTGTATGATTTGCAGAATAACTTTGGCAATAATATCAAGATAATAAAAAGAAGAGTTTTGACTTTGAAATGTGCATGATACATGCTTGCATTTTTGTTTAGTCTCCAAATCGGCATTTGATGTTCCTGATTGTAAGTTTCATCTATTATCTCCTATTGATTCACTAAGCCAGAATATGGTTTTTTCATATTTTGGATTAGCATTCTGTGTGAATTAAGCTACTGTAAATTATGGTTTATGACTAAGTTTAGCAATTTATTAAAAAAAAAACATGATTGAAAGCATTGCAGAGCAGAAAAATTCTCCTGTGTGTTTTCCTTACCAATTCTCATTTAGTTTGATGAAATGAGAATTTGCATTCAGAATTTCTTCAAAAACATAATTTTGCTTGATTGAGTAATAAATTTTCATAGTTGGAGTGCTATGTTCTTGCAGTTACTCAGTTATTAGGTATCTAAGGCAAATGAGCCAACTATGTCTTAGAAAATAATTAAGGGAAATTTGCTTCAGAATATGCATAGCACACTACCTTGCTGCTAATCATTAAAGCAGCTGTCTTTCTTCCTTTTAAGGTTCCATATTTATTTATTATTTATTGATTTATAAAAGTTATTTATGAAATTTATTGGCCACCCATCTTACCACCGACAAATTCTGGGCAGATATGAGTTTAAAAAACAGATGTCTCCTTTAAAAGTCACATTAACTTTATACTCATTAAAGCAACTTTTAAAGGTTCATATCAGTGGCTTCCAAGGTGTTAAAAAAATGAAGATAATAGGTGTGACATCATGATCAAAGACCTACAGTACCTTTTAGTATATGTTGTATTTGTGATGTTGACTTTTCAAGTTCTCCAACGTACCCCCACCCAGCCCTGCTGGCTCATGTAGAACCAGGAAAATGACAAACTGCTTTAATGAATAGTAGTGTGCTGCTGTGTTTGCACTTAGGAAAATAGTTATTCCCAGTAGCCTGTTTGGGAAGTGTGCACGGCCATGGAAGTTCAGAGTACAATAATAAAAAAAAAATCACAAGTAAGAAATTAAGGTGAAAACAGAAGAGGAATTTTAAAACCATTCTCAAGCAGCTGTAAAAGAAGGTAGAAAAAGAAGCTGCTATTACAGGGGAAGGAAATGTTTCTGAAATTGTAAAACAGATTTCAGTGCAGTAATCTCCTTCTCTCCTTGCTTTTTCTTTACTCCCTCTTTTTGCCCCCTTCTGACAATAATCAAGGCCATGTGGAAATGGCTTTTTTATATGAGGTGAGAAACCCAATCATAATAAACAAAAAAAAGAAAACTCAAGTATAGAGGTCTTCCTAGTTTAAATCTTCAAATCCCACAAAGTGATTTCTATAAAAGTCTGACAAATTTACTTTCTCTGGTTTTGGGCACAAAGTGATATTTTCAAATGCTGCATGAAAGTAAAGCAGTTTTGTGCAATTCCAATGTGCAACCAATGCTCTGTAGTAGGGCTCAACAATTCAAAAAGAGAACATAATGATATCAAAATAAAATGACCATCCTTTTGATAGACCCTGTTCTTTCAAGCACTCTGCAGCAAAATAAGAATTACAGTAGATGGCAGTAGTCAGGTTGAGCTTTTTAATACATGCTGGTCTGTCAAAGAACTCTTGAGTTCTTTGGGCAAAGATTTTTCCTTTCAGTTGAGGTATCTAAAGTCCAGAAATACAGAGCTTAGAAACTGTATGCAAGCCATGAACTGTAAGAGCAGTAGCTGACAGTCAAGCAGTTATACATACACAGAAAGACATATTGAAAATCCCTTTGCTTTGAATGTATTTTAGTATTGGAATAATAGAACCTTTTTAGATCTATTTCTTTAATTGCTTTTTAATGCTCATTTTAATTTGTTAATTTTTATGTGTTATTATTCACCAGTACCAGCAGTTCCTTTAAGGACAGCATAGCTTTTAATAAATAAAGTGACATCATACACATGCACTTTGAGGAAGAGAAAATAGAGTTGTGTGAATGAAAGCATTTTATAGCTGAAGAGATAGCATTTGTTTTTCTTAAGGGGGTTGAAAACTAACATATCTGGAATGCAACCAGCTGAGAACTTCCATGAATAACAGTCCTGGTCATACTCAGATTGATCTGAACAATTCTTAATTTACCTCACGAACTGTGCTTGAGATAAAATTATGGGAGACTCACCCCTTTTAGGCTACCTTGACCTGTTAGAGAAAGACAAACTAGAACAAATTAACAAACAAATACAACAGTTAACACAATTTATCATCTTTCCTTATCAGAATTGGTGTGTCTGTGCACATATGAGTGTGCCTGTGGATGGAGGAGACAAAATGGTTTATTTATTGTGAGTATGGCATTTCCTTTGTACCAAAGATGCTTTTTCAAGAGGCAACTGGACTTTCTGGCTTTTCCTTTGTAATGCTGTACATTCAGACACCAGATTTCTTTCCATCAGAAATCATGGGGAAAAGGTGGATAGTTGAGTTTTGCATTGCTTCATCCATACTTCAGGAAGTGCCATCTCTTAAAAAAGATTAGCACAAGAATAGTAAACTCTGTAGGGAGATATGGGTAAAGCAAAGTGGCACAATTCAACACAATTTGTTGGTCTGAGCTACAGTCTAGTGGTTGCAGAGAGGAAGATGGGATTGTAAAATCTTTCATTCATTTAATATGACATTATTTGCGTCAAACGGTTCTTTATTGTATGTTATATGGAAGTGGCTGATAAAAATAAGCTGCAACAGATTGGCTACTTTATTTTTTAATGGTTGATTGGCCATTCTGCTTCCAATGTTTATAGAAAACTGAACCACAATTATTTTATAAAAGCTATCAATGTGAATGCAGATGTTAGATTTCTGTCATGTAGAGATGATAAGCTGGAAGGCGCTACAAAGGTATTTTGTCATGGGACTGATCTTTGGCGAAGAAGAGAATATTAATTCTGTCTAGCGGTGTGCTTGGACCTGAACTTTTAAAGACAGCAGTGTAAAGGGTTAGAGGATAGGTATAAACAAATACCTATCCTCTAACACTTTACACTGCTGTGTTTAAAGGGATGCTGGTATCTGGGGGAAAGCATATCTTTCCAGAAGAATAGGATATAAATTATGAGTGGTGATAGTATTTGATGCTGTATAGTCAGAAGCTAAGCACAGTTGGCCATGGCTAGTAAATGAATAGGAGACTACCATGGAATATCAAATATTCTTTCTACTGCCTGTTACTTCCTTGCCATCTTCTCTCTTTAGTGGACCTACTGTTTCCTTGATGTTTTTTCTTGTTGTTTATACATTGAAAGAAACTAATGAAAGAAACTAAATAATCTTTGACTTTTGTTGTAAGTCTTTGTTCATTTTGAGCCTTTGCTTTCCTGACTTCATCTTTGCAGATTTGGGCTATCTGCTGATATTCTGCCTTAGTTGCCTTAGTTATGAGTCCATCTTTCCATTTCCATTTCCATTTCCATTTTTTATACTTATCCTTTTTGTCTTTTAGTTCATCAGAGAAATCTTTGTGTAACCATGCTGGTTAATTTTTGGATTTCTTGTTTTTCTTTTTTAGTAGTATTGTGTTGGACTGGACTTTTATTATATTTTTCAGTGTTTCCCTTTTGGATTTTTATCCATAGAATGTTTCTTAGGCTCTATCTGAGTTTGTTAATATCAACTCTTTTAAAGTTTAAGACACTGGTTGGATTATATTTTATTACTTGTGTTTGCATTTTATTGAATTCCAATATGACACAGTCACTTTCGGCCAAGATTCTGGCAACTTCAACTCCCTCTATCACTTCTCTATCAGTAAAAATTAGATTGAGTATAGCTTTTCCCCTAGTTCCCTCCTCTATCTTTTGAATGATAAAGTTGTCAGTTAAGTTGTTAGGAATCAGTTCAATCTCCCACTTGCTGCAGAGTTTGTCTCCCAGTTGATATCAGGGTAGTTAAAGTCTCATTACTACTGTGGTATGTTTCCTACCTACATTTGTTAATTGATTAGCGAAGAGTTCATCTATTTCTTCTGCTTGGTTGGGTGGCCTGTAGTATACACTTATTCTTTTTTTCATTTTATATTAACACAAATGGATTCTAGGATGTTTGTATTTCCATATGGATTCTAGGAGGTTTGTTGTGTGTATTTCTATAGAGATGTAGGGATCTTTATAATGCAGCTCCACTCCTCTTTTGTTAGGTCTGTTTCTTTTGAATACTTTGTATCCTTCCATCAGTATATTCCATTCATGAGTTTTATCTCACCAAGTTTCAGTAAGGGCAACTATATTATATGAACTAATACTTCAAGTTCACCCTGTTTGTTCTCTAAACTTTGAGTGTTAGTGTATAGGCATTTGATTCCTTTATGAGTTTTGGGTATGTTTCTTATATCTCCTACTTTGTAACTGGGATTTCCATCTTTTCCATCACTCTCTACTTCATTCTGATTTTTAAAAATTTCTTCTTTCTCTTTACTCCTTACCTCCTTATGTGATTGGTTATTTAGTGATTTTTGCTTGGAATTAGATTCTAAAGGTACTGAAGGTTGGTCCCCTCCCCCCTCAATTTTAGTTTAAAGCCCTTTTGATAAGATGACCCAGTCATTTTCCGAATATATTCTTTTCAGTTCTTGTGAGGTGCAGTCCATTCCTTGTCAGTACCCCTTCATGAAGATGAAGAGCCACTCATCTCTCCTTCCTATTTAAATCTTTTCCTTGAACTACAAAACTGCCAGTTCTATTAATCTCCAATGACCTTGTTGTATATACATGGCTACAGAATGGCACTACAGACATCTGCTTTCTCAAAAGCTTATTTTCTAGGCCATTTGTGCATTCTATTCCAATCCTTGTCAGAAATTTTTGCTTGTAGATTGACTGATGACATTCACACTTCTATTTATCTCACATATTTTTCACTGCTGAAAATTGGGTGATGCTAATTTAAATTAAGGAGGAAACCCTCTACTTTGAAGGTCTGTCCCAGGAAGTTGGGAAAAATGCAAAGCTTCATTAAAAGCAGCCTTTTCTTAGATTTTTCTCATCTCTCCTTTTCTCCAGCACTTATGCAATCTCTTTCCCATAGGTAAGGATATGATATATTGGGTTATTGTTGGTTTTGGTTGATTTAGCACAGCTATGATATTCATATTGTATTGGTTAATGACTGATGTAGTTTGTATTGTTACTGGAGAGCACGTGTATATTGTTATTTTTGTAGATTTACTAGAATAGTTCTAAAACTACTAGTAAAGTAAGAATAGTTAAAGTATCAGGCTAGAAATAGAATTCTAGACTCACCTTACATACGAAGTCAGTTGCGGATCTTGGGTTAGTTATTCTCTTTCAGCCTAGGAAGGAGGCAATGGCAAGCCACTTCCAAAATCTTACCAAGAAAACTGCAGGGACTTGTCTGGGTAATTACCAGGAGTCAAGACTGGTATGAAGGTAGCAGGAAAGCAGCAAAGCTGCAAGAAAATCTACAGTAGGCCTGCCTCTCTAGCATCTTTTATTTGATAAGGAAAAAAAAATCACAATATTAGAGCTGAAGTGTATCATTAATAAAAAGCTTCTCAAACTTTATCCAATCTAGGAGTGGGAAGCTACTGTAGGAATACAAACATATAACATCAAACTAGTTGCAGTAGTAAAGATGAGAGAAAAAGAACACAGCTGGATGGCTAATTTCATTGGGAAGATAAATGTGTTTAATATGCCACACATGACAAGATATTATGCATAGAAAGATTTGAAGAATTTTATTTTTGGGTAGTGGGTGAAGGCAAGTAGGTTTATTCTGGAGAAAAAGGCACCTATTTTACTAACTATTGTGATAGGAAAAACATACATCTTATTAAGACTACTCCTTATTAAGATTATTAAGCTACTTCTTCCAAAGATACAATTCAGCTTTACAGAACTGGGGAACATAATGCAAGGATATTTGTTATCCAAACCGTTATTGATTACATAGCATTTCAGGTTTTGTAGGCACCAGCGAAGAAGAAGAGTGTCCAGTGCAGGATACTGTATGTAACATAACTTAAGATCTTAAAAGACTAGCTATTTTATGAAAGTTTGAAAGAAGTACTGGTAATTCTTCACCTATGACCATAAATGGACCCTGTCCATTATTGTTACAAGTACTGACAGCTATTAAGAAGGACGATCATGCTTAACCACACACCCCCTTCGCTTTCCCTGATGCAGCTATTAAACAAATGCGGGTTGTTAAGCAGAGCAAGGGTGCCACAAGGGTGCCACAAGCCTTCCTGTCCCAGGCCTTCCGAGGCCTCCATCACCTCCTGAGGTATTCCATCCTTCATTTCCTGCCTCTTGGGGTCCCCATGGCCTTTGGGCTTGCTTCCTCCCCATTGAGTCCCCATAGGCCTTTTCTCCTCACCAGGTTCTCACTTGAGCCTCCTCTTCATTGCCCATCATCCACTGTGCATTTACCTTTTGAAGATCTCCAGAGTTCTGGAGCTTTCCTTAGCACTGTTCAGACTACATTAGAGAATAGAATGGAATGGTTCATCCCTGTACCACATGGCAGTCTCCTTGAAGTGGCCACCATTTCAGTACAACTACAAAGAATTGGGACTGCACGAAAAATGACAGCCACCTCCATGGGGAAGCCACATAGGCCATATGAGTCTTCTGTCCTTCCCCAACATGAGGTCTAGAGATCTTCAAAAGGTAAATGTGCAATGGGTGATATTGGGGGCGGGTAACACACTCAAGACCTATAGGGACCTGGTAGAGCGGATGGGGGGAGAGGGGTCGTAGACATTGCACTGGTTGTAACTTAAAAGAGGCTTGTAGGTAGCTTTTGGGGGGGTGTCTGTCATAACTTTCATGGCAGCTAAGTAACTGGTTGTTACGTACAGGGCTACCTGTATTAAAAAGGAATCTCATTAAAGGTAATTTTAACTTTTAAGACAACATTTGGAGTTGCTTCCTCCATGGAAACTGCTGTTAATGACACTCTAAACTCAGCCAGAAGTTAAAGCAAATGAGAATAAGCTTGCAATAATATTCAGAGTAACAGTTTAAAATGAAGTACACTGTTGTGACAAAAGTTCACACAGCATCTGATTGTAGTTTAAAGATGAAACCTGCGGAGAATGTAATAAAAAGGGACATATTCAAAGAGCCTAGGAAAAAGCAAACCATATATTAAGGCTGTACCAGACCATTACTTTAAAACTAATCAGTTCAAATTTTATTAATATAAAATATATTAATGTTTAACAAATATTTGTTTAACAAATATATCATGGCTCCTTTCACTATTTTTTCCGCTTTTTCAAATTCCAATAGATGGCTATATAGTTATTAATTTATCATCCAGGCCTGTCAAAATTTTATCTAATTGTTGTGGATTAACCTCAATTCCATATTCTTCTTTATCTTTTTTGTACCTTGATTGAATTTGCATATATGGCCACCAATCTATACTTATACCCTGTTCTTCCAATTCTGGCCTAGTTTTTAGATTCCCTTGACTATCTAAAATTTCCTTATACTTTGCCATTTTACCAGTATCTAATGTGTTGGGGTGGATCATTGCTTCCATTGTAGATATCCAACTGGGAATTTTCATATAATATTTTTTTTATTTCTTGCCATGTTTGCACCAGTGAATCCCTTATTTTATGTCTAAAAAAGTATGAGATTTGTTCTCCTTATCCCATAAAAAGGCATACCACCCCTTTTGTAAATCATGTCCTTCTAAGGTAAGCAATCTTCTATTTCTGAGGTTAATCCAATCTCTAACCCATACTATGGATTTAAGGAGTAGATTCACTTGTGTCCTTGCTCTGAGTGAGGTCCTTTGATGATGAGTCAAGATCCAGTCTCAGATAGATAGAGACAGAAGCCATTCTTTTGTTTTTTTATAGTAAAAAGTTTTATTGGTCACAGATATACAAATATATCGCTTACAATATGTTGAATTTTCAATTATCTTTTCAGATAAAAATATTTTCACAAATTTTCTTACACACAGCTAGCCTTCCCATTTTAAAATGATATATAAAAATAAACAAAAAGGAAAAAAGGATTTTGAGTAACCAGAGTAATAACAAATCTTATCACATGAAGCCATTCTTCTACTTGTTCTGAATGGTGGGTAAAATATTCACAATTAAAAATGAAATTTATGCAACCTATCCAGCTGTCTTAAATCAGGATGGATTGAAAAATGAAGTATTATACTTTGACAGTATAATCTAAAATAAAACAAAGATAGCAAAATGAAGTAAAAATTTAAAAACTAGGAGCACTTGGGAAGTACATTTACATCTTGACTGTTCACTCCCCTCCTGCTTTTAGTTCTATCTATTAGAACTCTGTAAACAGCCCAGGAGTCATTGAATCTATGAATGTTTTGCAGCCATCTGATTCAATTTGCTGCTTTGAAATTGGCTCCTGCTTAGATTTGCAAATTTGCTTTGATGGGGTGATTTGATTGAAGTTTTGTCAAATTGAAGTACCCCTTTGAAACTTTGCAGAGTTCTACCCTCTGATCCCCAGCCTTAATAAATTTTGGAGAAGTTGCAAAAATTACAGACATGCTCAAAAAAGCAGGCTATAACTGCAAGTATTATTAGATAGGAACTGTCCTTGGCTTGATCTCTTTGTACTTTCTTGATTGTCCATCTTGTCTGGTTCAGCAGGGACACTGCCAGGCTCATCAAGAGAATAATTTCGATCAATTCTCCATGCAGAGGTGAAAGCAGTAGGAAGACAAGGATCAAAGAGCACTTTACTGCTTTGCAAATTAGTTGCCTCCAGGTCCTGCTTCCTGCTCAGTATTCAGTGTGTAATTCTTCTAGGATGCAGAGGTGCACCACGGTTCTGCTGGTATTACATATAATGTCTAGCAAGCTAGGATTTAAAATGTTGCTATGTTTTCTCCTTCAAAATAATATGTAAATGGCAATACGGCATTTGAAATTATTTTGGTTTTCACTTGTGATTCTGTGGGTATGACTAGTCCCCAAATACATCAGTGGCTATTGTGTGCTATCAAGTCAATCAAAATGTAGCAAATAGTATTTAAATGACATAAGAACATAAGATGACAAAAAATGACATAAGACTATAAACAGTCTAGCAGCCAATCTCATAGTGAATAAACAATTGCATAAGTAAGCTCACTTGGGCCTTCATAAGCAATTACATTACCACTAAGGCTAGTTATTCCCATGAGTATCATGAATTGGTCCAAACCCCCCCCCCCTTTTTTTTTTGTGAAGCCAGCCAAGCTGATAGCAGAACCTCATCCTGTGGTACCAAATTTCATAGTTGAATTGGATGCTGTATAGAGAAATATTTTTTATCTGGCATGATTCTTCCAGGATTTAATTTCATCAGGCAATCTGTGGTTCTAATATTTTGGAAAGGGAAAATAGCTTCTGCTTGTCCAATTCACCCACAACATGCATATTTTTGTACACCCCAATCATATCTCCTCTCATTTATCTTCTTTCTAGATTGAAACTCTCTAAATTTTCCAATCTTTTCTTACAGGGAAGTTGCTTCAGCCTCTTAGCTGCCTTCCTTTGAATCTTCTCCAGTTCCACTATATCCCTTTTTGAGGTGTGGCAATCAGAACTATACACAATACTCTAGATTTTATTTATTGGATTTCTATAATCACCCATATCAACAAGTGACTCTGGGTGGCATCACTAGATGTGATCACACTATTGATTTAAACAAGGGCATTATGATATTGTCATCTCTATTTTTTATACTATTTCTCACATATTTTCCCTAACATGTTGGGGTTTTTATTTACATCAGATATACACTATGTTGACATCTCCACTGCACTGTTTATATCATTACTCCAAGATCTCTTTTGTCAGTCACTGCTGATTCTGATCACATTGCTTATTTATGTATAAGTAATGAAGAAGAGATTATGTTTTGAAAGACTTCTCTTTTCTTTGCTCTTTTCCATTGTCAAAACACTGCTATCCTTGAGATGATTCCGCTCTTTGTTTGCAGAAAAGCACTATACTAGTGAAATTCTGTGGATGCCACAATTTAATGCGGCTGCGCGGGTGGTTACGGGGGCATCTCGGTTTGCCCCTGTGACCCCTCTCCTGCGTGAGCTGCACTGGCTGCCGGTGATTTTCCGGGTTCACTTTAAGGTTCTGGTTATGACCTT
>JAOYMU010000274.1:61953951-61966549 GCA_025802295.1 Psammodynastes pulverulentus
CAGGGTCTCAATTAACTCACTCTGTCTAGAGCTAGGAAGAGTACAGAGATAACCCATGTTTTCACTGGATACCATCGACCACACAGAGAAGAGGCATATCAGGTAGGACCAATGCTCTCATTTCCATATCATCTAGGAAACTCTGCCAAAACTAATTCTGTTATATGAATGCTGCAGCAGTTTGCAGAATGTTTCATGACAGTGTAGTAGCTTCCTCCAAACCTACAAAATAGTAATTGATGGAACAAGAGATCCCTTGTATCATTGAGTAGCCAACATTATCCTGCATTCTTAATATAGGAAAAGCTATTCATAGCTGTTCATTTGACAGAAACTTTGAATCAACTGCAGCTGTTTTGAGCAATTACTCTGAGCTTGCTATAGTAATTTGCTATTAGTATGAATCAACTGCTCCTAGTGGGACAAGGAAAAAAAAAGGTTGATTCTGAAAGAGTGGAATCCTGCTTATTTTCTAGGTCAGCAATGTATATTATATCTGAGCTGGAGAAAGTTTTTTTTTTTTAATTTTTTGCATCTAAAATTTGCCCTTTTCTCACCCATGTCACCTTTTATTTTCAATATGATTGAAAATACATTATCCTTGATGAGGTTATAAATATACCATCAGCCAAGGTACAAAAAAATATTTGGGACCAAAGAGGAAGAAAGAACTTACCTTTGGCTTCTACAGTAAGACATATATAGAAGTGCTGAATTACTGTTGATTATGCTGATGTTAAGGTACTTGAATGCAGACTCTGCAAAGGCTTTGGGTGACAATGTCATCATCACACAAATGTAAGAGATCTGTAATTGGAGCTGGAAAATAATCAAGGTCTTCGTGGATTTTTAGAGAACTCAAGAGGTTTCTAGAACTTGGTGAGTAACTAAAATAGGCATAAATAGGAGCAGGCTACTTCATATTTGTGCATCCAAATAGTTTGGGTGGACTTAGTTCTATGATTCATTTTTTTTTAACAAGGCTCTTTCTTAGACAATGAAGTGGTTTTTTTTTGTGAAAGATCTTATAACACAGAAAGCTGTAAAGTGCTACGTAGAATTCATGATATCCAGGAGCTCCCTCACTGTGTTGTCACTCATAGAGAATAACTTATATTATCCACAGTAAGGATATATACATAGCAAGGGCATAATGGTCACAATAGATGCACTTCCATTATTTTAGCATATGGCGAGACAACCTATGAGAGTTTGGTTTAGGCTAGAAAGCTGGAGACTGTGAGTTCTAGCCATGACCTTAGCCATGAAAGCTAGCTGGTTACCTTGGACTAGTCTCTCTCTTTCAGTTCAATTCACCTCACAGGGTTGTTGTGGGGAAAATAGAAGGAAGGTATGTTCGACATGTTTGCCACCTTGAGTTATTTGTAAAAGTAATATAACTGGAATACAAAAAAAAAATATTTTGTTTCCTAAGCAGAGAAACAGAACAATCAAGATGGGCAACAAAGCAGTGGGAGCAGGAGCTACTTTCAACTTCCTGCCAGCTTTCTCAGTGAATTTCCTTGTGCAAATCTGATAGGATTCTGACATCAGAAATGTCTTTTCCTTCCTTCCCTTCCCTTCCTAGCAGTTGGCTAAGTGTCTGTTGCCAGGTGGATGAGAGAACAAAGGATTACAAGACTGGCTGGAAAACTGCCACCGAACGTAAAGAACTCATGACCACAGCAGCCACTAATAGCACTGAAGCAGCCACAACCTTCCCAAATTTAAATCCCTCAGAAGTCATGGGTTCTGGATTTTGAACATATTCTGCAAGTTAGCCCATTTTAAGTAAGTTGGTTCAAAGATTGTCCTAGGATGCACTATTTTGCCCAGTTAAAGGTCATGACAATGAGAATTTTAATAAAATTATAAATAACAATAGATGTACAAAAGTATTTTCATTCCCATTAAGAATAACTGGTTCAATAGTCTTTCCATGCTTTTTTTCCAGACTGAAAGAAGCCTAGAACATGCTTCTTAGCATCATTACAGAAATAACATCTATACCCAAATTATAACTGAGATTGATAAATTCTACTCAGAAGTTTCTAAAGGATTTGATTGGAAATCAAGATACCTGTGTTAGTGATTAGAAACAATGGGTTGTTGTTTTTTGCATTCTACAAAGTTAAAATGTTTATTCATGGCACTTGGAGACATTACAATCCCCAATGTGTTTCACATTAAAATAGTTAGATATTCTAAATTATCAGAATTCAGAGTCCTTAAAACCTTTGCTAATTATAATGCTCTTAATCTAAGAATTTAGGTAGTTTGTAGCTGTATCAACCCATAGTATTTTTATTGGCAGAGGGAAGGCCAAATCATTCTGGAAGCATGGGAGGGAAGGACATTCCAGATGAAAATAAGTGTCTGTCCCTCTCCTAAGGCTAATGCTGTTAGTTACAATTGGTGTTGATATTCCATTTCTTATATACAGAGATGGCATTCCATTTCTTATACATGCATTCACATTGAAAACTTTATAATAAAAATATTGTTTTGTTCAGCTTTCTGACTGCCAATATTGTCTTGGTATCTATGAATATAGTATCCTTTGATAGATACTGTGACATAAAATTCTTGTTACATCCAATTGTTGGATTATGGGAAGGTAACAAGATTTGTAACAAAATCTTCAAATTAAACCCCATAATGTGACCTCCTTGTAGCAAAACTTATTTTATGAGGGTTTTTTTGTCAATGGTGAGTCTTTGAGAGAGATAAAAGGGGAAAAAACTGGGCCTGCTGATTCTCATCCCTGGCTGCAACAATACTCTGCCACACACATACAACGTACCTTTTCATCCAATATATTGTGAAAAAAATAGCATCTTCTAAAGCCTTAGTCCCTTTATTTTTTTTTCTGACAGTTGGATCTTATCCATTCTGCTTGCTTTTCTTGTCCAACTTTTCAGAAATACTCATTCTGGTCCTCCACAAGACTTTTGCTCACCATTGTCTTTAGGCAAGTTATGTCTGCTGATAAATAACCTGTTGCAGGAATACCTACTGGCAATTCAGGCTAACTCTAAATAATGGTGGGATTTATACTGGATGAGGTGAAAGGTCATCAGGTGTGCATTTAATACCTTCTTCTGCAAAGTTTTGCAAGGCTCAGCTTATTACTTAGGTAGATTGAAACTGATAGGTCTTGACCAGTATCCGCCTTCAACAGATTTACCTCCAGGAGCATACAGGTCTTTGTGAGGAAGAAGCTGCAAAGTCTTCTGTGTTATATGACTAATACAAAAATCCCCCAAACTTTGTCTTCAGATAAGATCTAGTCAATCAACTAAGAAAGAGTGAGTTGTCCCAAGAGGCAAAAAGCTGGGTACTATTAAAAAAAAAAAAGCTATTTCTCTAAGGTAGCTACTTGGAATATGCAGGACATAAAAGAGAAGCTTTATATTACTCATAAATATTCAGGTTTTTGTCACATTCTTTTAACGATGGCAGCAAGAGAGGAATTCATGCTTGATTACTAAATAGGCATTTGGGTAAAGGATCAAATTAAGTGCTTGTAAGAGTTTCTGTGTGTTTTTTAATTGAGCTACTTTTAGTTTACAAGACTGGGTTGAAGAGATGAGGCAGAAGAATGATGTTTTGCTGTGCTTTTAGAAAAAACTTTGTTATGTGCGTTCAATTAAATGAAACTACCAAAATACTGAGTATTATTGAAGGGAGAGTCTAATGTACATAATCCCACATAAACTCTTTTGTTCAACTGGGCCATAAATTGTGTTTTAAGCAACCATCATGCTTTTTTTCCCCATGCAAAATAAACCCCATAAGAATCACTCTTTCCATGGATTGTTCTGGGTGGTCTTGGGCAGAAGTTGCAAGTAATTTGGCACATCAGTCATCCCTGACCTAAATTAATAATTTAACTAATCCAGGCTGCCCATTAGGATAGAATAGTTTAGATGGAAGATGATAGAAAAGTTCTAAAAAATTGTGTATTGCCTCTGATGAAATTGATAAGACTATACTAATCTTTTAGATATCAGAGGTATCATAGGTGAAATCTTCCCTTCATCCTAGGGCATTGTTACATATCTATGCCCTTGATTTTATCTTTTTTACACACTGCACTAGGGAACCCTAGTGGGACAATGGTTAGCATGCAGTGATGCAGGATACCTCTGCCCATAGCCTGGAGTTTGAATCTGACAGGGCCAAAGATTGACTCAGCCTTCCAACCTTCTGAGGTTGATAAAATGAGGACCCAGATTGTTGGGGGCAATATGCTAACGTTATAAACTGCCCAGAGAGTGTTGCAAAGCATTATGGGATGGTATATAAGTCTAAGTGCTATTGCTATTGCTATGAGGAGTTGTTCTCCACAATACAGCGGGATTTATTGATAGAAAATGTCAGTTCATGCTAGAAACACGTACATTGAAACAGTGTTTTCTGTTGATTCTTATTGTATTATTTTTAATCCTTTTGCCATTTTACCTGGCAACATTTATTTAACTTTTGGGAATTTGTACATCACCAAAACATAGTTTCAATGTTAATATGGTTTAAGTAATATTTTATTCTTGAAATGTTCACTTTTTAAACTTAATATTGCTTCTGATAGTGCAGTTTTGATAGTATTATAATAGTGAAGCCATTTCTTTTCGATCATAAATAGCATCTTAGTAAAACAATGAGTTTTTATATTGAGATCTACACAAGTGATCAAGAGTCTAATATGGTTTGCTTTAAAAACCGAACATTTTTACAGTACAGCAAATACATTTTATACATTTTTAAATCCCTCTTTTTTAGGAGCTACTACTTGACTGAAGAAAATGAAGGTGTTTAGTAACATTTCTTCCTTTTGAAAAAAAGAGCACAAAGCAAAACCAAAATTGGCTAGGTGATGGGTAGGAGGGAAGGACTGGTTTTGCCCACCTAGAACATGGTTTTGCCAATTCATTGGAATCCTAAATTCCCCGCTGAAAGTCCTTCTGTACATATATTTGCCACTGCAGGACAAAAATAAGATGGTGTGGGAAATCAAATGCAATAAAGTTTTTAAAATGTTTAGACAGAAAAATCAGAAAATACAAATCTATCTCAAATGTTAGTGGTTCAAGTGCTAGTCTGATTTATGCCTTTTGAAAACTTACCTTTTATTTACATTTACAATTTTCTCTTGAGTAATGCCAACTCATGCATGTATTGGAAATTAGTATTTGCCCCATAACAATAAGCTTAGCTAGAATTTGTTTTGCTTAATTTTAAATTATTTGAACATTTGAACTCACCCCCAGCAACAGCCCATGGCTTATATGGCAACTATCGTAAGCACAATGTGAAATACCATGGTTCATTTTAATCAAGGCTTATTGTGATGTTTGAGCCCAGAATTCTGGCTTATTTATAAATTGCTGCTTCTACTTTATCTGTCCAATGAATAAAAGGGCAAGGCAAGAACACCTATCTGACTCCTAAAACCCTTTCAAGTACATATCCATAAATGCTCACACATACCACACAGACAAAATCACACCACAAAAATCCCCCAAACATACTCTACACCAAAATACCTCACAAAAGCGAAACAAACTGATAAAAATGCACAAGACTTCTAAACTATTAAAGAATCTCTCACACATAAAACCCAACAAAAATGACCCATACATAGGAAATGCCCCCCCCAACCTCACACAAACACATGGTGAGCCCTGCAGCATCAAAAAAAATTCAACAAGCCATGCTTAAAAGACCTGCTAGTTTAGTATTATTCATGATTTAGCCATTATTTTTTGTTAATAAATTTGTTTAATGATGCACTGTATATGGGTTGTCATACACCTTTATCAGATTTTTCCCCCCAGTCTTCACTTGAGGCTAGCTCACTTTGTATTTAGATCTTAATATTTTTTAGTTTTCCACTAAGCTTGATGATGGTAATTCCTATCTTTGAATCTCTGGCCCTACACCAAGCCTTTAGTTATAGGGAAGAGCCTTATCAAGCCTTCTCCTTCAATTATTATATCCTTTCAAATAGAGACACAATGTAGTGGAGTAGCTAAATTGAGGGATTAAGACTGGGAGGACTGAACTTGGACATCTTATCCATTCTTAATGATGGAAACTCACTGGGGTGACCTATGACCAGTCATTTTCTCTCTTATCCCAATCTACCTCACACACCTGTTTTTATAGCAATAAGACTGGAGAAGACAGAGAAATACATAAATAAAATACTACCTTCTCAACTGTTCGCAGATTTCATGACAAAGTTTTTTGAGCATCAACAATTGGACGAATACCCGGAATACCATAGGTGGCTTCTACAATGACCTGCACGTGTCCATGAGCGGTGGTGGATGAACTATTTTGGCCTAGTTCTCATCCTTTGCAAATTGAGGTTACTTGGTTACTCATCCCAAGACCAAACCGGAATTCAGAAAAACATTTCATCTTTCAAATTGTTTGTGGGACAATATTCTCACAGGAGGAAAAAAAATCAGTCAAGTTTTCAAAACCATTCCTGTCACATTGGTGACTTTTGATTATACAGTATATTAATAATGGGACAGACACAACAGACTGGAAAAGGATCAGTAGTCAAGGGTTCAACTAACACAGTTGCTTGTGCTACATTTGCGATAGTTTCTGAAGTTCTCCTGGGAGACTTCAGGGTGAGAAGTTGCCTAGCGGAAATGGAGGGTGCTGTGGATTTAGGGAGTTCATATCACTTGCTGAAAGTTTAATATTTGCTGCTTAGTTCTTGCAAGATTTTAAGCGGGCAACAAGTACAGCGTCTGGGCTTCAACCACCCCTTCATTTAAAACAAATATCTACATGACTGTTACACAAAATACTACCAAGCATAGGGATGTACTATATGCTAAGACTCAAATTTTAATTCAATAATTTGTTACTTTTTTTTTTAAAGACCAGTAAATCCTGTTTATGGATATGCCTCTGTTTCTGTTGTATCTGGTCTGAGTTAACAATTCAGAAATATTCAGTCACTTAAAGGTAAAGTATTGTAAAAGCTGAACCTATGACCATAGACCTAAAAATGTCTTTGTTTCTTAAAACAAAATTTAGCCTGAAGCCTAGATAAATGACATCCTCAAAAGAGTTCCATCCTGCAGGTCCTATCACTTGATCATCAATGACCAGATATTAAAATAATTCAGAATAATTTTGCAGCATGTGTTAATTGAATTCTGTTCTAACTTCACAACAGTTGGGTAGATGAACATCTGATTCTCCTACTATTTTCTGGTCTGCCTCAAATGATTTGGCTAACCAGGGATTATTATTCTTTCTCATGGGCAATGCTGCATCTAAGTTATTGCCAGCATCAGATGGCCTTCACATATGAAGGTGATGTGTTGCACCACCACAGGATGGAAGAGAATGACTACAATACCCTCTGAAGTGCTACAGAGGATTGCTTATACTTACCAATGTTTCTCACATGTAGACCAGGCTTCTCCCATCTGTTCAATTTGTTTAGATATGTGTTTAAAACTGACAAAGTGTTTGATATTTTTATACTATTTGGGGATGGGTAGATTAGGATACAAATTAAAACCCATCAACATGTGCTGACCTTTCTATGAAATTTGTTTACTCTTCTGTTGGACCGGTTTACTTTGGAACCAGCAGAGCATCTCAAGCAATGCCCCAGATTTCATTTTCCACTTAGGGGGTTGCTGTAATAATGAAAGTTACATAGCTTCTCCTGCCTTCCTTCCTACTATACTTTGCTTTCCTTGCTAGAAGTGTCCGCAGAGCATAGATTTTTCCCTATTAGATTGGGGAAACAACTCTACTAGTGCAAAACATCCTCTCCCATTCAACATTTTGGCTTGAAATATTAGAAAGGTCTACAAAACTGCCTTCGACCTAAAGCAGAAAAACAACAAAAACAACACCCAAATGTATTGCTACACAAGCCTACACACCTGTTTCTTTTTGTGTATGAGCGTGCAAAATGAATTTCATCTGAAGGCCACCAGATTCTTATACACAAAACATAATTCTATTATGTCTGGCAACACCATGATGGAACACAATTTTATGCTGCACAAATGTACACACAAAATAGTATGCACATGTTTTGAGGACAGACACACACACATACGTACATACATGAGCAAGAATGTATATTTTGATTAAGGATCTTGGAAATAGACATTCTTAGCAAATATGGATGACAGATCAATTGTAATTTATTTTCTTTTAACACTGTATCATCATAAAGAAAACTGGTATAAATGAAAAAAATCTATTTCAAATATCTACATCTAAAATTTTAGGCAGTGAAAAAGCACTTTGTTGACAAGGAGTGTGGAATGATGAATGTTAATTGTCAGAAACTGCTGAATGCCTTTTTTTTTAGTTGCCACAAACAAATTCACATATCAGAACGAACAATACTGCTAAATATCAGTTTTTGTTTTCTCCTGTTAAAACATACTGGGGAAAAGAAAAAAGGAAAAGAAAAGGAAAAAAGAAAAAAACCCTCCCCTACCCCTGGAAATTCATACATATTTCAAAGTTGTGTAATTGAAGCAATATTTAGAACCATAGATGAAGAAACACTGTGGCATTGATGTAATATACACAATGCACTTTGCTCTCTCTTTCTCTCTGGTTTTTAAATCTGTAATGTACATCAAATACTTTACAACAATGCATTAACAAAAGGCAAGAAACATCTTGCTGTACAGAGGAAATCCCAAATGCAACTTGAAGCCTAAATTCACAATGGATGAAGAGAGGAAACAAAGGGTGAGAAGCTGTCCCCCATAAGGTTTGTAAACTGTTCATTTTCTTGTGCTTAACTCTGGACTCACTTCAGTGGTTGTAACTTCCCTAACTTCCTTCAGCCACATTCAGTGTACAGTACTATTTGTTTTAAACTCTACATTACAAGGTCAACTGCAAAGCTGCCCTCCCCCCAGTATATTTCTATATCTATATTTAAGAGATAGGATTCTATAGATACAGAAATAGATACACATCCCACTCTTTCTAATAACACTCCCGCGCTTAGTTTCCCATTCTTTTAGCCATCTAAAGATACCTTAATTGTTCCAGACTGAGTATTAGGGCCTTCCTACGGAACAGGCTTTAACAAACTAAATTTGCAGGAAAAGAATGTCTTGTGATATGCATGCACATGCACAGTTCCTGGACCTCTTCTTTTTTTCTTGCCCAAATCTCAAACCCAGGAATCTGGAGAGGCTGGATAGTGGCTTGTTTCATAATTGAGTTCACTATAGGGCCGAGCAGCAGAATAGAAATCAACGTAGTTGCCAGTGGACTTGAGTCCCAGGTGCATATTGTATTCGCTGGCAGGTGGGCGATGATGCACTTGGTCTTCAAAGAAGGACTCATCATAGTTTCTTGATGAATTTTGAAATGGCTGATATGGTTCGTATTCCTTTCTTGTGGGCTCCTGTGGGACTGGCTGTGTTGAAACCTGTCAACAGAATAAGAAGTCTTGGCTTGTTAGGGAAGACTATAATAATGGGAAACAAACTGTCATGTCACTTAGAGTGTAGAGCAAGGTTCCACTTCAGTGGGACTTATTAGATAGACAATGTGAACATTACAGACGTTTCAGCTGCTACAGAAAACATCTTAATCCTCCTGGATGAATGTCACTGTTCTGCTTGATCTTTCTCTAAAGATTGCTTTAAATTTGCATTTTCAACCACATTTAACAGACTCCACATTAAACTTTTACACATGATTTGTAGGTGGAGGATCTCAGTTTGCAGAATGTGAACAATATTAGGAATGCTTGTCCATCAATAAATACATACATTTAGAGATATATTTATTTGAATTATTTAAATCTTTAAATTTATATTTAAAGAGACATCTAGACTCTTTCAGGGCAAGTCTCCTCACTTCAGATCATCTGCACACTTCCCAACCTCATATCCCTTTATAGGCCTTGATCCATATTATTGCTACTAGTTATTTCATCCTCGTATATCACATAACTCTAAAGCTGATAATAAGAGACATTCATAAGGTATCGCACAAAAATGCAAATATGATAACTTAACCCATTCATTTTTGTTCCTGTTTCTTGTTTCCTGCCTATCAATTTGCTTATTTGCTTTTTTCTTTTATAATTTGTGATTTTAGGAAATAATTATTCTTTTAAAAGAAAAAACTATTTTTTTCTAATAATTTTTTTTCTATAGAATCATATGGAATTTGAAATATAAGAAAGTGGAAGCTGAGATATTTGTAACATTAAAAAAAATATCCTGGCTGCATGCTAGCAGTAATGATTTCAGACCAGAAAGTCTGAATGTTTCTGTTTAGTCCACAGTCACATGGAACGGTCATCCCAAAGGTCATTCACCTGAAAGGTCATACCCTGGGCAGAGTAACACTACCTTCTTTTAAGTAGGAGGTGAGAGCTAGTTTGGTATAATGGTTAAAGGCTCTTGAGCTAGAAACCAGGAGACCATGAGTTCTAGTCTTGCTCTAGGCATGAGGCCATCTGGATGTCTTTCTCTTAGCTTTAGGAAACAGGCAGTGACAAGCCACATCTGAAAATATTGCCAAGAAAACTGCAGGGACATGTCCTAGCAGTTATCTAGAATCAAGACTGAATTCGATACGCACAAAAGTAGGAGATTAAATACATAATCCACTATGTGTCTTCATTTACATAATGATAGCCATTTTTTAAATTGTGAAGGAATTTAGATACTAATTGAAAGCTAGTAAACTGAGTTTTTAAACTACCACAAAACAATGTCACTGAAAGCTCTTTTCACAAATATGTGATTACTGTTTTCCATTTTTGTAAAAATATATTTCTAATATTGGTCTCTCACTTTCTCACATTCTTCTCAACAGAATCCCATCAGCAACTTCCTGAATAATAGAGCTCCCCTAGCCTCATTTTTCTCTTATATACATGTATGCCACAGAAAATGTGAAAAAATATATTAGATATATTTAATAATATTGCCAGGAGTCTAAATGATTTCAAAACTACTTTTTGAAAATACCCAGCTTTCACTCTTTTATTTGCAAATAATGAAAGACATGTGCTTACAAACATAATAATGAAAATGTTTCTGCCCTGTACTGATTCATCTGAATAATAAAGCTGCTTGGAAAATAGTTGAATATAAATTGCATTTCCATAATTTACTGATAAATATATCATTTACCAGGATAGACTGGAAAAAGTTCATATCTGAAATATTGAATAGTTTTTCAACTATGATTCTTTAAAATTATTGCAGCTATATTAATCAATTTATCTTTGTTAGTTCAAAAGGGAGTAAGTTGATTTACTGCTTACCTGGTTGTGTTTGATATCTTCAGCAGGTGCTCCGTAAGAATTTCTATACAAAGTAGAGATTCCAGAGTTCTGACCTAGAAGTGGGAGAAATAGGGATTATGTTACTAGGCAAAATGGCAGTTATGTGTGTGAACTAGTAGCAGTAGTAGGGCAAATTCAATAAGCCTTTATTAGCAATGGTTAACTGATCCCTACATGAATCATCTATAAGAAAGAATATGTGACTGACATGTTTAAACTTCATCCCTTCCATATATTAGGAAACTAGAAATCTTTATGCTGTACCAAAGCCAGCCATATATACTTACTACATACAGATTTCTTGAAAACATTTTAACAGTGAGAAGTAGCTGTGAAATCAATCTCACATCAATGAACAATTGACTCTATTTGTCCAAGATGTATCAGCAAACCAGAGATTAAGGGATGACAACACACCGGAAAGAGAGCAGTTGTGTGTAGGAATGCTTTGCTAAATCATTCTGTGCTTTGCAGAGCCATAAATAAATGTATGAATGTTGGGTTTAAAGCTGTATCAAAAAGATTGCATTGTCACAAAAAATTACTTTTTCAGAACTCAATGCAGCATACAGACTCCTGGATCACTAAGAATGGTTCAAGAGAGATTTGATTCCTGAACTTTTCTAGGAAAATGTGCTTTGTTTATTTAAGGTAGTATATACTCCGATGCTCAGCCAAAAAATCTGACTTTCTTTGCTGTCATGTTTAGTGGGGGGAAAACCACAGAAAGGGTAGATATAATAGAACTATAAACATACACAATATAACCGATGATAGTTTTTTAAATGAGTGGTGCCAGATGTTATAGTTGATACAAATGGAACATTACCTAATTACCCAAAATGTATACATTTTACATACATAGTAATCATGTGGTCTAGAATGTCTGGCTACATATTAGTTTTAAAAGTTAGTTATTCTAGCTGGTTTTGTCAGGGAATCTATTTTCTCAGTATTCAACCAATGGTTATTAGAACGAAAATTGAATGACTTGCTTTCCTATCCAAATTATGAGAGAATCATCTCCAATTTTCTGTGAGGTAATCTATAACTTGTATGGGTTGTTTCTGAAGCCTACAAGCCAAATATAGCACTCTATTTTGTGAGTGTTCAATCAGGATTGAATGTCTAACACAGTGGTTCCTAACCTTGTTGAAGCTACCGAACCCCACCAGTTTCATATGCGCATTCACCGAACCTTTCTTAATTGGAAAAATAAAATATGATTTTTTCAAATTCAAAACATAGGTATATATTTAGGTATATATT
>JAOYMU010000274.1:61966649-61980374 GCA_025802295.1 Psammodynastes pulverulentus
CGAGACGCATCTTCTCCTCCTCCCCCCTCCCACCCCTCCCCTCCCCAGGGAAGCGCCCACTTTCTCCAAGGAGCTCTCCATGGCCCCGGGTGCTCGGGCAGCGGCAGCGGCAAAGGACTCCGGCTCCTCCGCCCGGGCTACTTCCACCTTGGCCATGGCCTCGGCTGGCTCCACGTCGGCAGCCGCGCTGAGTGTGCCGAGGGGCAGGGCCGAGGGGAGGAAAGGGGAAGGGAGACGCATGAGCGCCCGCGCGCCCTCCCAGGCCCTTCGAGCCGCTTTGGCTTCCGTAGCACGCGCACGCGCCCCGCCCACCCGAGTTGATCATCCTCCTCCACCGAACCCCTGGGACTGTCCGAACCCCTGGGGTTCGATCGAACCCCGGTTGGGAACCACTGGTCTAACATGTAGGCTACCAGCAATCAAGTGTACTCCTTTACATTCCCCCAGATTTTATTGTTCACCAATGACAAATGACCATCAAGATGCAAACTGTGGGCATATATATGTATTACAGAAATATATTTTATGTATAAGAAATCATGAGACAGTATGTATATGAGAAAGTGTTTACTCACATAGACTTTATACCTGGAAATCAGGAAATAAGAATATATGATGGGATCATTGTAAATGCATGTTGGGCAAATATTAAAATTCAATAGTGAATAATTACTTTAAAATATTTATTTAATCAGTCATCATTTTAAAATACAAAATTAAATTAAAAATCTACCTGCTTCTTGGGGGGAAAAATCAGTCCTCAAAGAATGAATGTTAATTTAGCTAATAACGTTAAAATTAGCTTTTCTGATGCTAAAATTCTAAAGCTATCAGCATTAAACAGACAACAGCTGTTCCAGAACAAGCATCCTTAATATCTTTCATTAATATTAACAACCTGAACCCCCACATATAGTAGGTGTATCCAGAATTATGCAAAGAAGCAGTACTGGTTTTATGTTCTTCCCAACGAGTAAAAAGAAATGTAGGAGGCCTGAATATTAGTTGATTTCAAAATGCTCTTGAAAATGCAAGTGTTACTAGTAAACTGATCGTAATTATTTAAAAGAGGTCTTGACACATTTCCTGTGTACTTTTGTTGGGAAGGTCTTATAAAAGAGTTACAGGAGGTTGAATAAAAACAAGACTGAAGAGGCCTACTTTTTTGGAGAGATTGTGCAACTCACCACATCACGAACTGACTATATCAGGTATTTTTACAAATGGACTGAAATTTCAGATTCAAGGGACTTAAAACTCAGAGAACTGCAACCATCAGACCTGATAATAATGGATGGAGTCTCTGGAAGTTCTTGCTACAGCTGTACTATTTCCCTCCCCTTTCTCACCAAAGCTGGCTCAAAGGCAGGAGTGGCTCCATATTCCTAAGTCTCCTATGTCAAATATAGTGCAGCCATGATCAAGACTTTTATGGCTGCATACTATCTCTGACTCTAAAAAAAATCTAACTGCAAATTATCTGTCAGAGTTTAAAAAGAAAGGCTCACAATACTGAGATTTCATATCATGCTTTATTGAACAGTTTAATGTCGTTTTCTTTCACGTTAGTTGAAAGCTCTTTCTCAAGGTGGTAATTCAGTTCATACATAAGCAAACAGAATAATTGTTCACTTAGTCTTCATTTACTCTTCAGATTTGATGTGGTAACCATGTGCCACAAACTCTGCTCCGGTAGCCTGTAAAAGCAAAACAAGATTTGTAATCTATGTTCATAACCAGACAACACAAGCTATTATAAATTACATTTGTTTTGGCTTGAAAGTCTAGTCTTATAAGACACTTGACTATCTGGCAAGGGAAAAATGAGATTCCTATCTTTGTCTATGCATTAGTACAGTAGCCAACTAAAATGCAAGATAGAGGGAGCAAGGGGAAAGAAAGAAACATCGTAAGAACTGGAATAACAAAATCCTGCAAAAAGTCACTGATTAAAAAGTGAGAAAATGATAGACTAGCTAACTTTGCATGGAACAGGTTAATAAACATGCACCCACTGTAGCATATATCAGCCTGGTTTTTTTATACTGCTCAATTAGATTCCAACAAGCAAGGCTGTACTTATACAGTAGCTATGTAAGGATAGTGAGTTATAAGATGGTGTAAAAGCAGCAGATCCCACTATAGATTTGCTTCACAAGGCTATCAGCACAACAAATTATACTAGGGAAGAAGCTAAAATGGATTTTTTAAACATAAAATCCAATTCTAAACAATACCTTATCTGTTGCTGTTTTGCAGTTCTTCAAAAGTTCTTCTATCTCTTGATGAATCAATTATCTAATGAAGAATTCATGGGCTTCAGATGATCAGGACTATTGTTCTTGTAGAGTTCATTTCATCTTTTGACTTCACTGGATGACACTTGGGGTATACTATAGCACATGGTGTCATGGTATGATGGAACGGCATTGCTGTTTAACAAGAAGCTTAGAATGATAGCTCTTGAGAGACTGGTCTCCTATTATCAAACAAAATTGCTGAAAGGAACAGCTGTCAAGCATTGTAATCTAGAGCACTGAATCCATTTGGATTTACTATAGTTAATACTCAATAATCTAATGTTTTTAAATAGTTTTCCTCCAGCTTGTCCTTTTACTCCCTCAACATACATATTTAGGTAAGGATATTTCAACTGTGTTCCAAGAATTTGATGGAGTTCTGTGAGAAAATAAGGACCCCCCCTCCTTTTATTCAAAGAATCAGGGTATATGCAACATTTTAAAAGATATAGTAGAAAAGGCAAGGCTTGTCAGCTTATTTTGGAACCTCTCTTTTTCTAGGATGTTTGTGCTCATTATGGCCTGGCCTCTGATTAATTAATATTTTTAATTAACAGGTTTTACATGCTGACGGAGTTTGAAAATCCCTGGTTTAGATGCTACCACCTACATATATTCTTATTATTAGGAAACTTCCCATTATTCCTATTATGATAACCTTAAAACATTGAGAAATGATTAGCTTCAGGTTAAATTTAGTTCTGTGCCATGCCGGTCTATGGCTTGTCAACAAAATTGATAAATGTTACTCTTTTCCCTAAATTAATTGTTTTAGTCTCCTTTAAATATTCCCTGTAGAAACTGATGAGTGGAAAACTAAACTCCTTTTGCTCTGTGTATAGTGACCATACTCTCATTTTCATCCCAGAAAATCATTGGTATAACTTTATTCTGCTGAAAAAAGAGGTTAATAGAGGATGTGTAATAAAGATGAAATTGTCCCTGTGGTGAGGAAGAGGTCATTAGCTAGTACAGAACTTCACAACTGATGGGGTATCATTTAGTTCAGGGGTCTCCAACCCCTGGTCTGTGGACTGACAGCAGTCTGCAGCCCACCAGGAACCAGGCTGCACAAGCGAGTAAAGCCCCATCCACACAAGCATGGGATCCTGGGAAAGCACGAAACCATGCTTCCCTAATCTATGGAAAAAAACACCTTTCACAGAACTGGTCCTTGACGCTGAAGAGATTGGGAGCCACTGATTTAGCTGACTACCCATGACTAAAAATATCCTGAAAATCAATAAGATTAGTTACTAAAATAGCAATTTCATATTATTAGCATAATACCCAGACACCCTTAAACATTCAGACTGATAAATGGTGGAATTTTGGAGAAATGGATGGGCATAGACCAATGCAGATGTCCTTTTTTCCCCTTAAGATCCTTTGAAGCAATAAAGAAAAGGGTTCTCTTCCCACCAGGACAATGATGAGCTTTTTCTCTGTCTCATAAGGAGAAAAGATGATGTCCATATGCAAAGTGCACCTGTTTGCACAATAGAGGCCCTTTCATTGATATACATAACAATATCAGAGTTCTTCTAGATGATGTCACAGATAAAACATCTGAAAAGGCAAAGAAGTTCATACTGTATAATGAATTTAAACCCTTGAGTGAGGTTATAATCACCAATAAAGGCATGGCATTAAACCAGTCTTTCCCAACTTGATGTGTTCCTCAAATGTCCAACTTTCATCAACTGCAGCCAATGATAGTGGATTATGGAATTTGTAAACTGAAATATCTGGATAATATTAGAATCCTTACATGCAGCTGAAATTAAATCTAGCCTTATGCTATTTTTTGTAACAAGATGTTTCTAAATATATGATGATTTTCATGTCATCTTCCCAAATGTACTAGTTACTTTATTTGAGTTTGCGTGACATTTAGTATGCTCCTCTGCCATGCCATGTTAAACGACTTCTATTTTGAAATGAAAGAAATACCTCATAAAACTCTTTTATACCCCTTTTCAGAAAACAGCATAAACATTACAATTTTAAATAGCAATAAATATAACTATAAAATTAAGCCAAAATTTTTGTGGAAAAAAGCTAATTAACATTTGTTAAAGAGAGAAAATTATATTCCCCAGATAATGCAGAGTTGTAAAAAAAAGGGGGGGCTATCACAAGCAGTGATTTACTCCACATGAGATGAATTACAGTATTATAATCACTGCCAAAGCACAATTGCTAAAGATGATTGTGTGTGCTCTTCAATATTATTATTAAGCTACAATACGTAGTTCATACATACATCCTTCAGTTTAAAGTAGTGTTTTACATCTTTCAATTTATTGGTGAGTTGAAAATCACATATCTTAAAAGTTGTTAAAGTTGAGAAATACTGCTTTAAAGGAAGGAGGAGGAGAAAGAAGAAATGAAATCAGATACATCTCTTTTCCTTTTATAGGAGAAATACTATTAGGATGCCAGATTCCTATAGTTCCTCTGCATTGTGCTTCAGAGATTGAAGGCTTGGAGTTTTGAAACAATTCAGTCAAGTTGTTGCCTCAAAATGATTAGCAATATTTGAGTGGAAGACTTTAATGTAGTTTACAAAGAGTGTAAAGCTTAAAATATGCTTACTAAGTATGTCTGTATTACCAACAGAGTCAGTTCCAGCCCAGAAGGTTTTCTTCTGCAATGTTTATATATCACATACAATTCCTGGCTCACCTGTCATGGTGTCTTTTCTAGAAGTGTGCTCTCCTTTATTCCCATGGTAAGTAGCATTTGTTCCAGTTGACTCATAATCTGTTTTTCTTTCTTTTAAACTGATCATTTCCCGAGGGGAGGCTGGGGCACTTGCTAAAAAACAAAAACAAATGCTGGTTTTAGAACTCTGACTGAATGAGTTACATAGTAAAGTATATGAACACATGTTCTAAGCAATGCAGTTAGCTTGAAAAGAATGAAATCTCTTTAAAACTAGTTTCATTTGAAAATCTGTGGCATCTGGACATACATAAAACTCTTAAATGGAAATAATCTTGATCATATACCTTAGAAATTAAATTTAACATATTGCCTTTGAACATCAGCTTATAGAAGAGGGAAAGGTAAAGCCACTAAACCATGAAAGCTCTGCATCTGCTGATACAGATCAGATCAATCAATGACATCACACAAAAAAGGGATAGAATAATAATAGCAATAGCACATAGATTTATATACTGCTTCACAGTGCTTTACAGCCTAATCTAAGTGGTTTATAGAGTCAGCATGTTGGCCCCAACAATCTGGGTCTTCATTTTACCGACCTCAGAAGGTTGGAAGGCTAAGTCAACTTTGAACCTGGTGAGATTCGAACTGCCAAACTGCTGTCGTCCAGCAGTCAGCAGAAGTAGCCTGCAGTACTGCATTCTAACCACTGCACCACCACAGATCTTAAAATGATGATGATGTCACCACAGGCCAAATATGGCACTCCTGAACCTTTCTAGAATTATTCAAAGGTACCCTCATACCTTTGTCATAATTTGTCATAATGGGAGGATGTGCACATAGCCATTTCATTTGACTCCTTATTTTTTATGATTTACATTTTGTGGCCCAGAATCATGCTGGTATTTTATTCATATCAGTTCCACAAAGGCCCCAATCTAAAATAGCAGATTATAAAATTTAATATATGATACTCTCATATATGATTCTCTCATATATTTTCAACGTTGGCTTTTTGTTAAGATGCACAGCAGCAAGGGCAAATTTTTTGCTCAAAGCAAGAGATAAATGGAACATCATTTAACTAATAATTAAAGACAGTATTCTGCTCCCTTTTCACCAATTGTTAAAGACTTCATAGTTCCCTTTCTTTTAGGCAAAAAAGGAAGGTTTGGAAACTTAAACTTTCTGCTGTGATTTCCTGAGTCTTTTCATCCTTTACGTAGTCCAATTTCAAGAGGCAAGTTCGATATCCACCAGATTTGTACTCCAGATATCAGTATACCTTGTACATAAACTCCAAAAATAAATGTTTTTCTTCCAAGTGAAACTATTATCAACATTGCTATTAATCAAATATAGTAATCAAATTCTCTAGACCCAGATAAAGTTACCATCCAGCTTGCCATCCTTGCCTTTTTGTATTGCAAATTAGCTGGATTTGTAATGTTTGGTGAAGTTTATTGATCCATTTTTTTCCAAAAGGAGAAAACTGCTAGCTATCTGGAGCACTTTGATTGCAGCAAGAGCCTCTTCCGATTCAAAATAAATGCTCCTTCTTTGGTTGTTCAGTGAAGATGCTATTGGTTTCTTAAGAGAAAGCATACAGGGAGCCTGATGTATGTTTTTTCCTTACCTGATATTTGAAAATCTTATTTGCTTATTCTATTAAGGCTTAGAAAAAATCCCTATTATTTTCTTTTTCCAGCCTTTTCTATTCTTTCCCAGCAAAAATTATCAGATCTTGCAATTAGTTTTCTAGGTTTTTGAGTAGGGCTCCTGGTTTTTTTCTTGATGAAGAATCTTTGGCTGCTTGGAGTTACTCAAGAATCAAAGAAACATGTCAATGGCTGTACTTGGATAAAGGATTTTTTCAGCCATACATCCTTGAAATCTTTACAACCACCAGCTCTTTTGAACAAACAGTATAGAAAACTTGAATGTTAATGTTTTTCATGCTTTTTGCCACCTCATTGTTCTCTTATAAAGTTGAATTTGATTTTCTTCAATTCCATTTTGCATGGATTTTGGTATTTTGGTCCCATCCCATTTGCTATCTATTCAATCATGTTGAGACCATACATTATCAGTTTGCTTCCAGTTATTATGAAATATATTAATAAATTATGCCAGAACCCAGTGAAAATGTGTAGTAATGACAGTTTACCTAAAGGCTTCAGAAACATTAAGGAAAAACTATATGCAGTGAAATCCATTATACAATCTCCAATCTCTCCATAACTTAAGAGAGAACATTTTCCAAAATAAAAATGAACACAGTAATATGCAATCTTATATGAATAAGGAAGTGACAGTTATCTATTAGCATAGGTAATGTATCCAGAATGTATTCAAACCAACAAAGAAGGGGAGAAACCAGAAGAATAAGTAACCCAAATTTACATACCCCTGTAAATTCTACGACTACCCATTAATCTGCGTTATGACATTCACAGTAAAATTGGGTAAGAATGCAGTTTCTCATTGGACTAACCCCAATAGTATATAGCAGAATCCGGCTGTAATGGGAAGTTGACATCCCTGGGTGCTTGTTACTAGTATAAAGTACTGTAGAGGGAAAAAAAACCAGCTCTGTATCAAGCCTTCTTGATACAAAGATTCAAGACTTATCCAAGCAAGAAATGGGAACCTAAATCCCAAGAGAAGAAAATGCTTCCACTTCTACAGCTTGAGAACAAAAATGCTCAGCTATAGATGACAGAAATCAGAAACTACAGGAAAAAGCTGCTGAATAACTGTTGGTCTATTTGCCTTCTGTAAGGTCTTAGTTTTTCCTCTAGGCAATGGGTCAGAATGCTGGATAAGTCCATCTAGAAATGAAATGATTTGAATGGGAATATGTTGTTTTTAATCTCAGTTGTTCTATACTGAGTATCTTGAATTCTAGTTGCTGTTTTGAATTTAACAGCCATATACAAATATGTACATAAAACAATAAGGTTAATGTGAGGCAAATAACACTTAGAAATACTAAAACCAAGTTACAATACTGCTGCCACTAGCTCACCGTCCCTGATCTGCCTAAAAGTGGTTGGTGCTTCCAGCCCCTTTGTAAAGCCCCATAATCCAGGGAACAAGAATGAGTAATAAGGGGGAAGAAGCCACTTATCCTGGACTTGTATTTGTCCCTATTCAACTCCATGGATATAGTATGGGACAAACTAAAAAAAATAAGCAAGAGTAGGGGAAAGAGATGTCCAGTTTTGGAGTATTAATAACAGATCTATTCAACCAACCAACCAACCAGCCAAACAAAAACTCACACAAGCAACAATGGCAAATAATTTATTGACCAGCATTTGGGAGGAAGTGAAACCCAAAAGATTAAGAAATATGAGAAGCTGTTCATCAGCAGGGTCCTAGACACAGAGCTTGGGAGCAAACATAGGATCTGGTGCATTAGCTGTCTAACTTCCAGTCACAGTATGTACGTTGGCATGCAAGTTCTCAATTCTATGCATCCTTCTGGGCACTTCTAAGGAAATCTTTCTTCTCTCCTGTTTTTAACAGATTGTGAGATAGTTCTTGTGCCTGTAGGAAATAATTGGAAATGGAGAAGAATGAGTCTCAGGCAGTGAGTAGAAGACATCATTTTAAAAATCTGAATACATAGATATTTGTTGGGAGGAGGAGAGAAAAGTGAGTGGTACCATTTGATTCTTTGTCAGTGTTCGTACCTCAGCCTCCAACCCCCACCGGGAAAAGAGATTTTGGTTTCTTGTGAATATAGCTATGTTTAAGGCCAAAGCAGCTATCCAGATACTTTGAGGCTAAAGGAATGCATATAGCATTTTGGGAAGCCCAATAAGTGTGATGCGTGGGGCAATGATGCAACATGGTGAACTAAATTATTTTTCTTGCTTGAGTGAGGAAGTCTGCAATACCACTAATTTTCCACAATAGTAGTAAAAGAAGGACCTGGGACCTTAAAAAAAGAAAAACTTCATATGGGCCCTGTAATGGTTTGTTCTGTTGTATACATGTGTTGCTCTCTCAGGCAGAATTGTGCGTGAGTGAAATGGATGGCTCGTGTCAATGGCTGCAAAGTTTCATCTGAGCAGGGATAAGTGTTATCTCTCTGAGTGTGAAAACATTTCCTTTTGTCATTACAGTGTAGGCAACTCACTTTATTTACAAAGGGAAGGGGGAGGTAATCACAGAAATGAACACTTTGTTGTGATTGTTCTTTTCGCTTGCTTACCTGTAAGAATTGCTCTATCCAGATGTATTCCACTTCTAGGAATGCAATTTGATGCTGGATATTTACATTCAGAGACCTTGGTACTCTCTATGTGACTTTTAAGCACAGAGGTTAGCAGCATATTCAAGTTTCTGTAAGGGTTTCAGATAGGGTTTTTCACACTGGTAAAGTTTCTTCTTGTGAAATTTAAGTATGCAATAGAGTAATAATATTAAACAAGAAATTTAAAAAGAAGACTAGGAAGAGAATGTTTAATAAAGGTAACTTGGGTCTGCTATTTAAATATTTAAAATGGCTAAGAAGCAAAATATATCATGCAGCAGATTAATTAAAATAAACATTAAAGACATTTGTTCTCTGTGAGATACTGTGAGATAAAAATGCAATGTAATTTTCCTGGACAAGCACTGCTAAGTGTTCCCTCTTGCTAAAACTGGCCAACTGTTGACCTAACATGATGGGAATGCTTACATTGTTACAGGTGGTACTTTTGTGTATTATGATTCAAAGCCTCATCTAACAACAAAATTATTTTGTATTTTCTATATTCCCAATGAAAATAATCAGAACTTGTTTATTTTTGTTCTTCCTCAAAGAAATTCCTTAAACAGCGATTCTGTGTATTTGTCAATGAAAGACTGAAGATTTCATATGTGGAATTATTATATTCATTCAGAAAAAAACACTTTTGATATTCTTTTATGATCCCATAGAGAATTTAAGGGAATGTTTATGAATCTAAAATGTGCTTGAGCATACCTAGTAACACCATCCAAAGTTATATATGATACAAAATACCAGTCATAATACACTTACTAATTTCTATGGAAGTTCAACTAATTGCCTATTGATCCAATTTGTAGTCAACATAAAAAAATAGGAAGCTTTGGTAGTACATTTTCCAATTTGTCTTATTTTATTATGGTTTGCTGCCCAGAGTCACTTGTTAAGATGGGTGGCCATACAAATTGAGTTAATAAATAAACAAATTGCGTATTTAAAGGCAGAAAGGCTTCAAGCAAAAATATAGGAAACTTATTTTCTGTTGCCTTATTATGCAAACTACAATTGAAAGAAGCCATACAAGATTGGAAAAGGTGGAGTTAGCTGGCCTGTATTGTGAATTAATCACAATGTATTGATAGTATCATTATCGTAATGTAAACTAATAGGCTAAATTTGTAAAAGTATGTGCTATAATATAAAAAGGTAAAGGTTTTCCCTAGTCTATCCATGTCCACCTCTAGGGAGTGATGCTTATCTTCGGTTTTTTTAGTCGAGGGAGTCAGCACTGTCCAGAACCATTTCCATGGTCATGTGGTCAGCATGCTGATGTTAGCTGAAACACTATTACCTTCCCATTGAAATGGTACAATGGTGATATGCTACCGGTTCAGGTGAACCGGTAGCAAAAAAAAAACGGGTACCAGTTCAGGCGAACCAGTAGTAAAAAACCTTACCCAATCTTTCAGCTGTTTGGCATGGCGCGAGGGCATGTGCATGCACATTAGGAGAAAGCGCGCACACATGCGTGTTAGGTGAGTGCATGTGATAGCACCGGTAGGAACCCACCTCTGAAATGGTATCTATTATCTACTTGCATTTGCATGCTTTAGAACTGCTAGGTGGGCAGGATCTGGGGCAAGTAACGTGAGCTCACCCCATCCTGTGGTGCTTGGTCTTGAACCCTGGCTGTCAGCTTTCCAGCTGGCAATGTCAGCATCTTTAACCAATGAGCCATTATATCCTCCTTCTATAATGTGTAGTTAAGTAATGAATACAATAACATTAAGATGAATTTCATTTTAAGAGGATTATAGAATGGAGTAGCATGAACCTGGCCTTCGAAGAATAAGTCCTATGGATATTCTTGTTCAAAACCATAGGATCATAAAACATAATGGCTGGAAGGAACCTTAGAAATGATCTAATTGAATGTTGTATCCTAAGAAAGTCAAGGTAAAGCAGGTGATTGCCCTCCTTATGTGTCTTCCTCCCAAAGGTAGTAACAATACTCCAAAGGTAGTGGTTAGTGACTGTACATCTTTGAAGAGTTCCAGCAATAAATAATTTAATATGATAATTATTTTATTGATGTATTTTCATATATAAATATATGACTGTTCAATTTTTTTAATTTCAACTAAGAAATGACAACAGCATCCTAAGGAAATGAACTCTAGTTGGTTGTATGAATTTTATCCTTCCTTTCTAAGCAGATCTACAGAAAAAAATACAGCTGATCTTCTGACTATGCTTTTCTTATTTTCCTTCTTTATAACTTTCATACATAGTTCTGCAATTATATTCATACCTTTCTTTACTTCAATTGAAAATTTATTTCAAGTAAATATTAGTAACAATTACTTATGGAGAAAATATTGTTTTAGATCTCTGGAATCATTTCATGCTTCAGCAGTGGCTATGTTTAAATCTGTCTCTCTACAAGATAATCCAGGGTGATATCAAGATACCCAAACCAGCATACCCATCAGCTCTAGCAACTATGAACAATTATTAGGAACAGCTATTACATGTACATATACTGAAATACAGTAATTATTATAACATATATAATGCAAAATTTTAATACAAATTATTTCACATATTATCTTTCTTTAGCAGGCCCATGATTACCAATAATTTACAAATAATCAACCAATGATATAGCTAAGTATAGATTTGAACCTAGACTACTAAAATAGTAAATCAGTGCAATAATCTCTCAACTTGACAAAACCACACAATATCAGACATGGGAACTACTTTACTGCTTTTTAATTTTTTTAAATTTTATTTAAAAGTTAAAATACAACTCCCAAAAAAAGAGAACAAAATTAAACAAGAAAAAAAGAAAGAAAAAAAGATTAATTTGCAGAAATTATGACTTCAGTCATTATCCCTGGTCTGTCCAGAATCAAATACCCTTGAATGATTCTTAGTAATAAAACTTTTCCTTAAAATTAATACTGGGGTCTTTCCACATAATTGCATTTCCAAAGTTATACATTTCTGTTGAAGATACCTTCATAGCATTATTTTTTAAAAATTATGTCATCTCTGGATTTTTGGGATTTATAGCCCTTTCTACCTTATCCACCAAATCTGTAATTTTCCAACCAAGTTTCTTCTCCTCCAACTCTGTCGCAACAGATTAATTTCCAATCCATCTGACTGCAAATCTAATTCTGTTGTTGCCTGTCTCTGAATAGCCTCTTTAGGGGGATTTATAATTGTTGTTGCTTCACTGAACTTATCTAAATTTTCAAAAAGAGCTTTTAAGGTAAGAAGCATTCTTCTTTCAAACACTTCCCAGAAAGCTTTTGTTGTTACCATTTTTAATGTAATCCAAAAACATACACAATTCACCTCAAGGGCAGTCTGTTCCACAGTCAGCTATAACTGCAGGAGGAATTGAGATAATTTTTCCCAGCACAGAGAGTAAATAGAAGAGATAAAATGGAAAGTTTCTGCCTCTTTAAGAAGAAAAAAAGATCAGAAATAAAGTACACTAAAATAGCACAATTCTTATAAAAACTGGTAAAACAAATTCCTTACTATAAGAATCCAATAGAAATCAGTTCACTTTCACTATGTAAGAAAAAAATCTTTGCGCCACTGACTTCCATGAGGCAAAAACAAAATTTTTCATTATTCCCCCCCCCCCAAAAAGCAATAGAATTAAAACTTTAGGTTTATAATCCAGCAAGAGGTAAAAAAATTCAGCATTTAATCAGATGTTTAACATTTAAAATGTAAAGCAAAAATGAAAAAAAACAAATTTTAAAAAATGTTAAAATGAAGGCACACTTAAATAACTGAACAGCTGATAGGAAAGAATGGAGACCTGACTCTCCAGCTGTTCTTACTGTGAATTGCAATAATCAAGATTCCTCTCAATTGGTAAGTGAGGGGTCCCCCGAGAGTCATCTCGGGTCTTTCCTAGTTGCTCCTGTTCAATCTACGGAGCATTTTGCCATCAAAGAGCCGGCTTTGGCAGTGAAATCAGTTGTTAGTCAGAAGGGGGGGAAATCCTCCCAGCTGCTCAGAGCGCCATTTTCGGAAGATCTCCCTTTTATGCTTTATCCAGAATGTTTCATGATGGCATCAAACATCCATAAGCCAGAAAATAGATAAAGAATAAAAGTACCTTTTCTATGCTTCATTACAGTTAATAATTCCCTTGATAACATTTCAGTTCTTGATTTGACTTTGATGATTGCTCCCTAATTATTCAATTACCATATTTTCCGGCGTATAAGATGACTTTCTAAACCAAGAAAATACGCTCCAAAGTCGGGGGTCATCTTATACGCTGGTATACGGTCGCCCGGTCCTTCACTTTCCCCGCCCAACCTCTCCCAGCGCTCCCTTGAGGGCCCAGAGAGGGCTGCCAGGGTGCGGAGTGGGCCGGGGCTGCGGGGAGCCTCACCTCAGGACTGGCAGGAAGCCTCACCACCTGTGCTGTTCATGGAGCCGTGGGAAGAGCTGTTCGCGTGCCGGCTATGGGGCATCTGCATCTTCTTC
>JAOYMU010000274.1:62130557-62140851 GCA_025802295.1 Psammodynastes pulverulentus
GAGTAGAGGAGTGGAGGACTCTTCTCGTGAAATATTTCTGGACTTTCTCAACTGTATTAATATCTGATATGTAGTGCAGGTTCCAGACTGATGAGCTGCATTCGAGTATTGGTCTAGCAAATGTTTTGTATGCTCTAGTTAGTAGTGCAATATTACCAGAGAAAAAACTGCAGGATTAGGTTAACAACTCTTAATGCCTTTTTGGCTGTGTAGTTATGGTGGGCTCTAGCACTTAGATCATATGAGATGAGTACTCCAAGGTCCTTGGCGTAGTGCGGCTCTCAACAAGGTCTTGACCATTTAGCTTGTATTTTATTTTCTGATTTTTTTGCCAATATGTAAGACAGAGCATTTGTTTATTGAGATTTGAAATTGCCATTTGTTTGACCATTCTGACACATAGTCTAGGTCTTTTTGAAGAGTAGCAGTATTGTCAGTGGTGGTGAATAGCTTTACATCATCACCAAAAAGAACGCAGTTGCTCTTAATATAATCACAGAGGTCCTTTATGTAGAGTATAATGAGAGTTGGTCCTAGAACACTGCCTTGGGGGACATCACTGTTGACAGGTATAGAATTTGATAGGGCACTCCCCATTTTGACTATTTGTTGCCTGTTTGACAGGAATGCAGCTATCTAGTTATGCAGGTGTCCTAAGATACCATAAGATCTTAGTTTTAAAAGTAGTACTGTCTTTTGTCTTTCTTGCCTGGTTGAGGATGGACTAACCAGTCCAGTCCATCACCTTAATTGCTACATCACATTGGCTTTTTCATTTGACAAGGTGTTTGGGTGTTTCATAGTGATGGCTCATGTGTGGCTTCCTTTCAAGCAGGAGGAGAGAGAGGGAAATCACACTGAATATAATCTCAATATAATTCCTGTCTGGACTATATTCAGGTGCCAAGAGGGATTCAGTTAAATATATTAAAAATGAGACTACATAGATTAGATTCATTCATTATGTTAAGAAATAATTTGTGTAAATATGGTTTTCTGAATATGCCACAATTGTCTGTACATCTACTACACAGAAAAACAAAACTTAAATATCAGGCTAACCATAGCAGTCAGTGTGTTTAGCACTATGGAATTCCAGAGTCTCTTTTGACATGAAAATGTAAAGCTAATATGAAAATGTTGTGGGAAAAATAAATTGGCTACAGTAATGACAGTCATGGACATAATAACATCGTGAGTCCAATACAGTTAACATTTGCATACTGTCAACTTTCAGTTTGAAGGTCTTGTTCAAGTCTCAAAGAGTTGCATTGTTTTCCCTTCCAGCTTCTTTCATGGTGATAAATTTGCTGTGCTACCTACTCAGTGCTTTCGGTTAGCATAAACAACTTCCTATGCTAGCAGAATGTTGCATATTTATAGAGGTACAAATGGTAGGATCATGGTATAATTTTTTAAAACAATTAAATTGATGAATAAGTACTATATATGTGGAAACACTGTAAAATTTATATAATGAAGAACATAAGATATATTTGAAATAAGAAAGATGTGGCATACAGCTCTTAATTCCATTTGTTATTTTGCTTTGTTCTGTCAGAATGTCAGACAGTCCTTGAAGAATGTGTTTGTGTGTGTGTGTTATCAACATAAATCAATTCACTGAAAGCCACTTTAATAATGATTAAGGACTGTAATCCGCCATACTGTCCCTGTACAGTTTGATATAGAGAAGTATTTTGAACTTCCCAGTCTAGGGCTAAAAGTGAGTGATTGGCCCAGTTCAACCAGCTGGAATTCATGCCAGACCACAACCTGAATCTCCCAACTCCTATTCCAGCACCTGATCCATCACAGTACATGCACACACATACACATCTATCTACCTGCATGTATATGGCACAGAGACACAAAGGTGGCACATGGTAACAGCATCTTTCAGTGAATTTTGGCTTGGCTTTATGTGAATCTGTACTACTTGAATGCAGACGAAAGATATGCTTGTAAAGCTGCACAATATTGGAATTTATACTGTGGCTGATCTCTTATTCTATGTTGCATGAAAACAAATCCTAACAAATAAGACAGATTTACTGTAAGAATACTTCCAGGGGAAAAAAAATCAATTTATCTTAAACCTGTACTCTGCCCTCCATATTTTACTCTCACAATATTTTCATAATAAGATTTGTAAAAAGATTGTAATTACTACTTTTTATTATAGGTTGGTTTTCCTGATGAAAAAGTGAATGAATAAACTGCTTGTGAAAAGAACATAGTGTTCTTCCTAGATAGTGAGGAAATTATGAATGCCAATGGTCCACAAAGAATATGGGATATTAAGCTCTGTTCCCCTTGAAAAGAGAACAAAGCAAGGGATACAAGAAGGCCTATTGATATAAAGTCTTTGAAGACACTAAGCCAGTAACTTTCCTTCTCCGCATGATAGGAAATTAAACTCAGCAGAGGGAATGAAATGGAACTTTCAAAGCAAGAGCCAGAGGAGGGAAGCCTCTGAATATTAACAGGAACATTCCCATTAGTCAGAAACAAGGCCTGTGGTGCATTTCCATAACAACTATATTATAAAACTCTACATAGGAAATACCAGAAAGTAGGGTTTACTACCATATAATGGTTGAATAAAGCCTAAATATACTTTAAAAAAATAATTTAATTTTTCACTGTTTAGTATTCCTGTAAAGTGAAGCAATTATAATAAATTGATGTCGAGTTGGAGTCCATTGACTATGTTGTATTATTAAGTATCAGTGTACTACAGCTACTATATCTGCAAAATCACTAGATCTGCAAATGTTTGAAAGATAGAAGCAAAGAATGCAGCAAACTGTGACTCCTTTGCCTTCTAATCGTTGTTCAAATATTTGCAGTCCAAATATTGGTAGTCCTTTTATTGTATCATCCAAACACAGTCCATAGCTTAAAGTGGGCACACTGTATCTGAGCTGCAAAATCCATTAAATATAAGCAACTGGTTAAGATAGAATAATTAACTACAGATCAGCATGTTGTGCAAATCCAGAATAATGATGAAGGCCAACATATTGGAACTGCAAAAATCTGGAACATTACTATGGTAGATGGTGGTAAAGAGATACAGAACATGGTAACTCTCTCCTGCCATCTAATGGTAGTCTTCATTTTTGCAATCCTGATAGCTGTAATAAGGAAAAGGGAGTAAGGTGAAAGAGTAACCACAAACTCAGATCACTTCACAATTATTGTTCTTACTTTTTTTTCTTTTGCAGGAACTAAGACACAGTGAGGAAATCATCTGCCTTTTCCTCATTTGTTTGGTGACTCCAACTCTGATCAGGCTAGCTCAACAGCATTGTAGTTGCAATTATTACGTCAATCACATCCTGTGCTAAGCACATTGGGCTGCAGATCAAGAACTGTAGAGTATGTTTGTAGCCCAATTATTAGCAAAACTAAATGGTTGGGAAGTGTTCGGCTGGCTAGGCAATGCAAATGGGTAATCAAAAGCTAGCATCCAAGTGATTGATTATGGTCTGCTATGTTGCCTGGGATGGATTTAAACCTTTCAATTGAATTAATGTTAACCTTGACGACTGATGTGAATATATCTACTCTTTCAGATATTTTCTCATGCCGAACAATTGGGATCATCTCTGCAGAATTCCATTGGCATTGCCATAATCCCCTTCTTAATAAAGTGAGTCTTTCAAACACAAACTCTACAAATTATATTTTTGGTAAATTCCTAAACTGTACGTGTTTATGTGACAGGCTTATGTAGTGTTTCCATTCTGATCTAGAAAGGCACCTAAACACAGCTCCTTCTTGCACTTCTTAAAGCAACCATGCTTCTTCCTGGGATTAATGCAATCCTGGGGAAAGACATAGCTATTTTAAAGATTTGTAGACAAGGGCTATACTTCTGCTCCCATGTGCTCTGAATCATCTTTGTGTAATCAAAGCGAAATTACTGCCCAACTCTAATACATCTGCAGACATATTCCAAATCCATGGCTTTAAGCATTTGAAGCACAAGTATAATTTGCAAGAACTAGAAAGTCTAACTTGCACTTTAATAGGAAACTGTCAGTGTAATGATAGGCAGTATAAGTCACTGGTGCGGAAAAGGAATTCCGTGGTCAGTGGTTTCATTAAAAAATAATAATATAAAGTTGCACACTACCTGAAACAGTGCTACAATCTTGGCTAAAGCTAAATTCCCTTTCTAATTTTTCAACTTTTTCTAAACTTATCAAAAGTCCCATTGCAATATAGATACATTTAGCAGGTTCAGAAATCATTATTGTAAAAGAATTAGAAAACAAAACCTTGGATTTCATACAGACCCCTCATGTATTACTTGGGAAATAACTGGGAAATATGAGAAAGAAAGAAAAGTAGCTAATAATTGAGCAATTATATAAACACAAACTTTTAGACATAGTTAAAAGTTTTCCAGAGCAGAAGAGTTGGATTTCATTTTTCAGAACTGTTTTAACGCTTACTCTGTAGTTCTTGTTCTGAATGCTGCTTACGTGGTAGACATTCAGAACAGTTTAGGCCAGATACATCCTGAGTTAAAGATATTTTTTATCACATACTCAGAGAGTCAGTTACTTCCTCCCGCTGGGGAGAAAAAGAAACTGAAATGACACTGGGGTAAAAGCATAATCTAAATTTATTTTCCACTGCCTTTGATTAAAACTTCCACTGCCTTTGATTAAAACACCCCAAAGCTAGAATCTTTAAGTAAATGAAGAAGAGGGACCTTTGCTTTAGAAACTGTTATAAGTAACTGCCAGAAACTGCATTGAGCTTATATTTTCTGTGCTGAACTAGATCAAGTGTGATCTCAGTATAAGATAGTGAAGTGTGCCTAATTTCAGTCTGTATTCATACCACAGTCTGAGCAGGAAGTCATTATTTAATTTTTTTTAAATCTGAAATCGTTTTTTAATCTTCAATCTTTTTATGATTGGTAGGAGGCAGTTCAGGTGTGAAAATCCCTAGAATTTCTGCGAGATGTTCTGTAGCTTGTTCTGTAGTAGGCCTAGCTATCTGCTACATTTATGTACATGGATTGCCCTTTGATCCAAATTTGAAATTATAATGCAACAGGGGACCATCTAGCAAATGAGACTATCAGGCATTCTGTAATTCTAAAAAAGCTCCCACATAGAAACATGTTAAAAAGTGACAGCCATATATTTTTCAGAAGAAACATTTAAAAATCTAACCACACCTGTGACACAATGATTTCTAAATTTTATCACATATATGTTTTAGAACAAAAATGTCCTAGCAGAGAGGCCATGTAAAGCTTTTATTATATAGGCTGAGCAACTTTCAAATACTGTCCCCCCTCTAACCATATGCGTAAAAACAAACAAGAGCCCTTATTATACATGATTTTTAAATATTTTTAATCTTTTGTTAAAAAATTAAGGTACTCTACTTATCCAAGCAAGTGTTTCTATGCATTTTATAGATTATCTTTTGACTACTTACAAAATAATTGGCTAAAATATTTTTATTGTTAGGAAAAAGTGAAATAGAAGGCAGTCAAAGAAAATACAACAGAAAGCAAGGGAAAAAACACAAAGAATTCATCAAGTATAAAATAATCTTTAAAAACAGGCAAAAGCCTAACAAGTTTAAAACTCCTAGGCTAACATTAATGTCTGGATACACTTTGCATTTTTGTCTGTCCCGTTTAAATGCCATAAAAGCCACAATACTTGGCAATGGAAGTCTTGTAAAAATTAGTTGCATATTAATTGCATAAGTTTGTTTGTTTAGTAACTCCTGCTTGATTCCAACCTTTTATATTTAAATCAAAATTCATATGAAAATACCCTTGGAAACATTTAACACCAGCTTCCTAGCTTAGGAAATTGAGTGGCATTTTAAAAATACTTAACCAAAAATAATATTTACTAACAGCAAAGTATTTAAAAACATTAATATATATCAATTACATGTAAGGCATTTGTAGAGGAAGTTCCATGGAAAACAGAACAGAAGGACACTATAATACGCATTTATATGTGCCATTTTCTTATTTCTGTTGTTAAAAATGCAAATAAGATTAAAATGCTAATAACTGTCCATTTTTTTGTAACAGTATTCCTGGCCAATTGGTTTGGCTTATGAAATAGAACTACATTTAAAAAAGTATGGAACTGAGTTACTTGTTTATGCAATAATCTACCACCTTGACACCCATGCTTGCAGCTAGACTTCTCTTTATGAATTAATAATAGAAAAAAATTGAAAGTTTCACCCACCTGGGATCTTTCTGAATGCTATCAATAGAAGGTGACCTAGCCAAGGTTCCCTCAGGTGGGATGGCTGGTCCAGATTTGCTGTATGGTGATTCAACAGAAGGACAATACTGCAGCTGTCGGTAGGGATCTGCGTAATTGGAGGCAGGGCCGGCAGCATAGCTGGCCCTCTGGAAGGTCGCTGATGCATTCTGTGTGGCGAGTTGACTGCCTGTGCGCTGTAAGGGTACGGAGTCGACACCAGGGGAAGATGGGGCTACGACAGGAAAGTAGGGACAAAGTAAAAAATTGAGGACCTGTTCACAGAAATGGTTAACCAGGTCTAGGCAGAGGAAAAAAAATACACACATATAAACAGGGGTTTGAAAAGGATGAGAAAAAAAAGAACATTACAATCCCTGGAAACATAATGAGATATAAGTCATTTCCATATGAAAAAATGCTAGCCAACAATAAGCATAAAAATGAGAACTAAACCCTCTGATACTGATCTTCCCTTTGTATTCAATTTGGAATTGGGAAAAAAATTAAAGAATGTTGCCTATTAAATGTGGGCCTGCTATAGAGATGCTACAAAATAAAATACTTTAAACGATTAATATCCAAACATCTCTTGTCTGCATATTACCCAAGAGTAATAATGACAGTGGATATGAATTTCATTTGTAAACTTCAATAAAAAAACCTTTGTACATTCCATAACCATAATTAGAATTACACCTGCATGTAGAAGAAATGAAGTATGATCCATTTTGGATATTAACAGCATCAATGTAAGTAATTTTAAAAGTTATTCAAATAGTGCCTGTTTATTTTTTCATGATACTGACTTCTAAATAAAGATTCTCTGGGTAAACAGTAGGTTATTAGACTGGAAACTAATTCACAGAGCTACATGGTAGGTTTTTCAATAACAATCTTGTTTTACTTTGTCATTATAAATTAACTCTGAGTCAACATGGATCAATCTGCCAATGCAGATGCCACTACTGATCTTCCTTAAAATATATTTTATATATGAAATCAGAAGCATTTTATTATAAGTATAAATTAATTAATCTAAGGTTATAAAATAATGGACACTCAATGAAAGAAAAGCATTTCAGTTATTAGCTGGTTTTCATTGGTATAATTAAATAGGCTTATATTCATTTTCTATGATTCTCTTTAGACTTATTTATTTTAGAGAAAAGCTATATTAACCAGGTCACAAACCTGTGCATGTTTACTTGGAAATTAATTGTGTCAAATGCTACAAATGGTATTTTCAGTTTATATATGCAGACTTGTGCTAAAATACATTTTTCTCCACTGTCCATATTATTTATGTATTATCCTGTAGCTTTGTTCTCTTTGAAGACCAATTTACGTCCAATCGCAAATAAAAGGAAACAGGAAAGAGAACATTTCTCTTAGTTCTCAAAAATGTCTGACTAAATTCTGTAGATGTTTTCCAGTTTCCCTTTTCTTACTATGCTATCAATTTCTAATGCAACTAGGAACTCTGATAAAACATCCAGATCCGAGAATTCAAATTTAGGATAAGTAAAGAAAAAATAATGAAACAATTTCTATATTCTAGTTTTAATTATTTAGCAAGTTTCAGATCCAACCAAACTTCTATTTTTATCTTTAATGGACATTCATTCCAAGTTATGTTCAAAGGTAACATTAATTGATTTTTTCTTGTAAAATTACAGAGACAATACTTGTATTACTTGATGACTCTGACATCTGTAAAAATTTAGGAAGTACATTCCATTACATTAATGAGAAATATTTGATCATTAGAAATAAATTAAGACCAATGACAAAAAAATATGCAACAATACTTTTCTGCCAATGTTCACAGAGTTTGGGCTAATTCATCACTTTTAATTATTATCAATACTAAACCTTTACAACCTGAAAATAAACACTTATAAGATATTCTAGAATTTGCTTTACTTGTCCTTCTGACCACATGAATTACACATTCATTATACAATTGTAATAGATTGATGTGAATTTTCACCAAGTGCTATAATGTTATAATCTAAAATAAGCTTATTTCTGGATCTTAAATGTTCCATTATAACTTCCAAACATTTCAAAGACAAATTAGAAAACAAACACTTCCACTGTATGTTTCATTTTAAAAGAAAGGCAAATACAATTTGGGTTGGGAAGTCAGCATTTCTTTTTATGTGTGTGCATGTGTATATAATTTTCATTGATGTATATGGAACAGCAAGCTGGATTACAAAATGTAATTGTTAATTATGGCAATGGCAGTGGATGGTTCAATATTGAAAATTCTTTAGTTAGTAGACATTTAAAAATAATGGGATGATCAAGTTATATTAGCCAACATGCATGAAAACAGATGTATCAGCTTTAACATCTATCAAGATAAGATTTGAGTATTTGTTGCTTCACAAACATTTTAATAATATATTTCTTGTCTAGGGTGGTAGAGTAACAAAGAAATATTACTCATATATAAGCTGCAAATCAGAGGTGGTATTCAGCAGATTCTGTCCAGTTCTGGAGAATCGGTAGTAGAAATTTTGAGTAACTTGGAGAACCGGTGGTAACTTTCCCCCAGGAGTGGGGAGGGAATGGAGATTTTATAGTATCCTTCCCCTGGAGTGCAGAGGGAATGGAGATTTTACAGTATCCTTCCCCTGCCACGCCCACCCAGCCACACCCACCAAGCCATGCCACGCCCACCAAGCCACACCCACATAACCGGTAGTAAAAAAAATTGAATCCCCTCACTGCAGCAAATATACTGTAATGCTATTCTACATGCATGTTGAAAAACATTAGTTCATAAATTAAACATTAATACACAGAGAAAAAAAGTCTTATGAGTACTAAAATATTCTCTGCCCCAAAACATGCAAAAATACTTGAAGAAGTTCAAGAAGAATGAAAATAGGCAAAATTATGCCTTAAGTAAGACTTAACTAAATTTAAACACTTAAGAGTTTATAGCAGACTTGCCCTATGTGATGTAACTGATTCTTCAGAACTGACAGAAAGAGTTGCCAGCTACTCTCTATATATTTGTTTAAAATAGAAACCAGCTTTCTTTTTCATTACAGTCACCCTGTGTGTCATAGTGACTAATACCATTTTTAAGAAAAGAAAAAAAAACTTATAAAAGTTCAGGTAACATACATTTTAAAAGTCCTATAATTTTAAAAAGAAACAAAATATTCAAGGATTCGTTATTCCAAAACATGCTTAAACACTGAATTCTAAAAAGCAATAATAAGACACAGTGATCTAAACTGACTTCATATTATGCACATGAAAGGAAGAGGGGGAGAAAAAAATGAGGGAGGGAGAAAAGCCTTCAAATGAGAATTCTGAATAAGAAAGTCTCCAGGGGTGGAAGAAAGGGAAGGTATAAATGAACAAAACCAAATACACACATACCACACACTGAGTCTAGAATAGGATTAAAATTACAGCTGTCAGCTACACAAAGTGCAATTAAAAATAACTTCTTAATGATGAAATATTTTTTTGGGCACAGTTTCCTTTTGTGGTTATATTCTTTGATTCCATTCACCACTGAGTTCTTTAGAAACAAAGCATTTATCTACAAAGTTACAAATGACTAATGAAGCGTATGTTGCAAAGTGAGCAGGGACAAGAGTGTGCTTGTAACTTCACTACCACTGGAACTATTCTTTATATTTCTGTCTCACTGTGTAGAGTCAATGTATATGCTTTCCCCCACACTATACCATCATCCTTGTTACTGTTATGTAAGTCTCATTTGAATTAAACTCAATTTCAACTTTTTAAATTTTTATTCCATTTTTTTCATATTTAAAGTAAGATAGTAAAAATACATACTCTTTCCTCCTATTTTCCCCATAAAAACAACCCTCGGAGGTGAGCTGGGCTGAGAGAGAGTGACTCAAGTCACCCGGCTGGCTTTCATCTCTATGGCAGGAACCAGGAACTTACAGTCATGTCCATAAATATTGGGACATCGACACAATTCTAACATGTTTGGCTCTATACACCACCACAATGGAGTTGGAATGAAA
>JAOYMU010000274.1:62143281-62158129 GCA_025802295.1 Psammodynastes pulverulentus
ACAGGCTTCTCTCATCTTTTTAAGTGGGAGAACTTGCACAATTGGTGGCTGACTAAATACTTTTTTGCCCCACTGTAGTAGAAGCCAGAAATATGGAAAACCTATATCTGATCAATCCTTAATTACTTCTGTAGTTGAACTTTATATTTGTATATATACAGAGAATTAAAAAGAGATATTTGCATCAATGATTATTTTTGTTTTTTTATGATGCATCTAGTTTCACTGATATATTTATATCAAAGTGAGCAAAAACATGCTATACAAACATATATGCATTTGTTAATAAGCATCATTTCCCTGCAGCAGACCGTACGCTACCCACTATCTTTTCTGCCAGTATTTGCATATCTTAAACCATCTTATTTCTCTCATCTTCATCCATGATATACAGTACGAATACTCTAGTTTTTCTCCATACATATATAGCATTCAATTGTTCACTCCCTTTTCTCTGAAAATCACAACTACTTTGGTTTTAGATATATTAGGTTCCAGATCCATTCTCTTTGTTGCACCATACAATCTAACTGTTGTGGTCTTCCAGCAGCCTGCAGAGCTGGCGGCAGAGTTGGATGGTGAGGAGACTGGGGAGGAACAACGGCCAGTTCAGGAGTCTGGGGAAGGCTCGGACGAGGGTTCTGCATCCAATGCAGAGATGGGGCCAGGGCTATCTGGGAGTTATGTGCTGACTCCAGAGCCTTCAGAATCTGACAGCAGTGAGGCAGAGGAACAGAGGGAGCCGGTTCTCAGTGTGCACATGCACAGAGCTGCCAAAGGAAAGAACAATTAAGAAAAAAGGGGCAACTCGGGAGTAAGGCTTGGAGATGATTGGCCCCTCCCATAAGACATAAAAGGAGGAGTAAAGGGACATTAACCTTTGCAGGAAGCAACTTCATTCATTCTAGTCAGGTTAATCTCTAAAGCTCCATATTGACTTGGTGCTCCGTTTGGCCTTGCACAGTTAATTGGCAATTAGGTCGTTGGCAGCCTTTCAAGGGAGATAAAGGTGGGTGCTTATCAGCCTTATCCCCAAAGACTGTGGCAGACTTCTGTCGGACTCTTTACAATCTGTTTGGGACTCATTGCAGGCTGTGAATGAACATAATTCACAGCCGTTGAAATAAAAGAGGATTTTTGGGAACTAATCGTGGGTTTGTTACTGTCTCAGGAAGCCTTGGTCAGAACACTAACATTGTTCTCATTCTGATTCTCAGCCCAACATATGGCCTTATCTTCACACCCCCACCAACATATTTCTAATATCAAAGCATTTCTTACATAATTATCCATAAATTCATTAAATAATCACACATATTTGTCATACTTTTAAACAGTGAAAAAATACAGCATTCATATATTCTCTTTCATGCTTTACTTACATTATACACTTTTTAAAATCACATTCAGTGAACATCTTTCAGTTCCGTATTTATGCAAAACATTGCACAATTTAAATATATTCACTGTATCATATAATTTAATTAAACCAACAAATATAAATATTAACTAACTTTCTCACATTCATGTATTTTTCAAAGGCCTCAGAAGCAAAATACCAATTCAGGATACCAGTTTTCATTGCAATGTGCTACATGGAGCATTCCCTAACAGCAAGGAGAGTACCAGCCAGTTCAACCTAATTCTATTCAGTATGTCATAAATGGAAATAAAGGTGTTTTACTGTAAGCTCATTTCAGTCATACTAAGTAAGCTAGGATCCTTAATCTAGAGACTACTACCATTGTCTACATTCATTAATTAGAAAGTAGATGCAGTATTCAAGTAGCCCTTGACTTAAAACCATTCATTTAGTGACCATTCAAAGTTAGAACAGTGTTGAAACAAGTGACCTTATGACCAATTTTCACACTTATGACCATTGCAGCAACCTCATGGTCACGTGATCATAATTCGGATGCTTGAGAATCAGCATATATATATATATGATAGTTGCACTATCTTGGGATCATGTGATCACCATTTGTGATCCTTCCTGGCTGGCTCTGGATAAGTAAAATCAATAGGGAAAACCAGTTTTGCTTAATGACTGCATGATTCACAACTGAAATAATTCGCTTAACAACTGTGGCCAAAAAGGTCATAAAATGGGGCAAAGCTCACTTAATAACTGTTTCACTTAGCAACAGAAATTTGGGGCTCAGTTGGGGTCATATATCAAGGACTACCTGTACTTACACACACTTATCAGTTACAGAGGGCTTGCTTAATAAACATCCTTAATTATGTCAGACTTATTTCCATAATGACAGTACTTAGACAGTGATGTCTCTTCCCCACTTTGGTTTCTATATCACTGGAACTATTTTTTGAAGCCATATTAATAGAATTAGAATAATTGTGTTTAAAACATTTGAATCCAAGGTGTCCTAAGATGATAGAAGGCTATATAGCAGACTATTTCAGCTCCAGATTATACTGTCACAAACCAAACCAAATAAAATATAAATTAATAATTCCAGCCTAATTAGCTTCCACACATTTGTATTCACAGAGGAAACCAAGTAAATACATTTTATTTTACAAAATGTATTTATACAAAATAAACAATTTTATAAAATTAAGAAGTTAATGAAAAGTTGATCCTGTTTTCTTCATAAAACAGATTTAAAATTGAAATTAAGTGATCGGGGGCAAATCTGCTTTAAATAAAATATTAAATAATGTTTTAAATTAAATAATTTTTTCTCTTACCTATTTAAAATAGAAAATGATTAAAACATTTGTACAAAAGGATGAGCCATGGTGGAGCAGTGGTTAAAGTGCAGTACTGCAGGCTACTTCTGCTGACTGCCAGCTGCCTTCAATATGGCAGTTCAAATCTCACCAGGCTCAAGGTTGACTCAGGCCATCCATCCTTCTGAGGTGGGAAAAATGAGGATCCAAATTGTTGAGGGCAATATACTGACTCTGTAAACTGCTTAGGGAGGGCTGTAAAGCACTGTGAAGTGGTATGTAAGTCTAAGAAGAGGCAACACTTGTTTCTTGAACACTTGGCTGTATTATGCAGTTCCTGATGTTCATGTAAGTTGAGGTGTGTGGACTTGAGGGAATTCTAGGGATTGAAATCTGCTATCTCAAAGTTGCCAAGGTTAAGGTCTAGGGCCTGCCTCCTTTCCCCATTGCCAATCTTCCCTATTCATCAGCGGGAGATCTCTTTCTCTGCTGCTAATGCAGGTGGAAACCAGAAAAGGCTGGAGAGACAGGTATTACCAAGTTTCATTTATCTTATGTGTGAGCTAATAGCTATTCTTTCAAGAATGACCAATGATATGTGACAAGAGAGCAGTGCCCATTTTCAAATGGGAGAGCTGTGCTGTTTTACCAGGCAAATTGTGAACACTAATGAGATTGCAAATCTCTTTTTACAAGATGGCTTTCCAAAAGTACCCCCCTCCCCCCTTTTTATATATTTTCTAGATTGCTTAGTTTATAATTCTGATAAACCTCTTCAGTGTGGGGCAACTAAATAGCTTTGTAAGTGTTAGAGCTACATGCAAAAGAAAAAGGCGCTTTCAAGATCTCAATATAAAGAAAACAGCAGGAGGGCTTCACATAGTTAATTATAAATTAATCAAGTACTGCATTTTGCTTCTGCTGTTTTATTGCAGTCTTATTGCAATCTTTGAAAATGTAGTTTTAAAATCTTCCAATGTTTATGCAACTTGGTAGCAGGGCTGTATAGCACCCTATTAGTAAATATGTTAGACAACTGGCTAAAAAAAAGGACAGGTGAAAGATTTAGAGATAGATATATTAAGACTGGTTAATCTGGGTGCCCCCCATCACTATATTATGTTTTGCTATAGCTAGTTAGAGATGTGAAGGCTAATGTGGAAAGAGAAATCATGAAGAAAAAAAGAGCTTTTCCATAGCGTTTTCTATTTCACTTTCCACACACACCCAAAATGAAATATTTCCTAGTTCTTAAATAGCAGATAAACTACTGGATATTAAAGAAATTGCTTTAAGTTTGGAAACAGAAACACTGAAACAAGAAATAAACTAATATGTAAAAGGAAAGAGGGTTCTGCATTGTAGCTCAAGAGACTGAGTCTTTAAAAATATATTTAGGTTTGACATGTACTTTTCCATTTTTCTTTTTATTAAGTTAAAAAGATAAATTAATTTATAAATAATACTAAACAGTATGAGGATTACATTACATAAGAAAACTAATTATTTTCAAGCGAGAAGCTGCAAAATCACATGGCAGTAATAATAGTGCCTGATTAATGAAAATTAGTGATTCTTTTTACATTATATAAAATCTGATTATTTTAACTATAGGAGATTAGCAGGAAATTACATCAGACTGGAAGTCATCAATGTTTTATTTATTTTGACATCAATAACCAAACAGGGTTGTCACTTGTGGAAAATATCATATGACATTTGAAATATATTTAAACCAGATTTTTTTTTATTAGTATTCTTTTAGTACTTAGTATTTCTATTAGTATTCTTTTAGCACTTTCAAGAAAAATAAGAACACACATCTACATCCTGTTCTGTTCTTACCAGCTCTGCCAAGAGAATTAGTCTATTCAGGTTAGCAAGGGAACTGTCCATCACAGAGCACAGCTGACAGATACTGCTTCAGCAGTTGGTAGGCTCCAACTGGGCAACTTTATAGAATACATGATTATTCCAGCTTTCCCTGACTTGCATTAAGACCATGGGCTAGAACATTTTAACCCTTCGTGAACAGGATGCTGGATGTGTTGCCAGATGCTAATAATTCACCTTTTTTTTCTTTAAAAAAAACCTGTTAACTTTGTTTCTAAAAGAGATTCTGGTGGCTTTAGAGATTCCCTTCAAACTGAGCAGAAATCAGCCAGGCACAATATAGCACTGATAGATGAGAATCCTTACTGCACACCAGAGTGAGCTCAAGCAAGCAGCTGACTGCCTTTCTCGACAGTGGAAATTCTGGAACTGACTGGAAAAGAAAAAACACTTGCAGCTGAGTAAGCTGGCTTAGGAAGACTAATTCAGTATTGATCAATGTTTAGTACTCTATCTCACTGAAAAGTACTCTTTTCCACAACCCAGACTTCCACTATGCTGTTTTCATAGACTTCAAAACAGCACTGAATTGATATCCTGAATTAAAATTGAGAAAAGCTGGAGATTGGATGAGCCTCCCTTTGTGCACCCTCCCAACACAATACAATTCACAGTGAAGACAAAGACTGCAAGGAAGACCAGCTAGAATTCAATTATCAGAAAACTAAAATCATGGGATTTGTCCAAAGACCCAAGAGTCATTCTTGGAGCATAGGTGGCCCACAAAATCCAAAGGTCTTTTGTTTCAAATACCTGAGATAGTCTTTCATTTTGTCAGCAGTAGGAAACTCCATGAGGACGATGTCACCCTAAATTCCTTAAGACGTGACCACTACATACCCACAATTCTCAAACTATTTGAGGCTAAGCCAATAACACAATATCTCTATAATCCCCACCTGGCTCCTTCTCCAGTTTTGCACCATTAGGATTTGTACAACCCAATTTTTAAACATCAGCTCTTCAAATCCCTAATTGCGTCTCTATTGCCTCTCTGACTATAGATGGGTTTCATGAAACTGGAGGCTAGTGTGTGGATGACCATATTTAACTTTGCTCAGACTATTCCTTGCTACCCCATTCTTGCTCCATTAAATATGAATGATGATTTTTTTCAGTCCAGATGGAAACAGACAATGATAACTAAAATATCATCCCTAGGTTTCTCTTCAGAATTTCAACTAAGCACGGAATATGACAGGCCAAAGCAATTATAACAGCATGTAACAGATACAGGGTACCAAATGGATCTAGCCATGATCTCAGTGAATCCAACAGGTACTTTGCGTCCTCTATAGAATTCCTAACCAAACTCAAAGTATCACCTAAACAATGAGGGGCCTTTACTCTGGCACAATGTCATACCTCACCTTTAGCTGTCCTTGAAAGCTGATGCAGGAAGATTCCTTACAGAAACAAAGTCCCTGTGACTCTGGGCACACAAAAACAACACCGCTTCTCTAGTGCCTGTGCTACAGATATTTGTACTAGCCTCATGTCACCATTATGCATAAATATCCTGCTGATTTCAGATACCAATCCTGCTACAACATACAATGTTGTCATACAATGTTCATTGCAGCAATGCTCAGAAATCCTTTGAAAACCTATCCTATAAATTAAATTTAATGAGTATGTAGAAGATATACTCTTCCACATAACCAACTTTTTTATGCTCCACAAACTCATCCGATGCTTATACCACTACTTTTAGATTTTTAGTTCTTGTTTTTCATATATGTTTAATTTTTTAATTCATGTATCTTTTGTATTTTCCAGTTTTTCATAACTGTTTTTGATTTTTATTTTTGATGTATCCTTTATGTTTTTATGAGTGCACTGAATCTTCTTTACGTTGGTCTTTGATCATAATAGAGATTGGATTTTACTGTATTTGACTGCATTTTTTTCTCATAGACACTCCAGTTTAAATCTGGCACTTTCCTCCCACCTTTCCCAGTGATAAACAGTCTCTCATTTCTCAAGCTTGATGTAAAACAACTCAGGCAACTGGATATTGAGAAAATCGGCATTCCTGCCTTTAGACGCTGCTATGGTATTTTTCATAGTATGCACTGCTCATCATTTACTAAGCGCTTCCCATTATATCTAGAAGGATTAAGAACCATTCCTCTCATCTTTCTCCAGATTGAGACTGACTGGGAGGTGTTCTACCCCATATTCATAATGAGTGGCCCTCTCATACACTTGAGATTAGCGCAGGAGGAATGGGTGGAGCTTCCACTCCTCTCCTAGGCATCCACACCAAAGCCTCTCCTTTGGGTGAAACCAGCAAGAGACCCACAATTTGGATCTGCCTCTCTCTCATTTTCATTATATAGTCTATTCCAGTCTGGGAAGTAAAAGGCAATAAAGCTGTTTTGTCCATGTACCTCCATTCTCAACTATCAACACCCTGCACCTCTCAGCTCCTTAAGGCTGGATAATGTGCAACTACAGTAGTCAGGCACTGATAATATTGAATGCATCCCACCTCAAACTCTTCTTCTACCAAGACAGGAGGAATTGGGAAAACTAAGTTGTGTTAGGGATATAGAGAGGATTTTCAAACCAGGAGAAAAGGGGGAAATGAGGCATGAATGAATAAACAGACTCTTTGCCAGACCAAAGGGAGGTAACAACAAGTAATACAATGGGAATCACATAAAAGTACTAATCATTAAAAATAGTGTCTAAACTCTTGAAAATAGACAGATCAATTATACTAGGAAAACTGGACTTTACTCAAACCTGATTGAAGTAGTTTTTATTTTTTTCCAGGTTCGTAATTACCATGGTTTGTAAATTGAATGTAAAAATTTAGTTACATTATGCAAAACATCACTTAAGAAAGAAGAGTGAATAGACTGTGTGGGAGGAATAACATCCGCCCCTCATTTGGTGGCTGGACGATAGATGTCTCAATAATATGGTTTACCACACAAGTTTTAATTGTCTTATATCACTTGTAAATCTATTATGGTCCAGATTATAAAACTAATTTCTGGAACTATCAGAGCAGGCATCTCAGAGAAAAATAATTCCACTTTCAACAGTGATTTTTTTTTAAAAAAATATCCCATTATATTAAGAATGAAAATGGAGCACATACAATTATTGTTGTTCGTTGCTTTAATGATTAGGAAAAAAAACCCCAATGTCACTGTTAAAACCAAAAGTAGTCTCAATCATCTACAGTGAGTTAGTAGAAAAATGCAACAGATATTTAAATTACCTCTTTGACTAAATCTTAGGTTTATAATACACTCAGTATTCAGTTCCCTTTAGCAGCTATTTCATAGGTACTTTTTTTATAGTTCAATTGCTAGATTTACAGTAGTGGTCAAAATTGTGGAAACCTTTGGGGAAAAGTGTATTTTTATGCCATCACTACCAAACAGGGAGATCTTGGCCTCATCACTCCAAATAACACTGTTCCATTGCTCGTCTGTCCAGGTAACATGGGTTTTAGCCCAGTTTAGTCTTTTCAACCTTTGTTTGAGAGATAAAAGTGGCTTTTTTCGTGAAATTCTAGATTTTAGGCCAAATCCCTACAGTCTGCGCTGAACAATCCTTACACTCAACTTCACATTGCATTGCGCCATTTCATCTTGTATACACCCAGATGATATTCTTCTGTCACGTAGGCACAGTCTCTTAATTCTTCTATCATCACTTGCTGTTGTGCACCTTTTCTGCCTTTACCAGTGTGGTTTTGTAGTGACTGATTCTCCTTATACCTCTTCAAAAACTTAGAAATGCCACCTTTGGTTAAGTTTCCACCAATTTTTCTTCTAATTTCTTTATAACTGTAGCCTTGTTCACTTAATACTATTTTATATCGCTTTCTGGGCAACCAGTCAACTCTTTGCACCATTACTTTAATTTTATTATGTTTTACAAGCTCAATAAATGAAAGAACACAAAAGAACCCAACTTGATAATGATCACATATCACACTGACAAATGTCCCCCTCTCAGCTTCAATACATGACATCAATAACTGAATCCTACTGTGACCTGACTGGCTCATTGCCAAGATGACATTGCCAAGATGACATTGCCAAGATGACACCTGATTGGCTCTCTGAACACTCATGTTCATTGGCTACAATCAGATGAAGGAAAGCTACCTGATGTCAACCTAAGCAAGTTGTGCTTCCTTTTTCTGGTTATTTGGCTATAATTTTTCATAGAATACAGATAATTGAACAAACTTCGCTGTATTACATTCTTGATCAAATTATCTTTCCATTGATATATAATTTTATGGTACTACTAAAAAAGTGGTGTTGTTTGCGATCAAACCTCAAAAATACACTTTTCCCAAAAGGTTTCCACAATTTTGGGCACTGCTGTAGAGGTGCTGAAAAACAGCTGCCCTGATTGCAAAGTCCAGAACAGACCTGTTGTCATGTTCACACATTATAGTTAAGAATTCCTTGTCCTGCCCTTGTTTTGGAGAAAGAGAATTAACCATGACTGCTTGTATTGTCTTGTCAAATTCTTGGTTACACAGTCAATCCAGTAGCCTTGGCATGCTTAAGTGAGTGGCCTGTCATTTTCAATATCCTCTGACTATGTTCCCTGAGTTCCCTATGTTCCCTGAGTGTGAGATGGGGGATTCAGGAAAAAGGAAGTAAGGATTTCTGTCTTCTTTCATAGCTTTTGCTGGAGGCCCCTAGTAGAACAAAGAAACTTAAGGAAACGAATTTAATGCAGCTGGGTCTAGGGGTTCAGAGCCAACATCTCAAAAGCTATAAGATAATTAAAACCAGTACTAGGGTGAAATTAGCAGGAAATATTCAGATTACTGTCATGAAGGATCCTTTATTTCTTTGCAGTGTGCTGACAAGGTATGAGTCTGATAGTCCATTTTCAACTAACACATTTTATTAAAAAGCAAAAGCTTTTGTAAGCTGTAGTTAACTTTATCCATAAAAGGCAAACGATTTTCATGATCTGAAGAGAAACAGGAGATGCATGGAGTGGTTAAATCAATACAGAATTTAAAACTTATTAAAATTTATGCTTTTTAATAAAATACATTAGTCAAAAGGATACTACCAGACTCCTTCTGATTTGTCTGCAGTAGACTAACACTGCTATCCAAAGTTATGTCTCTGCTTTCATTCTGTAATAATATTTTTTAAATATATACGTGTATTATACATGTTGTGTATATAATATATAATATATAATATAAGTGCATATAAAACATTTTAAAACAAGGAAATAATGAACTAACAATAAAGGCCAAAACCTTTCTGGGAACAAAGAGGGGCTTCAATCACCAAATGTTTGAGCAGAGAGCCAGATCTTCAAGGGCCTTTAAAAGGGTGGGGGCTTAGGGAGAAACCTGATTCCAGAGAGCAGACGCTGCTACTTTATCTCTGTTTGCTTAGACTCTACAGATTATTGATTGCTGGCTCTGATACATAGATGTCAGCCTAATGTAACAAACACTTCTGACAAATCCTTACTTAATTATCTTAATCCTTTTTTTTTTTAAATTCAATATGGGGTTCTGACCTTAGCAACATACATCTAAATTACTTTGGCTTAGTAACCTTAAAAGGAGAAAACTAGAGAACAATTGATGACAAAATCATTACTTGCATTAGTATAACTCTTTCACCTGGGGATATAGCCATGTAGACAACCCAGGACTTAGGCAGAGAGAGTGTGAGCGTGGAGGTCTCAACAGTGGGGGTGAGCATCAGTGAGACACATTTTTTCTCCTGCCTGCTACAAGTCATGAAAAGACAAATTTACAATATGTGTTTTTAATTTATGACTGAAAGCTATTGTAAAAACTTTTTTGATGTAATACATTTGATACAGAGTTTAGTTTGATAAATTTTAGTTTGATAAATTTCACCTTTATGCTTAATGGCTCTATTATCTTCCCTGTCATTAATCCCTTTCCAAATATACAGAAGAGGAGAAAGACTCTAATAATAACCTTGCATTTAGGAACTGGTATAGGATTGGGAAAGCTTAGCAAACAGAGTTTATCTTTCTGACTGAAAAGCCAACTCCAAATCACCAGTTCTCAAAAATAAGAACTCAGAGCACCAAATTAAGTTTAGCTCATTCACAATATAACATCATACTAGGTAGCTTCTTTAAAAGAGACAGTAAGAGTCTCCCAGCTTTATTTTGAAGATCCACACATTTTGTAATCAGCATACTGGAAAAGTTTTGTCTGCATTTATTTCTGAATACTTCAAGCAGTAATGAATCAAATTATTACTTATTGAATACCACACTGGAATATAATAAGAAAAATTCAGGAATTTTTACACATAACATAGGGGCAGTTTCAATCATTACTGAAACAGAGTTGTAGTTTATTCATCCTATAGAACAGAGCTCCCCAACCTTTCTGGCTCTGCTGACCATTCAGTTAAATGGTTCTGCGTGAGCGGCCAGCAAACCTGCATGCAGCTCCATTTGACTGAATGGCGTGCATGCACGCATGCTGCTCATGCAAATGAAGTGCATATGCATATCCTCGCCCACTGCTCACACAGGTGCATGCACGCACTCAGCTATTTCCACAGCCCAGTTGCAAATAGCTCACGACTCACTAGTGGGTCACGGCCCAGAGTTTGGGGACCCCTGCTATAGAATATCTGTTATTTTCTGTAACCAATATATGTTCTATTTATCTTGCTAACAGTAATAAATGGATAACAGAAATATAGAAAAGTTTAGCTAATATAGTAGATTTCTTTTCCTTCATTATTATCATTGTCCACTTAAACTGAAAAGTCACCTTGGGTAATGTCTAATAGTCTTTTCATATAGCACATTAATTATTCAGTACTGCAAAACACATCCCAGTTTGAAATTGTGTATTACATATATCTTTCTCTGTTTTTCGCATCAAATGATTTGCTGAGGCAGAAATAAACTTTAGTAGATTCTAAATCATACTGGGTCCAAGTAGGTTTAATTTTGTTAAAAGATTAAAATCAGCTATTAATCTTTATTTACTGACACAAATCAGACATGTGAACTAAGCCATCAACTTCTCAATAGAAGAATCCATAATACTGAAGTTAAATAGATATTTCTGTTTGAACTGCTAAGTCATCAATATAGGATACTCCTAATATATTCATTCTTTATTGTCAGCAATACCAAATTTGTAGAAATTTGAGGGGTATGCTATGAAAAGCAGTATCAGTTACTCCGTTTTAAATTATGTTTTTGGAATAATAAAGATGATATTACATCATACATTTTTGCCTGAAACCAGACATTAACTTATTTCAGGCATAACAAATAAATTGCTCCATAACAGTTTATCATTAGTGAAGATAATTGCTGGTTTAAGTATAAAGACAACATTAGTGAGATTAAGTTATTATTCTTTTAATTTCTCCCATAACAATCTCTACGCACATTAGATAACAAAAGCATAATAAAATCCAAAAGAAAACAGAGAAAAGAACATCCAACATCAACTATAATATTCTCTTAGAAAAGTTGGGATTTAAAATCTTTTGCTTTGCATTAGAAATATAACTGGAGGCCTTTATTTTATCTCCATCCCTCTCCAACTTCATTAAGAATGGCTTAAGATTTTGATTTACAAACATGTATATACAGAAGGAGAGATTTATTTAGATATCTGGCCCCTGGTCCAAAGCCATTCCATTTTAAAAGGCTGCTCCAACCATCAAGAATAGTCCTGGATATGTACTGGGACCCAATGGTATCTCTGACTGAAAGAATGTCTTAATTGCTACATCTGCCTAAAGTTAAATATATATGTGTTAAATGTTAGTTTTAAAAAGCTCCAAACTCGTGAATTTCTTAGTGCTCATAACAGGTTTATTGACTTTCCAACAGGATATTGTAATTCTCCTGTGTGATGCGATGGTCTCCAGATATGCGATGGGTTACCTCTTCCATTACTAGCTCCAGAGAGTGTGACAACAGAAAAGCTGAGGACACGCCTCCCTCTCCAGCCAATCACCTCCCAGTTTCGCTCTGTCTTTTACTACGATCAGACGTATCACCTATTGCTCTAATATTAGGATAGGTGATGGAGCGAGAGTGTTAAGTATTGATATGTAAGTTTTTTTGTTTTTTTGTGGTTATTGTTTTTCAGGATACCTGGTTATCCTGCAACGCCTAGAACTGTCTTTATTATGCCTTAATACGGGTGGTACAACTCTGAGGCTTGAGGAAACGTTGCGTAATTTACCCCAACGGCTTGCCAGCCAGGGGTGTAAAGGAGTTGCTGGACTGACCCCAAAGGCTTGCCAGCCAGGGGTGTGGAAGCGTTGCTGCACAGACCCCAACGGCTTGCTAGCCAGGGGCGTACCTTTCCTTTCGGGCAGAAGATCGGCTACTCGTTAGAGAGCACGATTGCCCGCCGTTACTTTCTGAGGCAGGTCGGCTTCCCTGAGAGGAGCCCGACGGCATAGGAACACAGAAAGCACCCACACAGCTGACGCGCGGAACGAGGAAGCGCAGCGATCGGCTTCCGGATAAGGAGCCCGATCGCAACGTTGAGTCAGCGGTGCATCCGTCCTGAGGCTCGGGCAGCAGGCATTCAGTTCCGACCGGCAGGTTTGTATTCGCCCGCCATTTTTCGTTCCCCTGGACTTGCGCAGACATGATAAGGGCGGGGGTTTCCCTTAGAAGGTTCCCTGTAGGACCCGGATGTGGCGGCCGCCATTTTGGGAAGGGCTGAGTCATCGTCCTTCAGCGGCCGCCATTTTGAATGACATCTAACGCATGCGCAGAGTGGTTAGGGACTCTTTCGACCTCATTTCTCCCGTTCTGACTTTGAGACAGTCGGGAGGATTGCTAGTCTACAGGAATTGGCATTGCGGTCGGAAAGCCCTTATCTCAAGGACACTTGTTGTGCAGGAAGTAAGGTGAAGTCTTCCCTTTGCCCCTTCTCAGCCTGAGAGCTGGTTAGGTCTGAGGACTTGTGTCAGTTTACCACTATGGAAGCTGCTGGTGCTCCTCCAGAGGTAGCAACAAAGCCCAAGGCCAAGAAGGACACTTCTGCTAAGGCGGTCTCAAAAATCAAGGCCAAAGCCATTTCTCAAGCCAGAGGCTCCAGGGCCCAGGAGCAGGCTGATCTGAGGTTACAGTCAGCCTTTGACAGGCAGAGGGTGCAGGGTTCTGGGGACATGGAGAGAGCTGGACTCATTACAATGGCTGAGCCTCTCTCCATTGAAGTACAGGCCCCTTCCAGTCATCTTTCTTCCCTGTCACCTTCACCAGGCGCGGCCAAGAGGAGGTATGAGCCAGAACCAGGGATCCTCCTGGCTAAGCAACCTCTCTTGTTGAATCCAGTTTTGGAGCAGGAGGCCGGGCCTTCTAGTTCAGCGGGCCTTTCTCCAGGACTTTCATCCTTGGCTCAGCCCCACGTTTGGCCCTCTTCCTTACCAGGGCCTTCTCAAACAACCTTGACTTCAGCCCCCCTGCCATCCACATCATCTAACCCGCTTCCTTGGCAACCTGCTGTGGATTATAATTGGATTGTTTCCGAATCTATGAGGCGGGGTTATGAGGCCAGGGTACAAGAGGAGCAACAACTCCAGGCCTTGCAAAGAGGGGCGTTACCATCTGCTCCTTCCTTCTCCAGTAGCCTTCGTCAGCCAGCCCCTGTACAGGCTCAATTTTTCCAGCAAACCCAGGATCCCCCTACCTATGAGGAGGAGGAGGAGGAAGGGGAGCTTGATGCAGAGCTCTCCGAGGAGGAGGGCCTGGAGGAAGAACAGCCAGCCTTTAAGGGACTTTTCAAGCCCCACATGTTTAGGGCCTTGCTCGCTAAGGCTAAGGCAGTTACAGGCCTAGGTCTGGACACGCAGGCCCCTGCAGATCAAACACGAGGGCCCTCAGACTTGCTATTCTCCGAGACTTCCGAGCCGGTGGATATCATTCCCACCTCCAAATTGTTCTTACAAGTAGTAGGCAAGCAGTTGGAGGTACCCGGCTCTTACGCCAGTCCAACCGCATTCGACAGGAAGCACTTTAACGTTTCCAACGACCTCGCTTCCATGTTAAGCACTGCGGAGGTAGACGAGCCGGTCTTGGCCCTTACTTCCCCGTCTGCCCCTTTAGCGGAGGCAGAGGACGTTCTCCGTCCGGAGGACAGAAGGAATGACCTTTCTCTACGGAAGGCTCATCAAGCGGCAGCTTGGGCAGTAAAGACCGCATCCGCGGCCTCCTTTTTCTCGAGGGCGGCCTTACTTTGGCTCCAGCAAATCCAACAGCGGGTCCC
>JAOYMU010000274.1:62187765-62200609 GCA_025802295.1 Psammodynastes pulverulentus
TTTTATATTTTATATTATATTTTTATATATTACTATTTTATTATTTTTATATTTTATATTCTGATAAATGAATAAAATTGTTATTATTTTTTAGAAAAGGCTGTGTACATAGATTACAAATGCAAAACCTAAACATGCTCTCTGTTTTAAACAGCTATGGGGAAAGTGTGACAAAAGGCTAATTCTTCCACATCAGAGTGGCCTAAAGATATACACACAACAGCATACATTTCTTTTCAGGCAGCATTTTCAAAGAGGCAAACCTGTGAAATTATACTCATAGCCATTACTTACGTAAGCATTAAATGGAACTAAATGGAAAGCCAAAAAGATAAGATGCTCAGAGTTAAGGGGCAGCTATGATCATTTGGTGTTTAAAAAGTTAGTTACTGAATGCTGAATTGCCTTCAGGGCAGGAACAGAGGTTCTAATTTTTCACATGAAGAGCAACATTATTGTATCACTTTTTAAAGCTGAGTGGTGAAAAATCCTGTTCCTATTTGTAAAAAGGCAACATAATATTCCTTACAATACTTCTTTTAAATATATCCCCCATCCTGCCACTTTAAGTTCTAGTACCTTTCTTCTAAAGAGTTAATTGAAGGGATCTAGCAGTGTTTTATATTTAACAAAGACATCCTTTGATTCAAGAGTTCATTAGTCAGTGGAATTAAAAAAATACTAAGAAACAAAAAACAAAAGACTTGTTCAGTTTTCCTCTCCTGAGATGTCATAATCTATCATGAACAAGACTTGAATTTCTAGTGTGCACAATATATAAAGCAAAACAAAAAAACAAAAAAACTCACTTTCAACAACAAAAACCAAACAAAATGTCTATTTTTTCTATTTTGAAAAAAGATGTTTGTGGTTACTATTATTTTCTCTTTCAATTTACCCACCCTGTAGAATCACATACATTGTTCAAGATTATATGGGAAATAAGTAATAAAATTTAGGAAACAACAATGTTTAATGAAATGATAGCACTACCAGATTTGAGAGGCAAAGAAGCCAAAAGGCTAAATGAGGGCAAGAAAAAGATACAGAAATCTTTATCTCCCATCTAGTAGTTTTCTAGATTTTTGCAGTTTAGTTCTGATAGCATGAATGGATTACATCTTTTTTAAAAAGCACTCAAAACACTGAATGAAGTATTAGGTAATGTGGGAATTATGGAACAAATTAACTGGATGTGTGGCAGTAACTCAGATCAATATTATAAGCAAATGGTATCATCAAACCATATTGAATTCAAAATTAAAAAGAGCAACAAGAGTGCTTCACCTTTTCAAAGAGCAATAAACTCCAGTTTGTCACTCACTATTCAAGAAAGCTTCAGTTAATCCTGATTGATTTATACTTTCAGAACATCTATTGTCACCTTTAGGCCCTTTCATTCAACATGTAATGTGTCAAAATGTCCTAGTTACCAATCTGAAAAGATTCATAATTATACAAAGACTGTGGGTATTTATTGGCGCCAGTCTGTAGAAGGAGGTCTTCTCAATGATTTTTAGAACAAACAAGCCAGCCAAGAAACCATTCATGTGAAAAAGCTGATGAGAAGTAATAGAATGCTATTTCTCAAACACTGTGAAAAGGACTGTTTTACTCCTAAAGGCTTGCAAGTTTTTTTAAAACAAACACAAAAAGATATGCGATTACAGCTAATTTATTCAATGCTTAAAATTTTGTTTTTTATTAGTAACTTCAACAAAATATGTCCACAAAAACTGGCCCTTTAGATGCAGTCCATGACATTTACTCCCATTAAACAAACTTTCAATCCTCTCCAATAAAAAGCAAAATGCATTGCAGTGGATAGAAACAACAGAAAAGACATTTAAACAGCCTACTTAAGCTTAAGTGGTGCTCAGATCTTCTGATTCCAAGCAGACTCTAACTTTTCAGCAGGGATAAGAGCCAAAACTGAATTGTACTTTCTCTTGCTTATCAAAGACAAACAGGGTTGTTTTAAAAACTATTGATTTGCATTTTGCCCATATGTCTCTGCTGAGTTAGCAGACTTCTCTGTCCAAAAAAAGCCCCCAAACCATAACAACACATGTTCTTGCTATGCAGGTGATGATTCAATTATATAATCATCTACTCTGGAATTAGTTTTTTCTTTTTTATAAGATGAACATCTTTAGGAAATTATTTTCATCATCCATGGGCCGTTTTTATATTATACTTTGTATTAATATAATCTTTGCCCCTTGTTCACATTTTTAGTAATATTTTATAAAATTTTAAATCCAACTAACCCATACCTTCTGCTATTCAGAATGTACAATACTGTATAGCCAAATGAATAGCTAAAATGGCCATATTTTTCTAACATGTTTTTTCTAATTTGAAAATATAGAAATGTTGCTGCTTTTGATACAGTTAGTCCTTGGCTTACAACCACAATTGAGCCTAAAATTTCTGTTTGCTAAGTGAGATAGTCAAGTGAGTTTTGCCCCACTTTATGACCTTTTGTGCCACTGTTTCTAAATGAGTCACTGCAATTGTTAAGTTAGTAATATGGTTGTTAAGTGAATCTGGCTTCCTCACTGAGTTTGTTTATCAGAAGGTCACAAAGGAGGATCGCAAGACCCCAGGACACTACAACCATCATAAATAGAAATCAGTTGCCAGGCATCTGAATGTTAATTACATGACCATAGGGATGCTGCAATGGTTGTAAGTGTGAAAAATAGTCATAAATCAGTGCTGTTGTAACTTCAAACAGTCACTAAACAAACTGTTGTAAGTCTAGCACTACCCGTACTGTCTAGATTGCCAGTTGCTTTGGTCTCTCTTCAGCCTTGCAGCCCCAGAAGGAACTGCCTGGCAAGAAAGAGACATACCTGGTCTCCTCCATTGGCCAAAAAATGAACCAAAAGAAGAGATACAGAGGAGAAGGGAAGCTTCCCAGGAACAAAAAAAAGGTCATGAGCCAAATCTGCCATTGCAGATTTAGAGGTTTTTTTGTTTAATTACCACAAAAAGGACCACAAAAGTACTTTATATGGTCTAATATGGGCTAATCTATTATAAGTGACCCACGTCTTACTGAAACATTGCAATCTTACTGCAAATAATCTCAGGTTCAGTCAGTCACTACTACCTCAAATAGAAGGTGTCCTTGCATTCCCAGATACAACTCTAGAAGACAGTTATCGGTCAAGGCGGGCCATCTTTTTCCTGCCCCTCAGGGTAGTCTGTTTGTGAGATTGAAGCAAGCAGTGGCTGGGTCCAGAGCCAAAATTAGATATAGATGCTCTTTTTCTCAGATACCTCTTTTTTTCTCTTTCTGAAACCATGTTCTCTCTATTCCAAGCTGCAGGCTGCAGAAAAAGGTCACTACTCTTAACAAAGGCCTGAATCAATTTTCTGTATTTGGCTTTGAGATTAGTTCAAAGGCTGCATGAAAATGAGTCTTATGGCCTCAAGTTAGCTAACAGTAATTTATTGAGTGGATCAGTTGCTAGACTTAGCAAACAATACCTTTGTTTGCTAAACAGAGACAAAATGGGTATTCGACAGTATGATACAAGATAAATTACACTATTTTTAGACCTCCAGCAGGTAGTGCCTGCAGGGACCATCAGATAAGAAACACCACCAAGGAACGCTCCTATATCTATAATCTATAGAGGACATAAATTGAATTCCAACTTTCTTCACTTCTCTGGAAAAGGAAAGTGTTAGTACTATTGAAACAACATGCCATTTGCTCAACTTAATATTTGCCACTCTCTGGTAATAACCATGGCCACAACTACTCCACAGATCATTCTATATCGTTCAGAAACTTATGTATCTATCTTTATGTGGGTCTTTCAAGAGCTGGACAAATGATTGGAACCATCAAATACAGATCATTAGCAATGCAAACAAGTAAATAATTAAAAATGGACTTCTCCTTAAGTCAAGACTAATTCTTGATGGAATACATAGGGTGGTGTTTTTTTTTTACAGAATTATGGAAGTGTTTGCAAATTATTTCTTCCAAGATTTCCCCCTCATCTCTCAGTCTAGCCCACAGTCCCTTCTGTTTCTTAATTTTGCCTCATTTTTCAATAACACAGCTAAAATAGATTGCTGACTACCCATTTGCTTAATTTTTTTTAAAGAAGAGATACTTGAATATCTTCCAGATATTAGGAAAAACAGCTTCACAACTAATTCTTTTAAATGCCACATTTAGCCACATAAATCAGAAAGAAAACACATGAGCATGACAGCTGGTATTACAGCAGTATCTTTCAAGTGGTTTTTACAACAGCAAAAATTCCCCACTGAAAAGAACACAGTTTAGTTATCTGATTACCAAGATCAATAACTGCTCTTCAATTGCAAGGGTTTCTTTTTAAAGAAATAACCACCAGGTGTTTCCTAAGGAATGGGAACCATAGCACTTATCAAAACACTTTTAATATTACTGGAAACAAGAAATCATTCTAAAAATCTGTTTGGCAGCATCGCTATGCATCAGAGAATGTAATGCCAGCTAAATAAGAAACCAGGCATGCATTCATTCAAGGAATATATTGTTCTAATTTAAAAGAAAAACTTTCTTCCAGGGGGCTTTTCTATCTGGCAAGGAGAGTATGGTGGAAATGAGAGGAATGTTCAAACCTAATTATACCTCTTGCTTTAAAACAAAGCCCAATGAAATCAGCAATGCCTCACTTAGGCTAAGAGAATACAATCTATTATTCGGCTCTTATCTTCTATTGGGATCGTCGTCGGTTATTTGAGCGCACGCTGAAACAGTTTAGTTTACAAGCAGGAATCGCTTAAGCCAGGACTTGGGGTAGGAAGGAGAAGGTGAGAACCAGCCTTCCACCCCTCCCTCCTTTCCAAACCAGAGCAATCAAAATTACAAATGTTCTCGGGATTATAGATCTATTTCAGCGGACCTTGGAGGACGCGTCTTCAAGGAACTGGAAAAGGGAAACGAGGATACTCTCTCTCACCTGCTAGGCTTCCGGGTCTCTGCAAAGTGGCCGTGGCATATAGTTCCTGGGAGTGCTTGCTGTACTGCTCGGAAGAGTGGACCAACCTCTTGGTGGGCGAGAGGGTCGCGTAGGTGCCGATGGTGGAGCTCAGCTGATGAATGGGAGAGGAGATGTTGGACTGGATGGTGGGAGGGGAAGTGACCCGGATCGGGGAAGGCGAGAGCCCCGCCGAGGAGACGACGATGTTGATGGGCGAGCTGGTGCTGTAGGACTTGGCGAGGCGGCTGGGCGACTGCTTGGGAGACGAAACCCGCTGCGTGGTGCCATAGCAGCCGCCGCCGCTCTCGGAGGCGGAGCCCGCCCGCTGGAGCTTGGTAGGCGAGCCCACCTGCTGCATGGACAACGGCGAGCTCACTCTCTGCGCCGGCAGCGTGGAGCTGGAGTAGTAGAGGGCCGGCGAGTGTGGCTGCTGCGAGGAGGAGGAGGAGCAGGAGTCCGGCAAGTGGAAAGCGCTCCCATGGCTGGGCGCGAAGGTCTCCCTGGGCAGCGGCGGTGGCGGCGGCTCCGAAGTGGCGAGGTGGGCAGTCCGGCCAGTGGTGCCCTGCGAAGGAGGGGGATGGGCGGGGAGAGCGAGTAAGTAAACAGGCAGACGAGAGGCGGTCAACGGAGGCGGCGGTTTTGGCCAGCCCGCTCCCATTCCGCCCCTACCCCATCCCACCCATTCCGGAGAACCGGGAAAACAATTAAACGCGCCACCGCGGCACATTTTTGAGTCTTTACCGCGGTTGGACCCACATGCCTTGAAAATAAGCACTTAATTACTGCGCAAACGCTCTCGCTACATAGGGTGAGGCTCGGCTCATTGCTCACTCCCTAAGCAGATCTTGAGCATCTGGTATATATTCTGGTTTGATGTTAAATAAAGTTCATCTTCGTCCCCTTTACTCGAAGGCTGTTGTACTATATTCACTCGAATTTGTCGCTCATGGTAACTATGGTCACATCTTTAACATCCCGTAGCCGAAATAAGATCATCTAGTGTTTAAAGGGTTCAGCGTTCAAGTTTTTTTCCCTCTACCCCGAAGCACGCTTGGAGAAATGGGCAAGAAAATGACTTTCGCTGCGAAGTTTATACTCTGAATAATAATCGTATTTGTGTAAAACACCGTAAGTGGCACAAAATGTATTGTGCACCTAAAGTAATTTTCTTCCTCACGAGGGTCTTGAGAATAGTCTACTGGGATATTCAAAGTATAATAGCCCTCACTGGAAATCTCACTTCTTAGGGTATTTTGAGGGGAGGGCCTTAGCTGATACACTAGCATTAAAATGTTATTCTAAGGATACTGCATGCTGTGCAGCAGCTACGGTAAATGTATTGCCTACAGAAAGAATTACCAGTAATCCTTCAGTTCTGTTGTATGGGTATAATGTCACATTTACAGTTTTTCATGCATGTGTTAAGAAACAGAATGTCTGAAATGATCTAGCCTGGGGTTTGTCACTAACAGCAATAGAAATATTTATTATCCTCATTTACAGGATTATAATAAACTCAGTTTTGTAAAACGATAACATAAGGCAGTAGAAGAAATAATTTGTTTGTACTCCCAAACAACTGAAGCTGACTTACCAATTAAAAAAAGCAAAGCAAATACTGATTTAAATGTCCCTTTTGAAAGCAGTGGATATTTCTATAATAGCATGTTCTCCAGTATGTAAGACAAGCAATAGGATGCTTGGCACCTCGTTCTACTTAGAATTCTTGGATAGGATTCTAATTCTAGGGTATTAATCAGTGCATCATCAATTGACCTCAAGGTTTCTTGTGATACACCTAGGTAGAACCTCACCTTGAATACTATTCCCTACATTCTAATTGGAGGAAACAGTTGCTGAAGTGCAAATCCTCTTGCATAGCAGAAACAAGTTGGAGAATCTGTTTTCTAACTTCTTGTGAATTAATGTCTTAGCTTTGAAACAGGTGGCTAGATCATGGTCAAAAGTTCTTCTATCTAATTGTTTAAATGTGATTTTAAAAAATCACTCAAGATTTTTCCTACTGGTTTTCAATCTGATAAATATGCTTTCTGTGAAAATCTTATATGCAGATTTCTGTGAAAATCTTATAGCATACGGTGACTTTGCACAGTTGAGAGGTGTATGTGAATATCATCTCTTTTTAGGTACAATCTTTTATCTACCCTTTCTCTCCATGCACCAAATCCCAAAAGGCTATTTCAGATAGAAAAGGATGATAATGAGAGAGGCTTAAAAGTGAATGAAAGATGTTTGTAACAGGAAAGAACTGTAGTGGCACTTTCTTACCACTTCAATAAGGTAATTCAAAAACTTCACCAGGAGAATTTTTTAAAAAGCTCTTATGGATCCCAATAATAAGATTTTGTTTGTTGTTATTGCTAATTTTAAATTGCTGTTCACTATTGAATTGAATATCAAGTGGACAGCCTTAGAAATCAATAGATAAATCTCTTCTGAGAAGAAAACTGAGGAATTTCAAGTAAGTATCCATTTGCCCATTCTTCATCAGTTCATACACAGACAGAAGGGGAAACTGAATGCAGTCATATTAAGAAGCAAAAGGGAGTATGATGCTAAATTGTTGTCTTTCTTTTTAAAGGAGGGTAGGGATTGTGATATGTATCCATAGAAATATTGCATACCTGAATAAATGTTAGTGCAAAATCATTTATGTCATTCAGTAAATATGGATGGCTTCTTGTTTATAGTTGATAAAGTTAGAAAGAGTTTAAAACATTTGTCTTCTACCTGATATTCCCCAGATGTGTTGGGAGTCCCATTCTCAGCCAATACTTCTTGACTGGAAATTTGGGGAATGAAAATAATATAATACAACTGGAATACACCAGATTTAGAAAATGTGTTAAACAAATTCATGTAGGACAACTGTAGTAAGGTTAGCTCAGCCTTGAGTTTAGAAAAGGGTGTGTTTGGATACCAGTTGGAGCAAGCAACATGCATCATATAAATTACCATCATATGGATGGATGGCATTAGTAAGAGGATGCTAGACTACAAACATTTTTTTTTGCTGATTCATGGTAAAGTTTTGTCATTTCATTTCATTCATCTAAATATATGACTTCAGTCTGATTCTAGAGATTGAAAATAATCGCTGAGATTGCAACATACATTTTAAAATTAAAATTTAAAAGCATCTGTGAAACTTTCAATGTACAAAACCACTCTGAGAAAGCTAAAAATAGAAGGCAGTGTGGACTGGTGTGGGCATCCTCTTTGCCATTTGGAAAGGATCTAATTATTTTTATAAAATAGTAGCTGGGTTCAAATCCAATTCCTGAAAATGTAGAAGGATTTTGTTTCAAATTGAAATGTTACAGTGAAAACTGAAGTGAATGAAGAAAACGTAAAAAAAAGCCAAAACACTGGCTTTGCACACAACCATCTAGTTCTTCATCTCTTGTGTTCTCTGGTTCAATATGTATACTAATATGGGTATGTGTGTATGTGCGTGCATGCATGCATACAGACATCTTTTGTGTACAAGAATCTTATACAACTATCCCTTCCAAACTGAAAAACAGTTATTATTTATTTACCAGGAATATAAGAAAGGGTTGAGATGGAGCTGTGGAAAAATTTGAAATCAATATTGGATCCAATTCAAATAGAAATTTCATCTTGAATAAAAACCATACTTCGTGAGACATATCTGCATGAGACTACAGGACCTCCCCAGTTATATATGGAATTTGCCTTTAATCTTGTAAAAGAGATAAGGAGGAAAATAAAGTTCTCAGCAGTTGCTTCCTGTTATAAATTTCAATTATGTGCCTAAACCCCTTCTGGAACACTAAAGAATAAAATCTCTTATCTCTCAATGTAGACGACATTTTAGTTTCTATCAGACATTTTAGGCTGAAGAGATCAACCAGAGCTGTTAATCTTGTAACATTAAAATCCTCTAATAACTGCAACTGGCTTCAGAGATAGCTGAGCGAAACGACACACTCTGTTTTTAAAAATAATTTTTATGGCAACACCCCTTTCTGTTTGTTTTTCTTCAACATGCAGACATTTCATTTGAAACAACAAAGAATGCCTCCAAATACTGGAAATTGACATGACTTTTCTTTCATTTTCATTTTTTCTGTTCAAGATTAAATAGAGGTATGATAAAAGAGAACAGATACATCCTTGCAAAAATTAGGGGGTTTTTTCAGTGAAAATTAATAAATTCTAAAATATCTTTAATAACTCTTTTCATCCCAGATGAATTTTGCATTATTTTGTTCTAAACATAACCAAGAAGTTTGCAATTGATTTTGGCTTTGTACAGTATGCAAAGCTATTTGTGAATCAGTCAAACCAGATTATGGCTCAGCATATATGATCTGCAAAATATTTCAGCAATATTAAGGATGTGTATTTGGAAATAAATTATAAACGATTATATGTGTTTCTCTTAAATGTTTTTTATTAAATGAGCCTGCAAATATTTCAAAACAATGTTGTTTTAAAAAATAGGTGGATTTATTTTATATTAAAATATTTAACAATTAAGATTGCTTTAACTATGGATTTAATATATTCAGGCATATTTCTGATTATTTTGATATGAATGATTGCTTTATTTCACTTCAGGATAAATCTCTTGAAGTATTCAGTAGGAAGCTTTCTGAATTTTGCACTGGTTTCCCTCTCTTGGGCTCTGTGGAGGTTGATAGGCTCTTAGTTGCAGTAGTTCCTTACCAGTTCATAACAGCTGAAGTCTAGAAATTAAACAACTGGGACTCTACATCTCATGGTCTTTTCCATTGCTTGGAACAATATATTCATAGAGGTATCACAGATATCTGGGAGATCATAGAACATGCTGAAGTTGTTTTTAATCTGACCTTTTCAACTGCTCATCTGAGTATATGGAGAAGTTCAAACTGGTATACAAAGGGGAGTACATGTTGACCCCATTTAGTTCTTCCACAACTGAAGATAAGAAAAGCTTTAGTATCTGAGGGACATCTCTTCCACTGAGAACCTGCATAATTACTTCAATCAGCAGGAGAGGCCCTTTTGAAGATGCCATTGATACCATAAGTTCAGCCATTTGGAAGATGGAAACAAGTCTTCCCTATATGACTCCCAGAAGGCTTTCTCCAGGGATGCACTATTCTTCTATTATTTAGGAAAATGGCAATGATGCATCTCTTTGCCAATTTTTAAAAAGCTTTAAACTGATTATTCATTTTAATTATATTGATTTTATTGTTGAATATTGTATTTTTAACTTTATGGTTGTAATCTTCCTTGACTGCTTCTATTAAAAAAAGGTGGGGTATATATTTTTAAATAGTAATATTTGCATGAACGTATTTTGGGGGTGGAGTGTTTTCCTGAATCAGGCAAATGCTAGGTCAATTGTTCTTCAGACTAAAGAGTGGAATTCAATGAAAATAAAAAGGAAGTGCCAAGTGTTCAACCTGTTTTCTACCCACTTTAAAGATGAACTTAGCAAAATACCTGAAGATAGCTTTTGTCCTATGATTTCAGAGGGATGGTGAAGGGGTTTTAATCCACTCTGTGTGGCTCACAACAGGTTTTAATTCCACCTTTAAAACAAGTGGAATTATTTACTGATTTATTTCCTAAGTCTCCTAGAACCAGAATAAATGTCATGGCAATCCAGAATAGCATGATTTCTCAACAAAATGTATGGAAGAAACAATTTCAAGTGAATTGAGAAAAAGGTCAATTTAGTCATCTCAGCAAGTTCCATCCTCTTCACCAACCATTCCTCCATTGCAGATAGTGCTGAATTTTTTCGATCTTTGTATATACAATAATCTGGCTGCTAAATTGTATGATGTTTCCCAAGTCTTTGTATATCAATCCCCCTTCCCCCCCCCAAATACCTTTAGTCTCAGTTGTAATTAATCTTTAAAATCCTGTAATTCTCTTTAATCAGAGAAAAAACAGTATGTTTACTGTTGATTGGAAAGTTTTGTATTAACAGAAAAAAATTGAATTTATGGCCTATAGTTTTTGATTAGCGAGATTACAGATAGAAGAGAGTCATGCTATAATGATAGAGTAAAAGGTAAATTTATAATTGTACTGCCACTGCTGTAAAAAAGATTTTTCTATTTTTCATTTCCTTTTTTCCTTTTTTTGTACTTTCATGTTTCTCATTGATTTTTTTTCTTACTATGTATGAATTTTGATTAATTTTTTTTAAAACCTTTAAAAGAAAGGTAATTATCCATACATTAAATTTTTATGTTCATGCTTAACAACTAAATTTTTGCCTGCTATATGGAAAGTAATCAGAAATCTAAACTGGAGATTCTATTCTACAAGAATGTAATAAAATCTCCAGGCAATACAATGTGAGCCTTAGAGTAGATAGCTGGATCAGTTTTATCAGTGATAAAATATGTCTCAGACATTTAATTCTTCAGGAGTAAAATATGTGATTTCAGATATCATTCTGGAGATTTACTACTCCTGTTGTTAGTCTTTCTACAGTCAACTGCATTATGCCTTGTGAATTAATATGGTGCTGAACAGTATGAGTAGCATTGAACACATAAGGTAACAGTTTAGTTATGTAAGTTTTACATGTCTTTTGCCTTTTTTCAAGTCATTTATATGGTAAAACAGCTTTACGATAAAAAAAGAATTTCATAGATAGACAGACAGACAGACAGACATTTTATGTGAGGTGCATTTTAGGCCATAACTAAAATTCCTATGATTGTTATCACAAAAAGAAACTCCCAAAACTCTTACAGTAACAGTAGTTCTTGGGACACAGGACAGGCTGGCGATGAGAAGGTAACAGTATGCTTTGTGCCAGGAGATATTGTAATCACTACATATTATTTTCAAGATTGCAAGCAATTTATAGAATAAAGAAACTGGAGTTAATATGATAAAAAATTAAATCCCGCTCCTATGATACAGTTCATATGTTGGCTGAGGCTCTTGTTAAATATTAATGTTTTCATTCCTAAATCCTAAGGAATGGAATGGAAATGAAGAGAATCAAGGGCTTTTATATTTTTAAAAAAGAGAAATTATATTTTCTGAGAAAGAATGTGAAATGAGATTGGAAGATAAATCACATTAACAATAATTGGTTTAGAAACTATTTCTTCTATAATTTGATAAAGTAATCTGCTGTGCCCTGTATCTGGATCAATATTTAGATTGAAATACAAAGCATAAACTGAATTTGCAAAATACAACTTGCTGTATTCATGACTGTAGTAAGAAACCTGCAAAATCCTTGCAAATCACGGTCATGTAACTATTGGATGTTGCAACTACCGGTAGTTATAAAGGCAAGCTGGCTGCAAAGCACCTGAATTACAGTCATGTAACCCTGGTGTATTTGTGGTGGGCATGCTTTATAGGGTGTAAATTACTCATTCTAGTCCCATTGTGCTTTTGAACAATTATCCAGTGACATATTGTAAGTTGAGGACTATCTGTATTTAGTCAATCAGCTGGTTTTGTCATGAAACAGTGACAGATTGCTATTATTTACATTAATGCTTATTGTTAGGGAGGAGGCATTTGCAGATTAAGAGAACTTAATAAATATTTACAGACATATCTACAAAGCGTATATCTTTAAGGAATGAGAGAGTACAGAGATGTAAAAAATAAAGAGATTTTGAAATTTGCATTAAATAATAAAAAGACACTAATTCTAATCATGTATTCAAGAAAAGTGGATTATAATAAAGCATATGGAAAAACTAGACATCTGTGTGCTTGCATACTTTTATCTATCCTATCTATCTATCTATCTATCTATCTATCTATCTATCTATCTATCTATCTATCTATCTATCTACGTATCTATCTATCTATCTATCTAT
>JAOYMU010000274.1:62249591-62260883 GCA_025802295.1 Psammodynastes pulverulentus
GATCCTTTCTGAAGTCCGGATCACGTGGTACGGACTTCACCAATTGCGCGCTATTACTTCTGGGTTTTTTAGCGACATGATGGGGGGTGCGTTCCGGCACCTTTCTTCGAAGAAGAAAAGCCCTGATTATATGTATCCTATTCCTACCTTAGTGATTTTTACCATTGAAAGGAGTGATTGGATCCACATTGGCTTCATTGAAAAAAATTATCCTTCAATTCATTAAGTTTTTCCTTGCATTTCTGATGTTATAAATCAGTGTTACTTATTCTTAGGGAAGATGACATTTAAATGATAGAATAGCTATCTACCTATTATAGAAGTAATTAGGAAAACCTAGTAGGTGCTTACTTAACATCAGGCTGAAAACTTGCTCAGCTTTCATGCATAAATCAATATGCAGACTAGAGCTATCTCCCGACAGGCCGACTGTGATTTATTTGTTTGTTTGTTCAATTTCTATGGCCACCCATCTCAGTCAATGCCTTACAAATGAGGGGCTCACGTATTTGTAGCTCTTAGGAGAAAGTACTTTGGGAGCATATCTAATTATTTTCACTGGTTCAACCACACAAAAATGATTCATACGTTGTACAGTTACACTTACCAATGTGATTTATTAAAGATCTCCGAGTCTTATCCCTCAAATATAGATATTTTATCCACCTGATTATAAGTTTCACAATTAAAGGATTAATACATAGCTATTGTGCACTGCATATTACTCATACAGATGCAAAGGCAGAGTAGGAAGAGATAAATGGAACAGTTATTTCTGAAGGTCTCTTAAATTTATTGCTAGTGTTTAACCAACATTGTCTCTTTTGTTGACATGTGTTCACTGAATATGCATTTTAACTCTGATAGAAACCCAGTTTTTATTACCACCAATTTTTGTTCTCCAACCTTATCACATTTCAGAAGCATTCACTAAAATATATTGCTTAAGAAATAAGTCCTTGAGAAATCAGTGTAATTTACTTACCTGTACTGTACATTAGGTTTCCAAATTGCCCAGTTAATTTAAGCAACAATGAAGCCTTGTAAGAGTAGTCTCAAGGTTAGGAAAAAAATTCAGACACAGAAACAAGCCCCTGCTGTAGCCCCTTTTTCAGCCAAAGCTAGTTTTGTTTGCTAGCCAAAGTATTTAATGAACTCCTCAAATTTAAGCCACCTTGACTTGTACCATTGCCACCTTGTGTTGAATATCCCACCTTCTGGATATCTCACCTTTTTTACGGATATACCACCACTGGCACAACTTCGACATGGATTCTTTTAAGAATACCGAAGTCAGAGGGCTCCAAAACACAAGAGCGCCAACACATTATAGGTCTTAGGCAACAATCACACAAGCATTCACAGACTAGTACTCACTACTCACTACTCACCAGTACTCCACTCTCCCAAATACTACTCTCTGCAAGTCCTACTACTGGAAAAAAAGTAGTTCTTTCCAGCTTCTGTAGGCTACTTCACACTACTTTATTTCCACACAAGAAGACACACCTCATTCTCACACACCAACACCAGCACCAGCACACCCAATTGTCTCTCAGCATAGCTTTTTTAGCCAATATTGCTGTGTTCAAAAGGCTTGAAGAGAGAAAACAAAAGTAGCCCGTGTACTGGCCATTTTCTATGCAACCTGCTCTCTCACACTCCTGTTTTGTGGAATATTCTCCCTTTGGAGATTAGGATGGCCCCAGCTCTGTTGGCCTTCCATGAGATTTAAGAACTTGGTAACTGGGCTTGAGACTATGAATATGTTAAGAGCCCCACTTCTTGGCTTTACTGTTACTTGGTTAACTATCTTGGTTGCTGTATATATTTACTGTTTTAGAATTATAAGAGTCACTTGGCTGCAATGGGTGGTTATAGAAATTGAATAAATGAATGAATAAATATATAATGTAATGGATCCTTTAAACAGGCTGCAGTTGAACTTTCATTTCTTCAGCAAATTTTTTTGTTTCTTTCCGTTTAGGGATGTGAGGCATATCAGAAAAATATATGGCAATATTAGAATTAAAACCTCCTATATTATCAAACCAGTAAATACTCTATAGGTAGAACTTCTCCAGGATGATCTATTCGCAACCTGACTTTTCAGGATTTCAATAATGCACCTATTGTTGTTGTAACTGAATCCATTGTTCTAGCTACTTGTCGTCCTCTTTCCTTTCACCATTCCCGACATTATAGAATTGACATTGGGGCTGGGTTTCCAGAGTTTGATTGAATGTATTCACAGTATGATCATTTGAAATTGGTTACTTGTGCCTCAAGTGAGAACTCTGGATTGATTGTTCGATGATTCATTCTCAGTATGTAGTATTCATAGTATTCTCAACAATCTTTTTCAACACCAAAATTTAAAAGTATCAATACTCTTTCTATGCTGTAACTTCAAAGTCTAACTTTTGCTTCCAAAGAGTGTCCCATGGAAAGCAATTGTCTGCATAACTCTGATCTTTGGTGGTATAAACATTTCACAATATTTGAATATCCACTCTGAATATCCACCATATCCATATTCTAAATACTAGTTGGCAACATATTATTTGACTGTTTGTTCCATTATTGGTTTTAAAAGACAAACATTACCTATTGTCAATTCTAAGGCTGGTTAATCTACTTGTTTACATTAATTTGGTGTACTTTTCATTTTTTCAAATGTGCCTTGATTTTCATTACTAGTGCTGGCAGGTCATTTGCATTTTCAATTATCAGCGTAAATTAGATCTACTTACACTATACTATTTTATTCAGCTTCACTATACTATATTCTTTAAGTAGCTCAAATTGAATTATTATGTAGTGTGTTTAAAAAGGTATAAAGATTAGAAGGACCTGACTGCTAATGACTCTCTTTTTTTTGGCAGCAATATTTGAAGTTGTTTGTCACTGGTATCCATCTGAAGGTGTTTTCAGCAGACAAACTGACAAACCATGGTATTTCCTGGTGGCCTACCATCCTAGTACTAACCAGGTTCAGCTCCCGTTTGCATTTTGACAACAGTCCAAGACCTATAGTTGTTAGTGTCTGGTTAGAATGCACTATGAAAAATATTATAATTACAAATTAACTGTATACTATAGTTTTATAAAATTAAAACATTTATTTGTAGACATTATTTAAACTATCTTTTACCTCTTGTTTGTAAGATTTTACCTCTTGTTTGCAAGGAAAAACAACACATCTTATGATTTCAGACTGATTGCTAAAGTTACGGTTAGGAAGGTTAGAATTAAATAGAGTTCCTCAACCTTTTACTTTGCGACCTGGCCCCGGGGGAGGGAGAGAGAAGATGGTTCTGTGTGAGTGGCAGGCAAGTGCATGCACACAGCTCCATTTGCATAAGAAGCACACAGACACACAGTTTGGCCATTGCTTGAGCAAGTGAGGATGCACACGTGAATGCACAGTTGCCACAGTTGCCACTTCCTCAGCCTGATTCTGAATGGTCCAAGACCCAGTAGTGAATTAAAAGATCTTCTGGATTTCTCCATTAGGAAACCAAGCTACAGAATATACATTATTATATTGATAGTCCTCGCTTAGCGACCTCAATTGGGATTGGCAATATGTTTGCTAAGTGGAAAATTAAATGACCGCAAGAAGCCCTTCCATCATTAAATGAAGAATCACAGTCACTATGCAAAACATCATATGACTATGACTTATTACTTTACTTCCACCTTCTTTATTATCCCTACTTGTTGCAAGCCAGTTGCAAAGCACACAAATGGACCATGTGATGCTGCAACAGTCATAAATACCTGTTGATGAAGTACCCAAATGGCAATCAGATGATTGTGGGAGGCTGCAAGGGATTCATGAATGTGAGGATTGGTTGCAAAGCTACTTGTTTTACACTCCTGTAACTTTTAACGTTCGCTAAACGAGGCAGCCAGTAAACAAGGACTACCTGTATAATAAAACAGGAGGAAGTAAAGTTCTCTTTTCATAAAAAAAAGCCTTTATTCTAAATATTTCAGGTATTCAGAATGCTCCCAATGGTTACTATATTTCTACAAACGCAGAAAGGGATAATTCTGGGTGAAATAGGTATTGGGTTAACTATTTCAGATAGCCAATAAGCTTCTGAAGAAGAAGCTTATGAAGAAGTGGAGGGGGGAACATTTGGAGCAATTATAAGTTTTGTTTTTGTTTTTAAAAGGCAAAGGAACTTGGAACAATAGAATCATGGAACATGTGTGACAGAAAATGAACTTTTAATTGGATACTATATCCAACTGCTTAGAATGGTTTTATTTAAAATGTGTTATGTTTATCTAAAAAATAAAATTATGAGGTATAAATATAGTTCAATATTTAGATTTCTTTATTTATATAGGATTATTCTACTATAAAAAAAGGCCCTATTTAATGTTTTAAGGGATATTAGCCTCTTTTTTAATTGTAGTGACGCTTATACTTTTAAATATGTTTTATCAAGCAGCCCAAACTTTGTTATAGCTTTCATTGATGTGTCTATTTATGTGTAAATAATTGTTTATAGAAAGAAGGTCGGAGAAAGGAACTCTGTTCTGAATGCAGAACAGAAGACAATTTATATCTGGAAGACTAAAGGTTGAATTTAGTTGAAGCTCACACTCTGCTCCAAGGGATGTGTATCTTTTTCTGTTTCTGGATCTAAAGAAATGCTGTCTTGTATACTCAGTACATGCAATTGATGGGTTCTTGTATATTGCTACTTACGTAGAACACTTTGAATGCTGATGATACCACCATGAATCTTTTTTTAAAGAACAAATTAGTCTCGAGATGTTGCATTAAAGAGATTTAAAATAGTGAAAGATTATTTCCATTAGTAACAGCAAGAATGTTAATGTTCCCTGATTATAAATAGAAGTGTTTTTTTTCTAAAACACAATGTGATCTGGAACGATTACCTTGTTGCTGACATAAGATTACTACTGAATTAAAGGCTGAAGCAGTGCTGCCATCTTTTGACTAACCAAAATAGGCTTACATGTGTTCATGTACATACAGACATAGCTCAGCATTTTAGAAAGCATTTACTACCAGGGCAGCTCAAGCTGTTGGATGAGAAGCACAGATGTTGTTCATATTCAAATCTCTGCATTCAGAGAAACAACCTCAAAGCAAATTTAATCGGTAGACTCTATGGAAAAGAGCAGATAATGTAGAAAAAAAATGTCACTTTAGAACAGGAGTGTCAAACTTGCATTGTCACTGCGCCATCATGTGATGTATTGTGACTTCCCCTTCACTAAACCAGGCATACGCGTGGCCAGTGCGTGACGCATCCGGCTTGCAGGCGGCAAGTTTGTCAGCCCTGCCTTAGAATGTACACATAATTATGATATATACTTTGTTGCCAAAGGGATTCAGAGTATGAACTTGTTTTCTGGATGTATATTCTTTTTGTTTCTTTTGGAAGCTGCTACGGCTTTCTCTGCCACAGGCTGTTTAAATTGTTTACAAACTAAAAACTTGTTGTTCTTATATGTTTTGGGGCTACACAATATTTCCATAATTCCTCCTCCACCCAATAAGCCTATGCCTGGAAAATAAAATTGCTTGCTATAACTTAAATGCTAAGTTTTCTTGATGCATTCTTAGCACTCATGCGCTCAGCTGAAAACGGTATAGAATTAGATACAGGAATAAAACTTATATCAATGAATGCTTGCTTTAAAATGCTTTAAGCAATTCTGCACCTTTGAGGATTGCCTTACTGCTTTGCTTGCATCTGCCCTAGATGCAGCTAATAATACATGCAACATATTCTCATGTTGACACATCCTGCTGATTTATGCATACCAAAGAAGAGACCCTACCTTATCACAAGTTATCCACTATCAAGTGTTTGGACAAGATAAGAGCATATCTGCATTTTTAATAAAAGCATGAGTCCCTTGACTTCTTTTGCAGATATTGCAATGACAAATATAAGTGAATACTACAAATCATTACTTTTTAAGTCTGACAGCTTGGAGAAGATAGTTCTAGGGTAAATATTAAATATTTATGTGACTTAACTGATATGGGTTACTAATTACAGATTACTGTTTGAACAGTTACATTACCCTATTGATAGGAATATGCTCACACTTTCTGCAGATTCCTGTGCCTTCAGAATCACAGGCTTCACAAGCTTGCAAAAACAGTATTTTTCTTAGTGGCAGCTTAACGCTCAGTAAAAACACAGATTAATGCTCTCCATGTCTTTCTGCCTTCCTTTTACCAATAAAGCTATTTCTAATCCTGCTAGAAAGCTGAAGGGGGAAAAGGGAGGGCTACATCAAAGAGATTGTTACAGGCTGATTCAAAATTCTAAACAGTAAACACATAAAAACATCATCTATAAATTGTCTCAGCTTGGATTCGAGATGTTGATACTCTTTTCACTGTTGCTACTTTTACTGAGGTAGTTTAGAAACTGGCTGGAAATTATGAGACCTGAAATTCAAAACATCAAAACGGTACCAGGTTGGGGAAAGCTTATATTGTTTATTTACATTTGGATTCTGAAGCTCCAAGAAGTATAGTAAAAAAAATTGCAATATAGGCATTGCAGGTATTAAAAATAGTTGAGCTAGCGACTTAGTATTTGCATGTTATCTGAATGTTTTTATTTAGAATTGATTTGTCATTCCACATTCTCTAGCATTCACTTCAAGATACTTATTTTGGTATCTTGTCTTCCAAAATATTTTGCTTATATAATAAACAACGACAAGCTTTGCTGTAAGGCTCAGGCAAGCACAATGCAGAATAACAATGCAGAGCTTGCAATTAAAAGATGCAAAAACTAAAATTGTTCTTCCAATATTCAATGGCTCCCACCCTCTGGAACATTATGCCCTTTGAGATGAGATCTGCCCCCATTCTCTTGGCCTTCTGAAAGGACATGAAAACCTGACTCTGCCAACTGGCTTGGGGCCCTTAAGGGGTATCCCATTCCGGAGGTAATTAGTAAATTAGGAGCAGATCCCATATCCACTCTGTTAATGTATTAGTCCTTTTTATCCAGATGTTAATTTTAATGTTTTAACTTCTAATGCTTCATGTTTTAATGCTTTTGATATTCTTATTTTAGGATATTGTAAGTCAGCCAGAGTTTCTTGATAAAGATAAGTGAAATGAAAGAAGGAAAGGAAGAAAGGAAGGAAGAAAGCTGTTGTCTTTCTATTTCTAATAAATTTGTATTTAGTACCATTGTTTTAGACCATCTAAAATATTTTCTGTATAAAATTTGAATGGTAGATGCCAAAAAAGGCCCTCCTTTATACTAAAAGAGCTACATGATTAGCTATGGCAGATATTTTCTGTAAGAATGTAATGTTCAAACAACAGAGTTAATAACAGCCTGATATAAATCAAACCATATTTACATTCAATATAAATTATTCATAATAAATAATAACAGAGGATAAATCAACTAGTCAGGTCCTTAGTCTTATCTGAGAGGAAAATTATATGGCCCCGTATACGAAGTGTAGCAATAGTGAATAATTATGTTTTGACCTCAACACGCAGGACAGCTGGCCTCCAGTCACCCCCACAAAAGTGGCCAAAGTAATGATACTGTTTAAAACTGGCAAGGTCCTGAGTAACAACCTTATCTTATCTGAAGTGATTAAATGTAATAGTAATTTGTGGAATTCTTTGTTGATATCCTTATTTACATTTATTGTCCAGAGAAGGCAGATACCCAAGGATTGAGAGATTGCAGTAATTGTCTCTATAAGAAGGGTAATAAGGAAGACTCAGCAAATTATAGACCTATTAAGTTTTGTAAGTAAATTATACACAAAGCGTCTAAATAACAAACTTCAGACAAGGATGAAATTGGAAGCAATGATAAAAATGAACAAGTAGGATTCAGAGAAGGTTACTCAACTATAGACCATATTTTAGTATTATACCTTATTCATAAATAATCATCTTCATATATGCTGTTTCTTCACTTCAAATCTGTTTTTGTTTCTAGAGCTAGAGATATTCTGTAAAGTAAGCTCAAGAATACTATTATGACAGACAGCTTCTTTATTTGATATAGAATTTATATGTTAAGTCCTCTCCAAAAGTAACATGTAATAACAACAATGGTTGCTCTCCAGATTGGTAAGTATGCAGAAAAGTGTGCAATAGGGATGCATTCTAACCCAGTCCCTGTTCAATTTGTTAATTAAGTCCATAATTGAATCAGTGAATATTTCTGTCAGTCATGTGGCATGCCCCCAAATTAACAGGCTGAAAAATCTCAGTATTGAGATTTTTATACAATACATAGAAGATGGAGTCCTTTCTCTTTGTTCCTAAAACTTAAAAAGGCAATAAATTCTACAGTCAAACATTGAAAGGAAAATAACATGATGCTAAATTACCAGCAAATCTAAGGTCTTGGTCTTCTCCAAAAGAGCCAAAATTTAAAGATGGAACATAGAGGGGAATGAAACTGAATGGGTTTATATCTTCAAATATATGGAAATAGCTTTTCACTCCAAAGGAACATGGAAGGCCCATCATGATTACATCTCCCAGAGAGCATTAAGATCTGCAAATGCCATCAAATCCGTCTATTCCCCCCCCCAAAATGAATTAATGTCAACTGCTTTACAACTATTTCATGCCAAAACTTTAGCCTAGGTACTGTATGGAGCTGGAGAGGGGGGGGTATCCTAGGAATAATACCCTCAAGGGTACTCCAAACAAAATTTTGAAGATCTATACTTGAAGCACTGATAGGGGTTGCCAATTCACTTCTCATGCTAAAAACAGGGATGTCTAAATTTGAGGTCAGGGCCTAGAGGTTGGTGTTAAATTATAAGATGAAAGTACATAAAGCCAAATCTATAACAATACTACCATCTTTTTTGGACATGGTGAACTATCTTGGAAAAGCAAAAATGAAGTCTCTCTCTTTTTTTTTAGGGTAGGGAGACCTCCTAGCATATATGTAGAAGCAGTCATTTATTAAATGCTTAAGTTCAGTTCAAAAAGTCCAAATACTCTCATGCAAACACATTTATCTCAAATATCCTGAAAATGCGGAAATCTCTAACTAGTAATAATAGCTCTCCTGAAAATTCTCCAGTGGTTTCAAGTGCCTATGGCAGTTTTGCAAAGATCTAGGGAATAGGAGAGCAGGTGTTCAAATGGGCTTCAGAGAATCCCCAAGCAATTTCTAGGGCAAGGTTGGAGCTTCAGAAGAAGACAAAGTCTGCCACTCTAAAAGCTTGCTCACAATGAACAGCTCACAAATAGGACCAACAAGACAGACTTAACAGAGTCCAATGTGATCCAAAGACAAAAAATATAAGAGGAAAAATAGATTCTACAACATCGGCAATGATATCTGGCCAAATTTTTTTGAGCCAGGGAAAAGAAAAAATAAAGATTAAACAAAATAGAATAGATTAAAACAGCAGCTTTCTAATAGAACTACAAGTTCAGAGAACAAATGTGTTATTGGTATGGCAGCTCAGTGAGTACTGCATAAACCATGCTTTGCACAGAGAGCAAGATTTCAAATAACCTCCAATTTACATCACTCATGCATGAGAATCATGGAGACTTCAGTGAAGAAATTATATTTTTGATTCAGCAGTGTCTGCAAAATGATTACAGTCTTAAAATAAGAGCAAACGCCTATGCATCCATGCATTTAAAAAGAGAAGATAAGATATTTCTATTTTTAAATAGGCTCCTGAAATGTTATACTAACCTCCATCTTTTTGATCCTGGAAGAGTTTGGAACACTGTCCATTATTTCAGAGAATAAAAATTTAAACAGACATAAAAGAGGGAGTAAAATACACAGATGTTCAGATTCTCCAGCCTTCATGAAGCTGATAACATATAAAGAGGACACATAACAGAATGGAAATCTTGTACAGCTAACCAACCTTATCAAGTCTGTGCTAGACTTGGTTGTTTACTTTTTAAAAATCCCAGAAAGAGGATTACTGTCATAACCCTCTTATGTCATAAAGAATAAAGCTCTTTACTCACTTATGTCATAAAGAGTAAAGCTTAGGGCAAAGGAAAATTTACCTTTACATTTTAAAGGTTCAGACATATTTCTGAAAGTGTCTTGATGACTTATACTGTGACATTGTAAAACTGCCATATCTTTGTGAAAAATGGGAATCAAAGTGAACGCAACAGGGATTTTAAACAAAAAATGGTACTTCTCCTTTTTACATTAAACAAAGCTTTGCTGTACATCATAACTGGTGTTCAGTATTGTGTTTAGTCAATCCTTATTTCCAACATATGGTCAACAATATAAATTAAAATCTGGAGCTCCAATTAATGAAAATACAGGTGTGAATTAAAAATATAAAAGGAAGAGGGAACTAGCAAGCATTTTAGAAACAACCAAAGTGGATGTTTTAGTAATGTTTAATAGATACAATATGCTAATTTTTAAAATGGAGATGCCTGGAAAATGTAAAGGTCTTTCTCATGGCCATTTTGAAATTACACAGAAAAAGAGTTTATAAATAAATAAGCCAATAAATAAATAGCAAAAATGACTGTGGACAATAGACTGTTATTTTAAAGCAGGTTATATATAAAAATACATGTACAAGCAAGGGTGGGATCTAGCCGGGTCTCACCGGATTGTGCAATCTGGTTGTTACCCGATGCCTCCATTCTGCAGAGAGGAACAGGAAGCTAAAACTAGGGCTGGGCCCTCATATCCGCCCTGATTCTTACCTGTCCTTTATCGCCTGATGCTGCTGCTTACAGCAAGCCCCAGCAGGGGGCTGGGAAGCAGTGTGTGTGCATTTTTCAAGTGCACATGCGTGCTCCTGAACCGATTGTTATGCCGGTTACATCCCATTGCTGGGTACAAACATCAATCACTTTAAAAATATGCAACTGGTCTGCAGCTTCCTCCCAATGGCAGAACGGGCTCCTTGGGAAGCAAAGATTTTTCCTGTATCGAGGAAAGACTTTGCACAGAACAAATGGTAGAATGGAATATTCTGTGTCCTAAGATATATTTATGGTAAGCCATTCATACACATAGTCATACACTCTCATATACATACCGATTTAACTGAGTTTTCACAAGACCAACCAGCCAAAGTATGGGTATGGTGAAACTCATAAATTTTAATCTACCATGTTCTGAGGCAGAACTATAGAATTTTTAAAATGGCTGGCTAAATCCCATACACATTTGTAAATATTCATTTTTATATACCAGTAGAATTACAGGAAAATATCTAAATATTTCTCTTTTGTTAATGGAATGTCAAAGTGAATCAATGGTAATTATT
>JAOYMU010000274.1:62268830-62280700 GCA_025802295.1 Psammodynastes pulverulentus
ATGACATGGTCACTTTCACCCAAGGTTCCTGCAGTTTCAACTCCCTCTATCACTTCTTCTCTGTTTGTAAGAATTAGATCCAGTATGGCTGTCCCTCTAGTTCCATCCTCTACCTTTTGGACAACAAAGTTGTCAGCTAGGCTGGTTAAGAACCTATTTGATTTTTCACTTGGTGCAGAATTAGTTTTCCAATTGATATCAGGATAGTTGAAGCCTCCCATTACTATTGTAGTGTGTTTCCTGCATATGTTTGTTAGTTGATTGCAAAAGATGCCCTCTTTGGTAATTTTTGTTTCAGAAATCATAGAGAGAAAGAATTAATGTATAAAACCGACTTTGATAATTCATAATATAAAATTAAAGTTCAGTGCAGTGTAATTTTACTTTTCATTAGCCTCCTCAATGTTTTCCTGCCATGTCCTAAACAAACAACTGAAGGAAATGATATAGCAATTCTGTAGCAACTGTACAGCACAGTCCTATAGGTTTTCTAAAGAACAGATCCTCTTTGTATTAAAAACAAACACTAGGATAAATGCGACTAGAATTTCAAGTCTGCATCAATACTTCTATCTGGCAAAAAGACTTCCTTTTGATATTATCCCTGCTCTGTCCCTCACATGTGGCTCAAATTTGTACAGATCATTCTTCATAGTTACTCCTGATCTATTCATATGAAGTATGAATGTTTTGGAAAACTAAATGTCATTCTGCTATATAGCTTTGCCTCCAGGTATAAAATGGTTGTTTAATTGATCATAATTAACATGTTTTGTGCATTAATATCCAAATTCTTATTTAGGACTTAAAATTTCTTTTATACAAGTTTCTAGCCATTTGAAATTAAAGTGAATAAATTATGACTTTCTGTTCTTTCTCTTTTGTAACAAAGTAGTATACTTCATGATTTCCAAGCTTTCCCCAACTGGAAAATCATTTCCAAGTCTCTCTTGAAACCATTCAGTAGAGCTCTTTGTAATTGCTTTATAGCGTCTTTGTTCTGATTCAGAGTCTCCAATACCAAATCCCATGGTAACTGATTTTCTTTATGCATAGGGTTGTAGTAGCATACAAATGAGTAAGACATGACACTGAGTCCATCTTCTCCCAAATGCCTGATACAATCTCACTGTGAATTTCACATGCTTCCAAATTCAAGAATGCAAGAACATTAACAGAAACTAAAAAAAATGATAAAGAGCTACTCAGCAGTCAGATAAGTCTAGCAGTCAAAGGAGATACTTAACCCAATACTCTTGTGATCCATTCTAAGTCTGCAATAAAACAAAACAGTTTGAAGCAGCTTGATGCTATGTAATTAATCTGAGCCTGAATAGTTAACTGCTGTAAATATGCTGTAAAATTATTATATGAGATTAAGGATATGTTCTTTTATACCAGTATAATATCTGCTGCAGTAGAATATATCAAAAATTCATCAAAGTATTCTAAATTCTAAGGGAGGGGTCCATCTTTCCTCACTGCTTTCACATGGCTGAAAACCGAAAACACCATTCTTTCCTCTGATAAATAACTTCAAATACCATTCAATCAAATAATTAAAGGCAACTTTTAAAAATGAATATTATGAAAACTGCAGAATTTAGAGTGGATGTTTCCTGTATTAAGTTTGCTTATTATTGCACATTCTTTTGTTGCATTGTATATTTGCATAGTAGCACATAATAAGGAGATAGAGTGGAGCTTTTATACATGTTGAATGGAAATATATTTATTTTCTTAATTATTTACTATCCATTTTAAAATATAAAGTGGTAGGCATTAAACAAAAAAAAAACCAGTTACCTTGTAAAGAATGCATTTTAAAATATTCATGAGTTAGAGGCAATATTATGTCCAAAGCAAATACACATGTTGAGAACAGTAATCTTTTAAAAAGACCTGTATGAAATGACTTAGTGACATGTTGCTTTATTGCATGTCTAATCACAAATGCATAAAAAGGAACATAAATAACCATATAATCAGTACCTCCTCATTCTATAATAATAACATAATTCCCAGTTTATATAAGCCATATTGATCTTTCAAAATTCTGATTATATCTTCAAATAATGAGAATTTTCCGCTTTCAAATGTACCACATTATTGCTAAGTATGATATCTGAAACTAGTTAATACTGAGGTTTTGATGTGGCATCTGGTTTTTAAAACGTGGCTTATTTATCTAACATAATTTTATTTAATAAAGGTACAGCATATGATTTAACAAATTGCATGAACATAGCTATTGTCTTTTTAATCAAAGTTTACTGTTTGGGGAACAAAACTTTAGCTGATCAGTTCTCCTTCCACCTACAACTGTGAGACTGAAAGGTTTTATTTCCTTTTATGTGGATGGGCCAGTAGACATGGACGGGCTGGTGGAGATTATGGGAGGGTTAATGAAGGCTTTGGCAGGTTGATTGACATTAAGGTAGAGTACTGCAGACAGATGCACAACATGGAATGTGGGTAATACTATGTCGTATGAGATCCGTAGGATCTTGAATTCAGTAACGGATTCCTCAAGAGAAAAAGCAGCAGGAGCAACTCACCCAGCCTGAGTATGTATTAAACTCAACATAGCAGTACAGTATTACATTTGAGTCAGATCACATGCATTGCTTAAACATGATCTTTAAAATCCCATCTTTTGTTTGTTGAACATAAATATAAGATGTAAGAAAAAACTGTGAAATTCATGAAATATTGGATCTGGATTCTGGAGCTTTACATATGAACTAAATTCTTTACAATAAAATCTGTTCAAGTGATACTTTGTTCAGTCATATTTTCAAGAGAACATACATACAGCAGCATATAAGTTACAGATTTAGGATGTGGGGTATAATGAAAACTGATCCTTTTTATCATTTCAATGAAATCAAGACTCCAAACCTCAAGGTGGAATAATCAGTATTCTAATTTGGAATGTATAGCAGGTGGGTTATACCCAAAAGAGATGGTCCTGGATATCCCAAGCACCAAGGTAGATAGGTATTTTATGTTAAAACCTGTATTTTGCATTGTACTTGAAAGCCCACTGGTAACCCAGATAGAACAAAAATGTTCTTACAATGGAAGGGCCACTGAAGTTTGTATCAACTGCAGTTTCCAGATAGTCTTTAAAGAAAGTCTCAAAAGAGACTTTTGAAAGTGCCAAATCTATTTTAGAGATAACGAGAATATGAATAAATCTATTTTAGAGATAACGAGAATATGAATATATCTTGAGATAAGATTCACAGAAAAATATAAATTTCTCCATATTTTAACGTAAGCAAAAACATTTAATGAACACATATATCTGACAATTTATTAAAAGCAAGTGGCTTTATCTTTGAATCTCTTTCTAAGTAGCAATTATTTTATTTTGTTTTCCAGGTCTTTCAAATTTCTATCAGTTTATTTCAACAACTAGGAAGTTAAACCCTTTTTAAAATTATTTTCAAATTTGATTTACCATAACCCAGTAAAGGACTACTTTTCTGAAAGCTTCTTATTAATATTATATTATTTTTATTTATTTATTTGTATCTCACCTTTATTATTTTTACAAATAACTCAAAAGGGGAATATATCAAATATAACTTTCCATCTTCTATTTTCCCCATAACAACAACCTGTGAGGTGTGTTGAGCTGAGACAGAGGACTGGCCCGAAGTCACCCAGCTGGCTTTTCTTGGCAGGATTTAACTCATGGTCTCCCGCTTTCTAAGCTGATGCCTTAATCACTAGACCAAACTACTTTTTAATATTTTATTTTATTTTGTTTTATTATTTTATTCTATTTTTTACAAAACTACTTCATGCAATCATTTTATTTTTCTATCTTTGACTAGACAAGACTGCCATAGGGTTTACATGCATGTAGTTTTCTTGAAGTTATTCCAGATGTGATTTGTTATTACCTATTTTGAGATGTATATTGAATGCCAGTAATGGCCATTCTTGATAGACTCCCAGGCCTGTTTCTGCTTAGGTTTTATGGGGTTACCTAAGTTAAACTAAGTGCTTCCAACTGTGTATGCACTAAAAAAACAGTCTAAGAAACTAACACAAATTCATTAGTTTATGCATACAGGTAGTCCTTGACTTACGACCACAATTGGGCCCAAAATTATTGTTGCTAAGCAAGCCATTTATTAAGCAAGTTTTGCCCCATTTTATGACCTTTCTTGCCACAGTTGTTAAGTGAATCACTGAAGTTGTTAAGTTAATAACATGGTTGTTAAGTGAAACTGGCTTCCCCATTGCACAAGGTTGCACAAGGAGATCATGTGACCCTGGGATATTGCAGCTGTCATAAGTGTGAATCAGTTGCCAAGTGTCTGAATATGGATCATGTGACTATGGGGATGCTGCAACAGTCATAAGTTTGAAAAACAGTCATAAGTCACTTTTTTCAGTGCTGTTGTAACTTTGAATGGTCAATAAAAGAGCTGTTGTAAATCAAGGATTACATGTATTTCTCTAGATAAGTTACATCTTTGAAAATCAAGTAAGTAGCAGAATTATAAACACAATAGTCATTTTAAGGATGGCAATTTTATAGCAAAAATACCAGAAAAAATCAAAACAATTAAAGGTAACGATATTTTAAGGCAAATATTTTCTTGATTAAAATGATCAAGCTGAAAAATGAACAAGATATTATTATGTTTGCATGGCAGCAAATGACCTGCAGCACTCTGCATTTTCAAATTCTACAGCACTGAATTTATTTCTCACCTTAATTTTTTGCCTATTCTTTTTTTAAAAGAGCTAAATTTAGCAGATTTATATGTCATGCTATTTCATCACCTCCCCAGTTTTCACAGTGTGTGTTTCTGCTATCAATTTTTGCTCAAAGTCATTATCAGGTAACACACATAATGTAACTTAAGAATATTTTTGCTCCACTGCTATATTAGACACCTTCTAATATGCAATATGTCACAATGTCAATACAATCAATTATCAATTTCAATTTATTATGCAAACATAATAAAACTATCCTAATTAAGTACCTAATGCTGTTCATGCTTCCAGTCTCAGATCCAAGTTTACATCTCTCCAGCTGGCTGGCTACAATCTGACGTTCAGCCTCAAGTTCTCGTGTAAGCCTTTCAAACTGTAACTCCTGAAAGATAAAATACAGATGTTCATGATCAGTTGAAATGTTATTTAATAGGGATCAACCTTATTAAAAAGCTTTCCCAAGAAGATCTATCAACCCCAGCATATATGATGTGATATTATTCACATTTTTCTATTATATTCCAAATGGCTATGATTTTTGTTCAGACCAGAGCTGGATAAGTTTTGATTAAAAAAAAAGAACTAGAATTAGATTAGAATTACAGCACATTTCATCATCCTTTTTCTCATTCCAGAATTGCTAACTTATGTTTGCTGAGTTCACTTGACACAGGCTAGTCAAACACATTTCAGCCTAGCATGTTTTTGTAGGCCCAGCAGAACATTAGTTTCTGGTTAATACAAACCCAGAAATTTGTATTAATTCAGTATATTATACTTCTAATGCACACATTTAATACTCTCACTTATTTTACAGCCACACGGTCTCTTACACTTACATATAAATGTCTGTTTCGGTTGCTCCCCTCTGGGAGGAGATTTCAAAGTATTTTTAACAGGACTACCCGATTCTCTAACAGCTTTGTTCCCTATGCCATTCACTTGGTAAACTCACAGGATTTGTTTTTCTCGCCATGTACATGTATACATCCGAACTAGACTGTGTTATTTTCCTATGTCATATATATGGTTATGTGGGTTTATGCTCTATCTATCTATCTATCTATCTATCTATCTATCTATCTATCTATCTATCTATCTATCTATCTATTATGTTTATGTAGTTTATATTGGAGGTAGTGACCCTTTGAGAGCTGTATGCAACAAAATGTCATTTTATTGTATGCCGATTAGTATACATTTAAAGTGACAATAAAGTTAGTCTAAGTCTAAGTCTAAATATCTGTATGAGTATATCTGAATACAAGAGCGATACATACACACACATACACATGCATGCAATATAAAGATGGAAAAATACACCATTTGAATTTTTATAACTAGCTATCCAGAACAGTTAATAATTTATGTTACCAGAATTAATTCGGAAATATTTAAAACTCTGACTAGTATGTGATCACATCTCTGACCATATCCTACAACTGTTGCAGCAATAAGAAGTACAGAAATTAAAAATAATATTTTGTTTTGGGTGGATAAAAAAATATCCAGCAACTACTTTGCTTTGTCACAATTATTAGAAAGTTTAGTTCTTTTTATTTATTCTCTCTTGTTCATCATTAAGAAACTCATGAAATTTAATTCAGTTGCAGCAAGCCATGCTTCATTGACTTTGTTTCTAAAATTCTTTTGATAATGAAAGTTTTATGCAAATTATATCTTGTTTTTAGCATAATAATGTTACATCTAGGCAAATTTGTAGGAACCAGACAACAGTGCAATGAAAAAAATAACTATTACAATAAAGCAGTATCAAAATGATGTCACAACGATTGTAAAAAAAAATACCCTAGAAACATAACGACAATGGAATAGTGGCACCACTTGCCCACTGGGGATAATTAGAAATAGGAAAACGGAACATCAGAATATGTAAAGCAAGTCAGATATATTAAAAAAAAACCTATATCTTGCATGAAATGAAATTTCTTAAAAAATAAGGTTTTAGGATCTACTGTAGGATTAAAACCACATTTTAACAGAAGTAGTTCTTAGGTCTTTAGTATTTATAAATGTTTTAATATATAATCTATTATTATGTCACTTGATAGTGAGATGGGAGGTACATGAACAATAAATAAATAATGAATCAAGAAAAAGCATTCTCATCTTAACAGAATAGTAGAGTTGGAAGGGACCTTGGAGGTCTTCTAGTCCAACCCCCAATATCATTTCAGACAAATGGCTTGTGAATAAATCTTGTTCAGAAAGAGTAAAATAAAATATATCTCATCTGTCCATAAAATGAAAGAACCTTATATTAGCAGTATTGCATATATGATTCTATGAACTATATTCATATTATTCTATTAACTGTAGTTATGTTCTGAAAATCATTTCTGTAAAATCATGTAGGAACTGACAAATGGCACAAGAGGAATGTCAGGGTCTAAAACTAGAAATAATTGAAGAATATGTTCAGAAAGAACAGCATTTTTTGATGTGGAAAGAGAAGTCAATGAGCAGTGATAATCTTCATCATCCCCAAAACAATCTGATAAAATTTCCAGAAAACAACTATGTAAATAGATTTCCTTCCTTCCTACATCACTGAGTGCTGATTAGCTAAAATGATTTATCACTGAATCAAAACTCTAACAAAATGATAAATTTCTGTGTTGAATGATTGTAATTCATTTTATTTTAATAGGCCAAATCTTTCACACAGTATGAATCCTCTCTGAGAATCAATTCTTTGATTTTTATTAATTCATTTTAATTTTACATCTATCTCATTTCTTAAAATATAGCAAAACATTTTAAACAAAAGGTATTGTTTATTGTTATTTATATGTTGAGTTAGGTAACGACTCAAGGCAGGTTACAATTATGAAGTCAGCCTGTTGAGGTAGGCAAGATTAGGAAACAAACACAGCAACGATTCCAGGAATACTGCTGTATTTTTAAGGGTTAACAACAGAATCTTGAAAATCTGGCAGAGCTTTTTATAACCTCATCATATACCAAAAAGAATCAAGGTGGGGTTATATATATATATATATATTACTTTATTCAATCAATTTTTTATACCCATCCACATTAAACCAAAACCCTGGCTCTATTGAGTGGGTACTATTAGGTTGAGGAACTTTTGCACATTAGTGTTTGCCATGTATCTTTAAGTTGATTTTCACTTTCCTTCTTCTGGTCCTGTACCTTTCTTTATGATTCTGAAGACCTGCAGCCCTTTCATCCTCCGTTTGGGATATTTTGGAGGACTTTAGTTGGTTTGTGTGCTATAGTGATGCCATGTGGCTATAACAGTGAGTTAATTGGAATGTTTGGAATGTTTTAATTTGTTCCCTAATCCAAAGGCCACCATCAACAACCTTTGTTTGTTTAATTAATGAAACTGTGGGTGAATGTTTATTTGTTGACACTCTTGTATGATTTGGTCCCATGGTGTTAATTATAAAAGAGGGGGGAAAAACTGTTAGCTTTCCTTTCCAACAAGTGATTGTTTTTTTATTAAATTATAAGGTTCTCTCACATAGATTGTAATATGACACATCTATATTCACATTCCATAGATGCAGTCAAATTTAGCTAATTCAATAAACAAAAATGGTCAAATACAATTAAGAAACGGTTTCACAATCCCAATTCTATTACCAAATTATTTTCTTAAAGTTTTTGCTGTACTTGCAGAAGTACTGAATCTGGGCAAAACCATTCAAAATAAGGACGAATACATTTTTGCAAGTTTTTAATTTATTTAGTGTATGAAGAGGTTACATTAACCAGGAGACTACACTACTAATACAGAGTTGCAGTTTGGCTCCCTGAGATTGATAGCCCTGTTTGGTTCATGTTTGCATATTTCCCAAGGGACACCACAAGTGGGCAACCTAGCTTTGCACCAGAAAGAAAGATGAGCCATTTTCCTCCAGCATCATCTGGGGCCCACTCCCTCCACTGAAGCCACCTTGCAAACAGGTGTCACAACTGGGAAAGTCCAGTGCCAGCAGGACATGAAATGACTGCACAAAATGCTGGCTTGTCTCCTCACTGAAGTGGTACCTATTTATCTACTTACATATAACATGCTATTGAACTGCTAGGTGGGCAAAAGCTGAGGTGAGTGACATCAATGCTAGGACTCAAACCACAGAGCAAAGACCATCTCCAGAATCATTAAGCCACTGAGCCCCCGTGCCTCTTTTTCTAACACTAACAAATAACTTCATAAATTTGCTTTGTCCACATTTAAATAACATCAGGACATATAACAGCTAAGAGGAAGTCAGTCCATTATGTTTCTTGAGTATGATAAATCCTAAATATAACATTCACTAATTTAAAATTAAATCAATAAGATGTTGTCTTGTTTTGCAGTTTTAGTTCTAATAATTTTTTGTCATTAGGGTAACAGATCAAGAATAGTAAACATTCAACAGGCTGTACTTGGCAAAACTGATGATATCTGAAAGGCTAGAAGTTGCATGTGACAGACTGTTAGCTATCAGAAAGATTAGGAAGCTGTATTGCTATAGACAAATTTGCCACACTAAATATATGATATATGAAGAAAAAAAACAGCAGTGGAGTGGAGAGAAAAAGGAAAACAACAAGGGGCCAATGGTGTGTGTGAATAAGACCAAAGAAGAAGTAATGGAAGAGAATCACAGAAAAAAGCTACTTATATTAGGATGAGAAATGTAGATATGAAGTAGAAAGCAACAGTGTCAGATCAGAACATTTAGTGGAGGGAGAAAAAATCAATAACTACCGTAGTTGTTCCTGTATACTACAAGAAAATTGCTGATCTGATTACTAACATCAGAGAGCATAGTTCTTGCAAATACATCCAGAGATGGTTTCAAGAACAAATTCATGTATAATATTCAAAGATGTCTAAAAATATGCTTGACATATACTTTCTTAAATGTGTTGAACTTAATTTACATTGTCATAATTATGACTATAAAAACTGTGTAAGTTAAAAGAAGTATTTTAACAATAGTATAAGAAAATGTTAGTATTGCTACTTATCAATATCAACATTCCCTAAAAGACAGAAATTCATTGATTAGAGGTTACTAAATAGGAATTTAAAAACACAAAATAGTACATGCCCTCTGAAAAAGTGATGGCTAAAAGTATTCATGGGAATTTGTATAAAACTATAAATAGAAATGATACATCCTCTGAGACAATCCTATGCTTAAGATGCAGTCATAACTAGGGTAATTTTTATGAAAAATATCTAATATTTATAATCAATTTTGAATAAAACAGATTATTGGACAACATTATTCAAAACGAGGTAGTCAAAATAAGGATTAACAACTTGAATCATTAGTGCTTATCTTCCTAGCAATAATATTTCCAATCTCATAAATGTAGTGCAGCATTTCACATATCCTAATCCAAGAGTAGTAGTAAAGTACAGGTCAGTTTTACAAATTCAATCTTCCTATGCCCAGATAATAAGACTTTCAAAATATAACAGGCAATTGCTATTTTATAACATTTTATAACATTTCAGTTTCTGAAAGTAATAGCAACTAATCTCCAATTACTCGCATTCCTCTTAAAATGCACCAATTCTTTTTTTATATATATATTATCAAATGGTGCCCACTCTAACTCCATCAGATTTTTTTCTTGGTTGATAATTATATGTGAACTCAGAATGCCACATTTATTCCTAAATGTTGAAGTCATGCAAAAGCCAGAAGGAATGTACAGTTAGTCCTCTATGACCACAAGTGGGCCCAAAATTTCTGTTGATAAGCAAGACAGTTAAGTGAATTTTGCTCCATTTTATGATCTTTCTTGCCACAATTGTTATAAGTGAATTTTACTTCATTTCCAATATAGTAGTGTTACATTAGGAGACTACAATGCTAATGCTGAGTAGTGTCCCTGCCAATTTAGTGTCTCTGTTGTGGTACATGCTTGTGCACTTCCCAAGGTGTGCCACAGAAGGGCGAGCTAGCTTTGCACCAGAAAGAAAAATGAGTGGCTCTTTCTGCAGCATCATCCAAGGCCCTCTCCCTCTACTGAAACTTTTTCGCAAATGGGCATCACAACCAGGAAGGTACAGAGCTAGCGAGAATCTGATTGCCTGAAAGGAGCGCCAGATTGTCTCCCCACCGAAATGGTACCTATTTATCTCCTCGCATAGAACATGCTTTCAAACTGTTAGGCGGGCAGAAGCTGCGGCAAGTGATGGGACAGTGCCACACAGTGCTAGGATTCAAACTGCTGAAGCAAAGACCATATCCAGTGTCATTAAGCTACTGAGCCATTGCATCTCCTGTTAACAGAATCATTGCAGTTGTTAAATTATTAACATGTTGTTAAGTGAATCTGTTTTCCGCATTGGCTTTGCTCATCAGAAAGCTGCAAAAGATGATCACATGACACTGGGACTGTCATAAATATGAACCAGTTGACAAGCAGCTGAACTTTGATCATGTGACCATGGGGATGCTGCGGTGGCCATAAATGTGAAATCTGGTTATAAGTCACTTTTTTCAGTGGTGTTGTAATTTTGAATGGTCATTAAATGAATGGCTAAATTAAATTAAATTAAATTAAATCAAGGACTACCTGTAACTGGTGGGGAAGGAAGGACTTTTTTCAGTCAGCCCCACCAGTTAGTTAGAACTGAAGAAGCTTCTTCGAAGCGAAGCACCTTCAAGAAAAATCAAGAAAGTCCAGTTGCTATTTGAAAATGCACCTTTGGAACAACTTGAATGACTTGAGACATAGACATGGAGTAGTATAGTACTGTGCAAAAACAACAGTGAAACATATTACTAATGCAAAACCTTCAGTTTCTTACAGTATGTGCTGCTAAATAATAACAAATTAATAATGAATAAAAGAAGCCTTTTATTTCAGACATTTGTATGTGAAAATAGAAAAGGAATACAAATATCTGAATGGCATGGATTACTAAAAAAGGGTATTTATTTCATATATGATCTGTATATCAATTAAAGGTACTCTGTGTAACATAGTGGCTTACCCTATTCAGTATGGATGTACTCAGTGGTGGAATTCAAATTTTTTTACTACCAGTTCTGTGGGCGTGGCTTGTTTGGTGGGTGTGGCTTGGCAGCCATGTGACTGGGTGGGCGTGGATTGTTTGGTGG